>BLSH010485638.1:1061128-1083037 GCA_018402905.1 Glandirana rugosa | reverse complement strand
GCAAACTGCCCCCACCTGTGTCACTGGCTACATAACTGCCCCCACCTGTGTCACTGGCTACATAATTGCCCCCACCTGTGTCACTGGCTACATAACTGCCCCCACCTGTGTCACTGTATACTGTGTCCTGTGATGCTGAGATTTATACTGTGTCCTGTGATGCTGAGCTGTATCCTGTATCCTGTGATGCTGAGCTGTATCCTGTATCCTGTGATGCTGAGCTGTATACTGTGTCCTGTGATGGTGAGCTGTATTCTGTGTCCTGTGATGCTGAGCTGTATACTGTGTACTGTGATGCTGAGCTGTATACTGTGTCCTGTGATGCTGAGCTGTATACTGTGTCCAGTGATGCTGAGCTGTATACTGTGTCCTGTGATGCTGAGCTGTATACCAGTGTTGCCAACCTCCTGCAGCGTTTTTTACTGGCAAAACATGGATAATTTACTGGGGGAGCCCATTTTTTACTGGCACCCTGAAAAATAACTGAACTCCTATTAAAAACTAAGACAATTAATACTTAAACACAACATGGAAACACTGACAATACCCATATCAAGTAGTTTGCCCGGTTTACACTTAAAAGTCAGCACAGCGTGACAAATTATCAGACCCTGATATTTATAGACAGTTGTAAAAATCACTGATTTTTACAGACTGTCAGTAAATTTACTGGCGGTTGGCAACACTGCTGTATACTGTGTCCTGTGATGCTGAGCTGTATACCCCTGACACAATATGTGGAATACAGGGGACGGAGTGGGTGGATTCTATAAGGGGCGGGACTTGTTAAAAGTAGGAGGGGTCAAAGGGAAGGGCGGGGCCTGGCACCCCCCCATCCAAAAACTTCACCAGCCGCCACTGCACTATACTGTATATACTGTACTACAATGACTGCACAATATATTCTCCACTGTATTATATATACTACATCGACTGCACTATAAACTCTCCATTGTATTATATATACTACTCTGAGTGCACTATATACTCTGCACTGTATTATATAACTACACTGACTGCATTATATACTCTGAACTGTATTATATATACTACACTGACTGCACTATACACTCTAAAGTATATTATATATACTACACTGACTGCACTATATACTCTCCACTGTATTATATATACTACACTGACTGCACTATATACTGTGCAATGTATTATATATACTACACTGACTGCACTATATACTGTCCACTTTATTATATATACTACACTGACTGCACTATACACTCTAAACTGTAATATATATACTACACTGACTACTCTATATACTTTCCACTGTATTATATATACTACACTGACTACACTATATACTCTCCACTGTATTATATATACTACACTGGCTGCACTATATATTCTCCACTGTATTATAAATACACTACACTGATTGCACTATATATTCTCCACTGTATTATATATACTACATTGACTGCACTATATGCTGTGCAATGCATTACATGTACTACACTGACTGCATTATATATTCTACCCTGTATTATATATACTACACTGACTGCACTATATATTCTCATCTGTATTATATATACTACATTGACTGACTGCACACTACACTAACTACCTGCCTAATCTCCATTCATTCACTATATACAACCACCCTGTAAGTAGCAGCCTTATATAGTGTGGGGCGTGGACTTAGCCTCTGAGCCATGATTGACCAGAGGCACCCTGCCTTTGGCCAATCATGGCTCTCGCTGACTGCACTATATACTCTACACCAGGGGTCCTCAAACTATGGCCCTCCAGTTGTTCAGGAACTACAATTCCCATCATGCCGAGTCATGTCTGTGAAAGTCAGAGTTTTACAATGCCTCATGGGATGTGTAGTTCCACAACAGCTGGAGGGCCGTAGTTTGAGCATGCCTGCTCTACACTGTATTATATATACTACACCGACTGCATTATATACTCTCCACTGTTTTATATATACTACACTGACTGCACTATATACTCTCCACTGTTTTATATATACTACACTGACTGCACTATATACTCTCCACTGTATTATATATACTACAATGACTGCACTATATTCTCTAAACTGTATTATATATACTACACTGACTGCACTATATACTCTCCACTGTATTATATATACTACACTGACTGACTGCTCACTACACTAACTACCTGCCTAATCTCCATTCATTCACTACATATATACAACCACCGTGTAAGCAGCAGCCTTATATAGTGTGGGCCATGGACTTAGTCCCTGAGCCATGATTGGCCAAAGGCCCCCTGCCTTTGGCCAATCATGGCTCTCACAGCACATTGCGCTGTGATTGGTCAAAGCATATAGGTCAAGTGCATGCTTTGGCCAATCAGCAGCCGTCAATGCACTGTGATCTCGCAGTGCATTATGGGGTGCTCCGGAGCGGGCAAACTTACCACAAGTGCCCCATTTGTTGTTTATTTGTTCGACTCGAACATCAAGCCCATCCCTAGTCTCCCGTAAAATTTTGGACTTCACATCACGTGACGTCCTGTTCCGGAGACAATGGTGACCAGAACAAATAAAGAAGGTGAATCTCCCCAGTGATGCCACAGACAGCAATAAAAATCTGACAAAGCTCTCATCCCTTCCAAATTTTACCCAAAATCAAAGTTTTCCATGTAAAAGTATAGATGCTGAGATATCAAACATTGGAATAATCTTGCTGTGCAGTCTTCTGCTCCACTGTATTTCAGCTGCAAAACAGAGAGAGCAATCAATTTCTTTGGGATTACTGATCAGGGTGTCATCTATATGTCAGAAAGCGTCTTTTCCCATCATGTCATAAAGATCTTCTGTTTCAATAACTCCCCGAGACATAATTATCTGTGAATGTTATTGAGGCCTCTTTTACATGATTCAGAGTGTATATTATATTTGCTTTTCCTGGATTGTGGATCTTTCTGTTACTTTATGAGTTGACATGGAACAAGTTTTAGAAACAATATCGTTTTGTTTTTTTTAAAAAGTTCCACCATTTACCCCAAAGAACAGTCATTGATCTCCAATCCAGTGACTTTGCCCAGACCAAACATAATGTCATCAGTCTATAGGCAGGTGCAGTCTGTACTCCCCAGTGCAGGTAGCCCTCTGCTGAAGCGGCAATGCAGAAGAGGAAGTCAGTTGTGGGGAACTTGGTTACTCTATAACTCTTTGTTGTTGCAAGGAGACAGCCGCCCAATTACAAGCTGGTGGCCCATGTGACTTCAGCGGCCATCTTGGGTCAGGCAGAGTCTATTTAACCCCTTGCCGACCGCCGATCGGCAATTGACGGCGGCAAGGTGGCTCGTGAGCGCATATCGCCGTCATATGACGGCGGCCGCGCTCACGAGCCTAGTGAGCTCACTGTGTTCGGGGAGGGCCAGGGAGCGGGTGCGGCGGCTTCGATTGCCGCCGGCTACCTGCGATGGCCCCCCCGGAGCGAAGGAGCGGAGGTCCGTGTAAGTAAACACGGACCTCCGCTCTGTGTGAGGGGGAAGGGCTGTGATCACAGCCTTCCTGTATACGAAGGCTGTGACCACTTCCCTTCCCCAGCTAGTACAGTCCCCCCACAGTTAGAACACGCCCAGGGAACATAATTAACCCTTAGAGCGCCCCCATGCAGGTTAACCCCTTCACTGCCAATGACATTTACACAGTAATCAGTGCATTTTTATAGCACTGATCGCTGTATAAATGCCAATGGTCCCAAAAAAGTGTCAAAATAGTCCGACATGTCCGCTGAAATATCGCAGTACCGCAAAAAATCGCAGATCGCCGCCATTACTAGTAAAAAAAAAAAAAAACCCAAAAATGAATTCTCATCATCTGTAAACGCGACCACTTTTGCGCAAACCAATCAATAAATGCCGATTGCGATTTTTTTTATCGCAAATATGAGGAAGAATATAAATCGGCCAAAACCGATGAAAAAAAATTTTTTTTATATTTTTTTTTGGATTTGTATTTTAGCAAAAAGTAAGAAATTTGGGTTTTTTTTGCAAAATTGTCGCTCTTCTTTTGTTTATAGCGGCGATCAGAAATGACGCAGAGGTGATCAAATACCACCAAAAGAAAGCTCTGTTTGTGGGAAAAAAAGGACGCAAATTTCGTTTAGGTACAACGTCGCACGACCGCGCAATTGTCAGTTAAAGCGACGCAGTGCCAAATCGCAAAAAAGGCTCCGGTCCTAAAGCAGCAAATCCTTCCGGGGCTGAAGTGGTTAAGACTCTAGCTCCCAGGTTTGGAGTGCTTTATGCAAGTGGCTAGCATAGCAACAGGTTACCTGTCTGGTAGGAACAGTGCTTAGAGATAGGGAAAGGTTCCAGAGGAGTAGGGACAGTGCAGGGACTGCACCTCTTTTCAGACAGCCTCCCCTTTGGGTATAGATTGGCCATGCCACATTCTGCTTCTCCTTGCAGACACTGTCGGCATTTTCAAGTCTTCAGATCGCTGTCACAGTTCGTAAGTGGCTCCAGACGGATTTACCTACCTGCCGGGTCTAAATAAGTTGTGTTGAACCTTTCTACAATATAACTTTATAGCTTGACTTGGACAATAGGGGAGACAATAGGGGGTTGATTTACTAAAGGCAAATAAACTGTGGACTTTGCAAAGTGAAGTTGCCCTCTGAAGTGCAGTTGCTTCAGAGCTTAGTAAATGAGGTAAAGCTTCACTTTGCAAAGAATACCCAATCACGTGCAAGGAAAATAAAACAACAACATTTTTGCTTACACGTGATTGGATGATGGAAGCAGAGCTTCTGCTCATTTAGCGTAGATAGATGTAGAGTGCAACTGCACTTTGCAAAGTGCACAGAGTATTTGCCTTTAGTAAATCAACTCCCCTGAGTTCTGGATTGAGACAAGTACACACTATATAAGGATATGCTTTTTTCATATTTCATGTCTAAGGTTTAGAATCACTTTAAGGCTCCTCCCAACCTGGCTTATATAAGGGTGCTGCCTCACCCATGAGATCAATGCAGGAGGGTTCTGCCTAAAAAAGGCCTAGCACCGGATGACACTGTCTGCTGTAAGCAGACACTTCTGGCACAGAGCCCCCTAGTGGCAGGCTAGCTAACTGCACCTGCCTACACGATCACCGCACTACTGTGCCACAGCCACATGCCTTGCACCCTATTTACTTGAACAGGTCATGCTCGGCAAGCACTATGCTCACTGGCAGGGGGCATAATTCCAGCTGCGTCCACAAAACAGAGCATTGCGGCCATGGCATGTGTACACCTGCAGCCACTGTCTCTGCAGCTAAAAGGGGGAGCAGCTGGGGGGAGGTAAACACGCGGCTCAACCGCTAGTGTGAATGAGCCCTTACAGCACCCTGGCAGCCCTTGTGAATGAGCCCAAAAAGAACATTTGGCATTTTGTTTTTGTTTTGTTAAATAAAACTGTTTAACAAAGCCAGAGTTTCTCTGCGGGAACTGTTTGGGAAATATATGCGTGCGAGTTAAAGTGGTTCATCCCGAAGCCGATATCTCCCGGCCATGTCCTGAAAGGAGAATCAATGTCCGCTCGAGTCGGTGGCCTGCCCCAAACAGCCATTGATCTGATTTGCGCGGCGTTTGCAGAACATTGATCTCGCCCGGCTGCAGACACATCCTGATAATCAGCACAAGTATTTAGCTGTGATGGCATTCAGAGAAGGAAGGCGCGAGGAGGGGGGGCGAGGGTTAGCGCGGAGCGAAATAGGCGAATAAAACACAGATGGGAGAAAAATAAAATAAATAAAATCGCTTTATATCTCTTACGGGAGAAAAAGTCAGAGACGGGTCATCAAATTTAGTGAGCGCGGTTAAATCCAGTGCAGGTAGTTTATACAAATAATTCCTTTCTGTGTGCAGCCGGGAATCTCGATTCCTCTTTCGGCGGCAGACGCTGGAACAAAGTTTATGGTTGCGTCTGTCTTCCTTGTGCTGTTTAGTGGTGGAATAACTTCTCACAAGTGGACTGAGAGGTGTGAAATACGCTCCAACGGTTTTGCAGGGTAATTTTTAGCACCTGCTAAAGCACCCGAAAATAAGCTTGGCTAAATTTTAATTCTTCAGCCTGTCGGTAATGTGATGAAATGTTGTCGGCCTCGGCGGTAAAATTAGGAAAAGTAATGCAAACCTAGATCAAAGAAAATGCTTTTCTGAGACACAAGGTACCCATCGCTTGCACACCTACCCATAGGCTCACAGATTAACAGATTTTACTTAACCACTTAAGGGGCACCCTATAATAGTTTTAATGCTACAGGGCGGCACCTCTGCACCGGATCACGCATATTTATATGCAGTGGCAGCTGGTGAAATTTTAGGATGGGGGGGCGCCAGACCCCGTCCTTCCTTTTTGACCCCTAACACTTCTCATAAGCCCTACTCCTTATAGATTCCACCCATTGTGTCAGGAGCATACAGCCCAGCATCACCAGATAGGGTATACAGCATCACAGATAGGGTGTACAGCATCACCAGATATGGTATACAACATCACAGAGAGGGTATACAGCATCACCAGATAGGGGTATACAGAGTCACCAGATAGGGGTATACAGAGTCACCAGATAGGAGTATACAGAGTCACCAGATAGGAGTATACAGAGTCACCAGATAGGGGTATACAGAGTCACCAGATAGGAGTATACAGAGTCACCAGATAGGAGTATACAGAGTCACCAGATAGGGGTATACAGAGCCACCAGATAGGGGTATACAGTAGGGTGAACAGACGCCCCTGGTTTCCAGGGACAGTACCTGTTTTGAGGAGGCTGTCCCCAGTGGAGGTCTGTCCCCTGTTTTGTCCCCAGATTGGCAGGCTGATCCTGGGCGAGTGCACCGCGAGCTGGGGCAGAGGGGGCACCCAGGGCTGGCCCTACCATGGGTCATGCTGGGCTGTCACTGACGTGGAGGGAGTGGGGGAGCGCTGCCGAATTACACATATTGGAATCTCCCGCTTACCCGGCAGTCAGACAAAGTCCCGTCTCCTAGGCAGGTTCCTGTGATAGACAGCACACTAGTGACATCTATCATAGGAGGCGGGACTTCATTTGAGGACAGTGGCCATGCTGGGTAAACACTATACACTGATCACAAGGGCTGCTGGGCATTGAAAAGAATGCTGGGCACTGAACAGGCTGCTGGGCACTGAACAGGCTGCTAGGCACTGAACAGCCTGCTGGGCAAAGAACAGGCTGCTGGGCACTGACCAGGCTGCTCAGCACTCAAAAGACTGCTGGGCACTGAACAGACTGCTGGACAATGAACAGCCTGCTGGCCAGGGAACAGACTGCTGGGCACTGAGCAGTCTGCTGGGCACTGAACTTGCAGCTGAGCACTGAACAGGCTGCTGGGCACTGCACAGACTGCTGGGCACTAAACATGCAACTGAGCACTGAACACCCTGCTGAGCACTGAACAAGCTGCTGAGAACTGAACAGGCTGCTGGGCACAGAACAGGCTGCTGGGCACTGAACATGCAGCTGAGCGCTGAACACCCTGCTGAGCACTGAACAAGCTGCTGAGAACTGAACAGGCTGCTGGGCACTAAACAGGCTGCTGGGCCATGAAAATGCAGCTGGACACTGAACAGACTACTGGGCACTAAACAGACTGCTGGGCAATGAACAGGCTGCTGGGCACTGAACATGCAGCTGAGCACTGAACAGGCTGCTGGGCACAGAACAGACTGCTGGGCACTGAGCATGCAGCTGAGCATTGAACAGGCTGCTGGGCACTGAACAGGCTGCTGGACACTGAACATGCAGCTGAGCGCTGAACAGGCTGCTGAGCACTGAACAGGCTGCTGGGCACTGAACACGCTGCTGGGCCCTGAACATGCAGCTAGGCACGAAACAGGCTGCTGGGCACTGAACAGACTGCTGGGCAATCAACAGGCTGCTGGGCACTGAACAGATTGCTGGGCACTGAAAAGGTTGCTGGGCACTGAACACGCAGCCGGGTACTGAACAGACTGCTGGGCAATGAACAGGTTGCTGGGCACTGAACAGGCTGCATTGGTGGGCACTGAACAGGCTACATTGGTGGGCACTGAACAGGCTACATTGGTGGGCACTGAACAGGCTGCATTGGTGGGCACTGAACAGGCTAAGCTGCTGGTCACTGAACAGGCTGAGCTTCTGGGCACTAAACAGGCTGTGTTGGTGGGCACTGAACAGGCTGCATTGATGGCCACTAAACAGGCTGGGCTGCTAGGAACTGAACAATCTGAGCTGCTGGGCACTGAACAAGCTGCATTGGTGGGCACTGAATAGGCTGCGTTGGTGGGCACTGAACAGGCTGCATTGATGGACAATGGTGAGGTTGCATTGATGGGCACTGATCAGGCTGCATTAATGGACAGTGGTGAGGCTGCATTGAAGGGCACTGATCAGGCTGCATTTGTGGACACTGGTGCTACTGCAACCAACTTGAACTATTCACAATTGATAAGGACAACTTGTGAAAGCAGTCACACTGCTTTTACCATACTGTCACATCTATGGAAGAGATAAGTCTTCTTGCTTTCTCTAGCAGCAGACTTGATGCAACTATTTTATCTTCAGGACACTATCTAGCATCCCCTTGACTGACACCCATCCACTGACTCTTCTAGCTGAAGGGGGGGGCCCTCTCAGGACAGGTCCCATGACACAGATCTGTACTCACAGTAGGCAGAATTAGATCCTTGCTGGTGTCTCCCTTCCAGTCAGCTCTGCAGAACCCCTGGGTTCAGCTTTACCCTGACTTCAGGCCCTCAGGCCGCATGACAACTTCTACAGAGGAGGGGCAGCTGCCCCCTTCCCTCCGGGGACTCTGCTCTCCAGCTGAATGACCCAGAGCACATGTGCCCTTTTCATTTATACAGTTACCCAGCATGCACTGAGGCACTTTCCTCTGCCAATAGTAGGGCTGTAACAATGTGTGAGCCCTCACTTGTCAGGTTTCCTCCCACTGTCCAATATGCCTCCTTATTGGACCAGTGTGGAACATTCAGACAACCTGAGCTGCACCTGAGCACCATGAGCAGACCTAAGCAATAGATCCTGCTCCCTGGTAGGAAGGAGGCACTTTAAATTTGCCTAACAATCTTCCTGGTAAGCATAAACCCCCAAAACTATACTCTCTTCTAGCACCTACCTAGGAGGGTGTTACACTATTTAATGAAAACCTTGTATCAAATAAAAGCCATGGGGGGGCCAGGTTCGCCTACTTGCAGATCGCCATACATATGCACGTTGCGGCTTGTACGTGGTATCCTAGGATTATGGCTGAACTCAATGTCACTTCTGTTCTAGGGCGCAAGTAAACAATTGTTTTGTTTTTAAGCAAAAGATCTTTTTTTTTTTGTTTGTTGTAGCTGAAGTGAATATGAGACTGATTTTACTGTTGTGGGTTTAGTAACACTTTAACCACTTCACCTCCGGAAGAATTTCCCAGTTTAGGACCAGAGAACTTTTTGCGATTCGGCACTGCATCGCTTTAACTGACAATTGCACGGTCGTGCGACGTTGTACCCAAACGAAATTTGCGTCCTTTTTTTCCCACAAATAGAGCTTTCTTTTGGTGGTATTTGATCCCCTCTGCGTCATTTCTGATCACCGCTATAAACAAAAGAAGAGCGACCATTTTGCAAAAAAAAAACAAATTTCTTACTTTTTGCTAAAATACAAATCCAAAAAAAAAATATATAAAAAGACATTTTTTTTCACCGGTTTTGGCCGATTTATATTCTTCCTCATATTTGTGATAAAAAAAATTGCAATCGGCGTTTATTGATTCGTTTGCGCAAAAGTGGCCGCGTTTACGGATGGTGAGAATTCATTTCTGGTGTTTTTATTTATTTTTATTTTTTTACTAGTAATGCCGGTGATCGGCGATTTTTAGCGGCACTGCGATATTGCAGCGGACATGTCGGACATTTTTGACACTTTTTTGGGACCAATGACATTTATTTCAGCGAACTAAATTTAAATGTCCACTGATTACTGTATAAATGTCATTGACAGTGAAGGGGTGAACCTGCAGGGGGAGATCTAGGGGTTAACTGTGTTCCCTGGGTGTGTTCTTACTGTGAGGGGGTTGGGCTACCATGGGCATGAGAGATCTAACTGATCCCAGTGACAGGGATCAGTAGATCTCCCATGCCCGCACTGTCAGAATGGGGAACCGCTGTGTTTACACCGGCGGTCCCCCATTCTTTGCCTGTGGCCACTCACTGCGGCTCGCCAGCGGACATTGGGTCCGCCCGAGCCGCGGGCACACTCCTCAGGAGTGCGGCGGGTGCGTGCGCGTGTCCCCTAGCGGCCATTCGCAGATCGCCGTCTTTTTACGCCGATTCGCAGCCAGCGTCCACACTGCCGCCGTAAATATGCGGTAGGTAGTGTGGAACTGGTTAAATCAGCTGCTAAAAGTGCTTAAAAATGAAGAGTTTATTATCACTTTAAATGATGATTGTAGATAAAAGTGAACATTTTTTTAAAGCACGCCTTGTCTACTATTTTTGTTTAGTTGCGTATCAAGTGCTCGTCATTGTCATGGATTTGTTGAAGAAGGTTAATCTGCGACTTGTAGATGGGAACGGGATAACACGGGGCTCTGTTACCAATGCCGACATAAACAATGGCAATAGGACAGAAATATAATTGTACTTTCCATCAAAATATTTTTTCCTCTTTAACCAAGTATTAGACCTGGGTCATCCTGGCGCTGAACATCCGACAACTTCCCGTCTTATATAAATGCCAACAGGGTTTTTTCTTATTTTTTGTGCTTGTGAGCACTTTCCTTCCTACAGTTTATCTGCCAGCGTTTCACACTCTGCCGGCATGCTCGCTGATCATGTCTCTCCTCTCCACCGGATGATTTCCGTTCCCTCAGGAACACTTGCAGCCTTCTCGAAAATACACTTTCACGCTGGTAATTATTTTGAAGCCTAATTTAGCATTGTTTTATCTAATAGAAAATTATCCGCATGGCTTTGGGGGAGGCCGGCGCAGGATGTGTCAAACTTGTCAAGGGCAATGATGGTTTGTGGGGAAAAGGTTGGCGGTGTGTTATTTTTTTTGTTTTTTTTTTTTCAAGTAGGTCTTGCATACAAAAAAAAAAGGAAGGTCTGTTAATGTTGCAGCCTTCCATCCCCTGATTTAACCACTTACCAACCGGAAGGTTTTGCAGCTTTAGGACCAGAGCACTTTTTGCGATTCGGCGCTGCGTCGCTTTAGCTGAAAATTGCGCGGTCGTGCGATGTTGTACCCAAACGAAATTTGCGTCCTTTTTTTCCCACAAATAGAGCTTTCTTTTGGTGGTAATTGATCACCGCTGCGTCATTTCTGATCGCCGCTATAAACAAAAGAAGAGCGACAATTTTGCAAAAAAAAAACAAATTTCTTACTTTTTGCTAAAATCCAAATCCAAAAAAAATATATAAAAAAACATTTTTTTTCATCGGTTTTGACCGATTTATATTCTTCCTCATATTTGTGATAAAAAAAATCGCAATCGGCATTTATTGATTGGTTTGCGCAAAAGTGGTCGCGTTTACGGATGATGAGAATTCATTTTTGGGGGTTTTATTTATTTTTTTATTTTTTACTAGTAATAGCGGCGATCTGCGATTTTTAGCGGTACTGCAATATTTCAGTGGACATGTCGGAACATTTTGACACTTTTTTGGGACCATTAGCATTTATACAGCGATCAGTGCTATAAAAATGCACTGATTACTGTGTAAATGCCATTGGCAGTGAAGGGGTTAACCTGCAGGGGGCGCTCTAAGGGTTAACTGTGTTCCCTGGGCGTGTTCTAACTGTGTGGGGGCTTGCCAAGCTGGGGAAGGGAAGTGGTCACAGCCTCCATGTACAGGAAGGCTGTGATCACAGCCCTTCCCCCTCTCACAGAACGGAGGTCCATGTTTACTTACACGGACCTCCGTTCTTTCACTCCGGGGGGGGCATCACGGGTGGCCGGCGGAGTCGATCTCCGCCGGCCACCCGCGATGCCCCCCCCCGGAGTGAAAGAACTCCGCTCCCTGGCCCTCCCCGAACACAGTGAGGGCGCGGATGCGCCTCCGGCGGCGCGCGCGCGCTCACTTGGCTCGATCCCGCAGCCGCCGTCATATGACGGCGTTTTGCGCAATAGAGCCACCTTTTTGCCGTCAGATGCCGATCGGCGGTCGGCAAGTGGTTAAAGCATTCAAAGAAAAATGTAAAAACTACTTAACTTACACCCCAACTACGGGAACATTTGCCTAGGCCAATGTTTCCCCATCAGGGAGTTGCAGCACCCTGGGATGCTGCAAGCACCGGGCCCAGCTTGCACTGGATCAGCATCATGAGTTGCCATGGTGAGAGTGGGCTGGCCGCCAGCAGCATAATGACCAATGAAGCTCTAGGGCCAGGATACATAGCATCATTTGTTGCTGTGGTAATGGCGGTTGGCTCGAGCGCACCATGGCAACACATGACTCTGATCTAGGGCAGGTGGCATGCTGGGATGTCCCAAGCATTCAGAAGACAGAAGTATTCCTCCTCCAAACCTCCTCCATGTCTCACCTTCTATTGTGCTGCTACACAAGGAGGACTGTGTGAAGGTTGGACTCTCTGGTGATGAGGAGGCACTGATGTGATGGGGAGATGTGTGTATAGGAGCCCTCGGGTGTATGTGTAGCTGCTGACTTTTAATTTTTTTTTTTCCCTGTCGGACCTCCGCTTTAACAACAAAAACTGTATAGTAAATATCTTTCTTATTATATTAAAAATTCTAACTGATGTCTAATGCCTGTGTTTAGAAAAATCTACACAGATACAATAACACCAACCCTCCTTTCCCAATTCGTCAGAAATATTATTTGGTTTTCTATTGGCTGACATCAGCCAATAAAAAAAAAAATAAATAACTTCAACCGATCACGAAAACAGGGCTACTGCCATTATACCCGACACCAAGCCTCTTTTGTCAATTGGCTGGAATCTGACATCTACCCAAAGAAAACTATTCCAGACGATGGGAAAAAGAGGGCTTACGTCATTGTTTCTGACACCAACATGTCTTTCCTAATTGCCTGGAATCTGACATCAGTTAATAAAAACACAAAAATAATTTGAGCCAATCGGGAAAGGAGGACTGGTCCAACAGCTTGGCTTTTGGCCTTTAGGCCAACTCTATCTCTATAATCTCTGTCTATTGGAACAGTGTTTTGCATTGTCCTTCTGTGGTTTCTACTAGCCATTTTTATTATGTGCCCATTCCATGCTCCGAGACCACCTGGCCCATCTTTCCTATGTAGATTCAACATCACGGTTGTGTGTATGGTCTCCTGAGGAAGCCAGTTAACAGTGAAATGCGTAGAGACCGTGTTATATCACGGTCACGTGATATTTTAAGTTCTTTTAGGGTTTGTATTCGATATGTGCAAAGAGAGATCACACAAATACTTAAAAGTATAACATTTATTAAAAGTAATTGCAGATAAAGATAAAGAAAATATCAAGAATATTTAACTAAAGGTGCTTTTTCCCGCCATGGAGTCTTGTTGGCTGTTTCGCAACATGGCACCAGGGGACTAGGACCAGACACTTGCCCCATGGCAGTTCTGGGGGAGACTAACCCTACAAGTTCTAGCTAGGGTATTTAGGTCTTGTATGTAGGAAATGGTCAAGCCCACCATCAGAGCAAAATTACCTTCTAAGGAAAATGGCAAATTCCTGAAGGAGAGGGGGCTGGCTTGTCCATATAGGTAGTTCACATTCCAATAGGATGAGTCATTCAAGGTAACCAGAATAACCAGGATATTAGAGGCTTTTTAAATATTTATAAGGCCAACCTTAATACGGAATATGTAATATGCAATTTCCCTATCAGACCTAATTATTTTCTGCAGTCTGGTCTAAATACAGTTATTATACTATTCTATATGTACATTGAACATCATTTTCCATATGTATACTTATGGGCTGGTCTGAGAACTTCAAAAACTGCTGATCTGAAGGTGGGATTTTCACACACAACCATCTCTAAGGTTTACAAAGAATGGTCCGGAAAAGAGAAAATATCCAGTAAGCTACAGTTGTGTGGACGAAAATGCCTTGTGGATGTCAGAGAATGGGCAGACTGGTTGCAGATGATAGAAAGGCAACAGTTACTCAAATAACCTCTCATTACACCCAAGGTATGCAGAATACTCTGAATGCACAACACATCAATCGTTGAAGCAGATGTGCTACAGCAGCAGAAGACAACACAGGGTGCCACTTTTGTCAGCTAAGAACAGGTAGCTGAGGCTACAATTGGCACAGGATCACCAAAATTGGATAGAAGATTGGAAAAAGTTTGTCTGGTCTGATGAGTCTCGATTTCAGGTGCGACATTCAGATGGTAGGGTCAGAATTTGTTGTAAACAACATGAAAGCATGGATCCATCCTGCCTTGTATTAATGGTTCGGGCTGGTGGTGTAATGGGGTGGGGGATATTTTCTTGGCACATATTGGGCCCCTTAGTACCAACTGAGCATCATTTAAACACCATGGCCTACCTGAGTATTGTTGTTGACCATGTCCACCCCTTTATGACTACAGTGTCCCCATCTTCTGATGGCGCCTTCCAGCAGGATAATGCACCATGTCACAAAGCTCCAATCATCTCACCACTGGACAATGAGGTCACTGCACTCCAATGGCCTCCACAGTCACAAGATCTTAATCCAATAGAGCACCTTTGGGATGTGGTGGAATGGGAAATTTGCATCATGGGTGTGCAGCCGACAAATTTGTAGCAACTGCGTGATGCTATCATGTCACTGTGGACCCGGTACTAGCAAGGTGCACCTAATAAAGTGGCGAGTGTATGTAATCTAAACTAGGTTGAAAATCGTGGTATCTGGTGCCAGTGTCATAAGGACCCCATAAATGCAGAAGGACCAGAGCAAGTCCAGGAATATGTGGTTAGGCATGATCCTCCATCATTTGCCACAACTTCACAATGTAGACAATGTTTTGGCACTAAATGCTGTACTAGGCAACTGGCAATCTAGTGGCATGATAGGTTTGTGTCAAATGTGCAAGAAATGCGCTGATCTAAAAGTACACTTTGGAAATATTAGGATTTTCCTCGTTAGAGTAGGTGGATGTGAGTCAGCTATGCCCACTGAATGTGAGCAGATTGAAGAAGTTTATGAGTAAATAGTTACACTATGGGATTATTCACCCCTTATAAAAAAAAAATAATAATCACAATTTTTGGAAATTATATTACAAATATATTAATGGTCAATTTAGATGCAATCAGTGATTAGTAGAATACCTCTTTAAGATGGGAGGTCCAGCCACTCCAGCCACGAAGAGGTTACCAGAATCCATAGTCACTGAGCGGAACGATAAACCGCGCCATATACATTATAGACAATAAATTCTGTCCTGCCTTCCTCAACCAAACAAATTGTGTTGAAGATGGATTTATAACCTCTCTGCAATAAGGGATTCTGTTCGTGCCCTGCAACCTACACAATGCATTTCCATCCTTCTAATCCCACTCCTTGCCTTGCAAAAATATTGCCATTGTTAATGTGGTATTATAAAAAAAAAATGAAATGTGGCATTACAAAGAATGGATTGCTGTATTTTACATAAGACCCAACAAATATAAGAAAGGCATATTTTGGCCTTGTCTGCAAGAAACTCTTAAGAGAACAGATTAAAGAATCTAAAGCTTGGGGAGGTTGCAAAGTTCTGCTGGCCTGCTCTATTCTTACAGAACATGTGTAAGTCTCATCCTTTTACTGTGTGTATTAGGGGTATTTGGTTATTTTAAATTTAAAGCAAACCTGCACTTTACCCAAACTAGGTGGGGTAACAGACTTTGTGCGCTGAAGGCACCATAAAGGTGGCTGCTCTAGGCTTCTGTGTGTGGGCAGGTGCAGTCTGCTTTCTCCACTGCAGCTGGCACTGAACTGCAATGGCATTTCAGGTGTTGGATGGCAACATGGTTTAATATCATAGTTCTGGAGTGTCACTGACTACTCAATATGGCCAACAGGCCGGAGTTGGAGTTTACAAGTGGTCTAATCACTGCGTGGTAAAGAAAGCCATCTGACGTAGTTGGAATTCACAAGTTGACCCAGAGGGGTGTTGGTAATAAGAAGTCATGAATGAAGAGCCATATCCTACCAGGAAGTATCCTGCGGTGAGGTGTAGGGGTAGAGAGAGCCAGATGAGACCTCCTGGGGAGATGCAAATTAACATTTTCTGATTACCTGACATCAAAAAGACCATCTGGCCCTGGAAGATGACGGGGTTAGATATGAGGGATACATGGATATATACTGCCTCTAGTGGACAGAGCAGCCCAGATCCTCCTCTTCTTGGGTCTCTCTTCAGTGCTCCTGGCCCCTCCCTCCTGTTCAGTTCCCCCAGAGCAAACAGCTTGCAATGGGGGCACCCGAGCTGCAACTCTATGTGTCCATTCAGACACATGTTTCGGCCCCGCCCCCTCTCTCTCCTAATTGGCTGACTGAATTTGACTGACAGCAGCCAATGGCACCACTGCTGTGTCTCAGCCAATTAGGAGGGAGAGTCCCCGATGGCTGAGGCACTCGTGCACATCGCTGGATAGAGAGGGGGCTCAGGTCTGTATAAGGGGGGCTGCTGCACAAAGAAAGTTTTTCATCTTAATGCATAGAATGTATTAAGATAAAAAAAAACTTTTGCCTTTACAACCACTTTAAGACCCTGGCTTCCGGGTTTGGTGCGCATTTCGCAGGTGGGTAGTGTACTGACAGGTCCCCTGTCTGACAGGGACAGTGTTTAATGGCAGTGAGAGGGTTTCTAGATGAGTAGGGAAAGGATGGGGACATGCCAATCCTTCCTGGAAACCTCCCCATTTGGGTATGGACCTGCCAGGCCACATTCAGCCCCTCAAGACAGTTGCTGTCACCACAATCGAGACCTGCTCTGCTGTACACTGCTGTTATATACCGTAAGAGTTCCCGGTTGGGTAACTTCCCATCAGGTTTGCTGTGAGTTGCTTGACTTGTAACCTGATCCTGTATATCTCGACTCGGCTTGTTGATCCTTTTTGTTCCTGAAACTCTGTTGCTGACTCTGGGTTGTGACCCGACCTTGCTTCCTGCCTGGATCTGACTCTGCTACTGCTCTGCTACTGGTTCCTGACTCTATACTCCTGCTGCCCGGTTGTTGCTGACCTCTGCCCGTCTGACTACTCATCTGAGATCCAGTATCTGCCTGCTGCCAACTGGTCTGCTTCAGCTCCGCATCTGCTACCAAGATATTCCGAACCAGATCTCCTACAGGCACCTTAGCCACTCTGTACCCTGTTATACCCTTAATCAACCCCAGGAGAAACAGGACAAGAGGTGTAAGGGCAGCCCTCTTGTCAATTTGGCCTTGACCAGGTACATGACACCAGCCCTCCTTTCCCGATTGGCTGGAATTATTTTTGTGTTTTTTATTAACTGATGTCAGATTCCAGGCAATTAGAAAAGACATGTTGGTGTCAGGAACAATGACGTAAGCCCTCTTTTTCCAATTGGCTGGAATAGTTTTCTTTGGGTAGATGTCAGATTCCAGCCAATTGACAAAAGAGGCTTGATGTCGGGTATAATGGCAGTAGCCCTCTTTTCGTGATTGGTTGAAGTTATTTATTTATTTTTTTATTGGCTGATGTCAGCCAATAGAAAACAAAATAATATTTCTGAGGAATTGGGAAAGAAGGGTTGGTGTTATTGTATCTGTGCAGATTTTTCTAAACACTGGCATTAAACATCAGTTAGAATTTTTAATATAATAAGAAAGATATTTACTATACAGTTTTTATTGTTAAAGGCAGAGAAGAGCGGGCACAGTATGGTAACCTACAATAGTGAATATGCCATCTTATTGGCTGCACCAAACTGTTGCTATGTTCTTTTTTTTAAAGCAGTATTAAACCCAAAACAGAAAATATATTATAATGCAGCCTACCAATCATTAGATGTGGAGACTGCATTGTTTCTTTTTAGACTTTTTCCCCTCTATTTTTACCCGGCCAGTAACACACCACCTGTATTAGAGTGCCCCTAGATATACTATCAGATTTAAATACACTAACAAATTGAAGCCAAACTCCAGTCAACACCTTTTAAGCAGTTACAGAAGCCCTCAAAATTTCCACTCGCCTGCTCGCATTAGGCGAGTGGAAATAAGCTGAGGGCATATGTGGAGCCACATCGGAGGGAGGGGGGGGGGGCAGGCATCGCCAGGCAGGTAGGGTTGAACTGGAGCCTCTGCCCCCTGTCATACTCTTAGCAGGGCTTGGCGTGTACAGCGGGAGTCGGCAAAGAACTAGATGCGGTGGGGCGAGGGGTCGGCCGGGAGCTGCAAAAGTTTACTTTTCCTATTAATAAGCTGGTGATTGGTTGCTCGGACCGCCTAGCAACCAATCACCAGCTTGTTAATAGGACAAGTTAACTTTCGCAGCTCCCGTTCCACTGTTCAGTGCTGTGCTTCATTGGTTTTCATTTTTTTAATGCTATATTTAACATGGCATTAAAATATTTACTTAACAAGGCAGTGATGATGAGTACAGTGCCTATAGTAGCCAATCATATGTTATCCTTATTTTATTTATCACAGTCAGATCAATAAATATGCTTTATGTTAATATTGTTAAAGGTGTTGTTGTTAATAATTATTTTTGTAACTTAATTCTGCATAAAACATTTTTTCAGTGTAATTTCTTGAGATAATTTACGAGGGCGTGTTTAGGGGGTGGAATTAGGGGCGTGGCAGGGTAGGGGTTCGGTGGGGCAACTGGTGGCGAGTAACTTTTAAGGCCTGGCTAATAGCTTATGGCTTGAAATTTAGAGCCTTTAGCTACAACAACACAGAGGAACACCGCTCTGAACTGTGAAAGCCAAGCATTAAGCAATTACCGGGACTCCCACTCCAGGCGCTCTAGCTCAGGATGTCCTTCCTACACCCTTATCCTGGTGCATCCTACGTCACTGATAATGGTTTATCCAATGTGTCCAAACATTTTAAATATCACCATTCAGGCAATATGTCATTTTTTCACTTTTATGGTTTAGAAAAAGTTAAAGATTCACCTCTAGGTGGTGACTTGCATTGCAGGCTTCTCGAAAGAGAGGTCTGGGGGATGTTTAACCTTCATATCAGGATTCCATCTGGTATGAATTTTTAGATATGATGTCGATCTTTTTCTCCTATTCTTCATGTTTTATAGATCCATTTTGCTTACCCAGTATCTCTTTATGACAATATGGTGAGTCTTGCACTTCCCGGGGAGTATACACCTACAGCGGTGTTTCCCGTTTATCTCAATCAATAACATCACCTAATTAGAGGGAGAGGACGATATTATTTCTGTATTTATATATATATGTTGTGTTTTTCACTTTTTGATTGTGCTGTGAACAAGGCTTGTGCCGAAACGCGTTAGTCGACATTTTAACATGGTCGTGCTGAAATAAACATTACAGACGGAATTTCCAGGAGTGCTGGCTCTTCTGTTCTTAAACATATTTATTTTCCTTTTGAAATAAAGGTTTTACATGAATAAATAAAACTGATCATTGTAAACACTCCTGCCAGTGTTAGATGGTTTGTCCCATTACTGTAACTGATACATCTGCAATAAACTTGCTGGCTGGATCACCAGGTGAGAAAAGAAGAAAGACTAAAACATAAAATGGATTCAGCCACCCCATCTAAGAGTTGGTAAACTGCAACATCCAGTAATAAATGTTTCCTTTTAGGATTATGGTAATTACTGCTTTAGGTCTCTACACTTCTGTAGATATTTTTGAATTCTTCATAGTCAGCAGAGGGACTAAGACCTCCAATATTTAGGTCTTCATGCTATCACTCTCTATAGTAACTGTTTTTTTCTTTGGGTTCCTTCTACAACCTGGTTGGCAGGTGACTTGTGCCAGGCACGGAGTATAGAGACTCACGTCCTCCTGATTTCAGAATACTCGAACAGCTGCAGAGATGCATCATTTTTTATGCACCTTTGATAAGATCTCTCGCAGAGAACCCATTAATACGCTGATTAACATTTATAACTTCAGTTCTCGTGCTGATAGAAGGGAAAAGTCAAGTATGGCAGTTACAACCTGTGCGCTTCCCAGACAAGAGATAACAAAGGGGATGCCGATGAGTTATTTGTTAAAAACAAATAAATTGCAATGTGGTTTTTCATACAGACAGTACAACCAGAATATTTATAGTGAACTGGGTCAAGAAAATCCAAAAAGCATATTCTACCAAATACTGAAACGCAACTGTGTGTCTGTGAAGGTTCATTTATCCAAATTGTGATGTAGCTCAGTAATAGGCAGTGGCGGCCGCTCCATTAGGGACGCAGAGTCTTCATCCCCCTAATCCATGCACGCGGCCAATAATCTCCATGCAGGGCGCTGGACTGTGGGTTTCTTTTTTTTCAAGCATGATTAGAGCTTGAGGCTCTAATTGGCTTAAAAAAAGGGTGGGCTAAGGGTGCAGGGCATCCAGTTATAGTTGTGTGACAATAGCAAATTCATAGTCACTATTGTCTTCCTGCTTCTCCTCCCGGCCAATCAGGAAGCGGGTCTTAAGACCCGACTGGCCGAGAGGAGGAGCGACCGTATTGGCCGAGAGCAGGGGAGGAGGCACTGAGGAGGAGACCACTGGAGCTGCCGCGATCTGGATGGGGTAAGTACGGGGCTGATGGGTGGACGGGTGAGCAACAGGGGGTTTGACCGACCGAGAGATGGGGGGTTTGACCGACTGAACAAATGGAGGGGGGGGGTCGGGTGGTTTGTTTGCTGCCCCCCCCCCCCCAAAAAAAATAGAGCACCAGCTGCCACTGGTGATAGGCAAATTACCTAAAATAGGGGGCCTTAAGTTTGACCTCTAACATCACTAAAGGGCCAAACATAAAATTTAGTGAATGTAGTGCTACAGCTGCCTGAGACTGCAAACATACAATAGGAGATGGTTAGAGACTGTAAACATACTACAAGTGATAAATGATGGTCAGATAAAATAAAAAATATTCTGCGCTTAGTTGCAGCGTTTCAATGATGGGCAGCACTGATAGGCTGCACTGATGAGCACTGATAGGTGGCACTGATAGGCAACACTGATAGGCGGCATTGATGAGCACTGATAGGGAGCACTGATAGGTTGCATTTATGGGCACTGATAGGCAGCATTGATGAGCACTGATAAGCAGCACTGATAGGCTGCACTGATGGGCACTGATAGGCAGCATTGATGAGCACTGATAGGCAGCAGGGATAGGCTGCACTGATGGGGCTGCACTGATAATCAGGGGGCTGAGGATTAGTTCCCTGATTACCAATGTAAACAATGTCCTGACTGTCTTGCCAGTTAACGGCTCTCCTTAGCTCCCACAGACACAGCGTGGGAGGAAAGGGCTGCTGATAACCGTCAAGTCTGTTTACATGTGATCGGCTGATCACATGGTAAAGGACTGCCGTGATTGGTCCTTTATTGTGATCTGTGACACAGCAGTGACAGAGCGCGCTGGATGCAGGGTTCAGAGAGGATATGCATGGACGCCCTCCCAGAACTGTAAACCTGGGGCTCGAAGGGAAGGGGGCATGGGCGTCCGCAGAAATTTTTTCAGGCGGGGCATCATTTTAAGGTCACCCATGCTATGCCGCTTTTTGATATCACATTATGGCGGTCATAGACTGCAGACATAGTACAGGAGATGGTCAGAGACTGCAGACATATTACAGGAGATGGTCAGAGACTGCAGACATAGTACAGGAGATGTCAGGAAATGGTACACTAGTCGGCTAGTGTACATTTGTCTGAACTGCCAATAGTCGTCGGGAAAGGAGGGTGCGACACAGACACCCTCGATTCCTCTCGGCAATTGACCGTTCTG
>BLSH010485638.1:1029557-1058765 GCA_018402905.1 Glandirana rugosa | reverse complement strand
ATCAGCAGCACATCCTCAGGCCGGGAGGGCCTGAGGCAAGAGAGAGCGAGCACATGGCCCAGCCCAAATAAATATCCTTTCCCAGAATGCACAAGCGGCTAAGAACCCCCTATTGGGCTGGCTGGAAGAAGAATAAATATTCATAGCTCAACCTAGTTGACCTTCTCATACTGGCCTGTGACACCAGTGACAGCCACTGGCGACAGCGAGAAATGCACAACCCAATCGAAACCAGGGAAAGACCATATAAATTCCACAATCAGTCTGAGCCGTCTACAGCACAGCCAAAAGCGAAATTTACATTTAAGCCCCAGTTTAGGACCAGGGGGCTACAAAGAAAAAAAAGCCTTCTGTGTGCAGCAGCCACTCTCAGCCCCCCTAATACTGACCTGAGGTCCATATAGATTCAGCGATGTAACAGGAGTGTCTCTGCTGCCTGGGACTCCCCTCCTCCATGGCTGAGACAGCAGTGCAGTGCCATTGGCTCCTGCTGCTGTCAATCAAAGTCAGTCAGCCAATGAGGAGAGAAAGGGGGCCGGGCCACGTCTCCATGTCTGAATGGACACAGGGAGCAGTGGCTTGGCTTGGGTGCCCCCATAGCAGCTGCTTGCTCTGCGGGCACTCAACAAGAGGGGGTTGCCAGGATCACCGAAGAGGGACCTGAGAAGAGGAGAATCATGGCTGCTCTGTGCAAAACCATTGCACAGAGCAGGTAAGTATAGGCATGTTATTTATTTTTTTTTTTTTTTGATTGAACATTTACAACCAGTTTAACCCCTTCCACAGTGAGTATAACAAGCATGCTTTACTGCATGTACAGATTGATTTTACTGTTGTGGGTTTAGTAACACACTATAACATAATAAATCTTCCCATTTTGTGTTCGGGTCCACTGTAATCCATATTTCTGTGCCATCCAAGAATCCACACCTAAAATATTGCCGCTTTCCCCAAAAAAAAAAAAGAGTTAATGGAGAAGCAATTGGGTTAAATAGTCCTGGAAGATTTGAGGCTGCTAATATATCCCTTTGCTCAGAAACTCGATGAGTCATTTTGAATGCGATAAACAAAGGGGAAAGCACATCATCATCATTCTAATTCTAGGAGAGAACTTTCCAACAACCAGGTCTATGAAGCCTTCGCAATACCCTAATTTAATAAGCACATAAAGTATATATTTATAAATCATGTATACGCAGGCGTTGCTGACCAGAGTGCGTTAGATGCCATAATTCAGTGGGTATGGTACATGACTTGAATACCGTCGGAATTCGGACCGCTCCTGTAGAATGCTGGGAGAACGAGAAGTCTGCTATATCACATACAAAACTCAATACAAGCGCAATTATCTCAGGACCGCGGTTACGCCATTTCTAGTAAGAAGGGACGTGGGAGGGTTTGTTTACATTTGATCATCTAGACACAAAGGTTAATGTCACCTTAGCCTTATTAACATGACTGGAGCAAATGGAATAGAAAGCAAAAATCAATTTTAAATACAGCAAAGCTATGCTGACTGCTTTCACCTTGAAATGATCTGGACGCCGCGTTTCCAGTTCCATAAACAGGGAGACGGATTCTGATTAAAGTGCATAAAACTGAGTGTTTTAATGGAGTGCACTAAGACAACCAGGAGAACGATGGAACTGTCATGATACACCCAAGAGATTGGCTCATTAAGTCTTTGTTTTAGCATGAGTTGTATTAGACCATCTACAGCACACCACTCATCGTGTTATAGCCCGCTATGTGCACCCACAGCACTTTGACTGTATTTCCATGGCTAGGTATATTTCAGAGAGTAATCATCGGATTGTGATAAAATGTCACTTGGTTCTAATTATGTAGCGCTACCCTTTACCAAGGCCGCTGATTTCAAATCTTGGGTTCTATTCCCACTAGTAAAACGAAAGAAATTCCCAGCTCAACTTACTCACCAGTCTCCAACCAACCCAATTATCCTTTCTAACAGTATGCATTCAAAACTGGGGTTTCATTTGCACACATTTGCAAATACATGCATAAGCTCCAGAGCCCTTGTCAAGGCACCCCAGTATTATCCGCAGTCCTAACTCTAAATTTTGAGAGCCTCCATAGTGGAAGCACATGCATTCTAATGGATAGGTTGAGGGCAGGCGGCCCTGGAGATAGCACACCCCTCTTAAAGGCACAGGGGTGCACTGGACACCCAGCATATAGCGCCATGGCAGCAAAGCAGTGGCAGCCCATAATGCACAGCTCAGGGGTGCCACGCCCCCTATCCATGTATCTGGCCTCCTAATCTACATGTGGATTCCAATGGGGATTTTTCTTTAGAAGCACGTGATTAGGGCCAAAGGCTCTAATAGGCTTCAAAAAAGGGTGGGCTCGAGGCTCAGAGCACTGCGCCCGTGCACGCCCACTTGTGTGACAATAGCGAATTAAAATTCGCTATTGTCTTCCTAATTCTCCTCCCGGCCAATCAGGAAGCAACTCCTGAGACCCAATAGGCCAAGGAATTTTAGGACTCCCAATCATGTATCAGGACACACTTCCTGTTCAACCTGGATGAGAATGGGCTGGCTTTTCATTCCCCCTGCCTCTTAAGATTAGTCTCTGCCACTGCCCGGGGGGGGCTTGCGACAATCGTCCGTCCGGGGGGGCTGGCGTTAGTTTGCCAAACCCCCCCCAAGATATTTAGCACCAGCTGCCACTGCAGCAAAGGTGCCCAGTGCGTCCTCCCGACCAATATTTCAACAGTACAAACAGATGGCCACTGCCCTCAACTATAACTGGCCTTTGTAACAAGGAGCACATGGAAGGGTCTGCAACCCAACCAACTGAATTATCCTGTCTAACAGTATGCAGTTACAAAACGGGCACCCCAGTATTTTCTGTAGTCCTAACTTTAATGTTTTAGAGCCTCCACAGTGGAAGCACATGCATTATAATGGACCTCCTTAAAGGCCCCTGTGCCTTTAAGGAGGGGTGGGCCCCCTTCAGGCTCACCTGCCTTTTGCCTACCCATTATAACGATGTGCTGCCAGTGTGGAGGCCCTCAAAATGTAAAGTTAGGACTACAGAAAATACTGGGGTGCCTTGGCGGGGTTCTGGAGCTTACACATGTATCTACAAATGTGTGCAAACTATCATTCGGATGGTTGCAGACTGGTTGGTAAGTTGAGCTGGGAATTTCTTTGGTTTTGTTTTGAATGCGTTGCCCTTCCATGTGATCCTTGCTGCAAAGGCCAGTTATAGATGAGGGCAGTGGCTATCGTTCTATTCCCACTAGTGCAGCAGGGCACACAGCAACTTTATACTTCTGAGTCCAGGATACACAGGCTAGAAGAGTTGCCATTTTGAATTTTATTGTAGCATTAAAGTAACATTAAACCTTTGTTTTTTTTAATTAAAATAACAAATATGTTATACTTACCTGCTCTGTGTCATCATTTTGCACAGAGTAGCTCTGATCCTCCTCTTCTTGGTTCCCCCACTGGTGCTCCAAGTCCCTCCTCTTTGGCAAGTGCCCCCATGGAAAGCAGCTTTCCATGAGTGCACCTATGCGGGCTCGCTCCCAAGCTGCTCTGTCTGCGTCTATTGACACAGACTGGGCAACTTGGCCCCGCCCCCCTCCCTCGTCACAGCATGGCTCCCACTGCTATCAATCTGCCCAGTGCTTTCAATCTGCCCTATGAGGAGGGAGACAAGTAGTCCTCCTGGCTGGGAACCTCTCCTCCAAGGAAAGCAGATCGCTGCTCCAGACTATTTATACACCTCCCAGCCACCACCTGGACACACCTTTCCAGGGGTTAGCTGAGGGTGCATAAATAATCAGGCTGCCTATTTGACTCTCCCACCCACTATATTCTGGAAATCTCCAGAAAACAGGGGGAAGCAATGAAATCTGCAGCTTGCAGAACCCAGAGCAGCCCAAAGCAATCACACATTCTGCTCTGCTGATTACAGGAGAGCCAAAAAACTAGATTTGCCTTAACAAAACCTAGCAGCCTAACAGGAGGGTGCTACAATAGTGTTAGAAACTTCCATGTACAAAGCAGTAAATTATGATGCTGGTATCTTTCAGAGCAGGAAGGGTGGTCTTTGGTGCAGAAGATCCCAGGGCAGGAGAGGTGAGCATGCAAATGAGGGGTTATGTTTACATGAGTAAGGATTACTATTAAGCTGGGTCAACACTACTGAAAATCACTGTCCTTTAGCAGATATGTAATGGTGCCATTAATTGTGAATAGGGAACTCCATGCATCTGCTAGCGTGCACATTTTAATGCGCCAAACCACATGGTGCCCAAGCACCATACAGTTTTGTCTGTAACGTTTTTGCAAAAGGGTCAGGTACTGCCCTACATATGACATGCAGAAGCGTAGGTATGAACCTAACCTGAGAGTCACAGAGAGGATTAGTGTTGAGGTTACATGGAGAGTTAGACCTCATACACGTGGGCGTTTTTTGACGCCACTTTTTTGGGCGTTTTTTGCAGCTCTCCATGTTATTCATTGGCCCTCTAAAAACGCCAACGTTTTTGCGCTGTAGAGGGTGTCGGCGTTAGTGAGCTGTTTCTACAAAGCGGGACCAGCGCGTTCTGAGGCTGTAGCGTTTTGGCATTTTTTGACGCTGATCGGCAAAACGCTCACTAACGCCGTACCGGTGTTAACCGCCATTTTTTGATGCCGACGTTTTCTGGTAAAAAATTAGCAGAGGAATGTTTTTTTTTAAAAAACGCCTATTGACGCCGATGCTCACTAACGCTTACTAACGCCCATTGATGCCGATGCAAAACTCCGAAAAAAACGCTGATTTCTCCTGACGTTGGACCCGATGTTTTGCTTATTTAGGCCTCATACACACAGACGTTTTTTGACGCCGGCGTTTTTTTGCAGCTCTCCATGTTAGTCAATGGCCCCATAAAAACGCTGACGTTTTTGAGCTGTAGAGGGCGTCGGCGTTAGTGAGCTGAAACTAGAACCCACGGCCAGCGTTCTGAGGCTGTAACGTTTTGGCGTTTTTTGACGCCGACGCCGCAAAACGCTCACTAACGCCGTGCCGGCGTTAACCAGCGTTTTTTGACGCAAACGTTTTTAGGTTGAAAAATAGCAGAGGGGCGTTTTTTTTTTTTAAAAAAACGCCTATTGACGCCGATGCTCACTAACGTTCACTAACGCCAATGCATAACGCCGAAAAGCTCAGATTTTTCTCCCTGGCGCCGGGCCCGACGTTTTGTTTATTTTTTAACATACGCCCGTGTGTATGAGGCCTTAAAAACATACGCCCGTGTGTATGAGGCCTTAAAAACATATGCCCGTGTGTATGAGGCCTTAGGCTTCATGCACACAGGACATAAAAAAAACGTCAGTAGCTTATCAGTGATATTTTTCAGCTTTTTTTCGGCATTTTGCGCCAGCGTTAATGGGCGTTAATGAGCGTTAGTGAGCTTTTTTTAGCGCTGGCGTCAATGGGTGTTTTTTATTTATTTATTTTTTTTATTCTTTTTTCAATGGACACAAAATGTCCAAAAACGTTGGTGAGTGGCGTTAGTGAGCATCAGTGAGCGTTTTTACAGCTGAAAAACGTCTCTCAGAACCCTCAGGTCTTGGTTTTTTTTTTAAAAGCTCAAAAACTTCACTGCTACAAAAGTTGATAACAGCCTATGTGTGCATGAAGACCTAGGATAACATGGTGGAGGGTTTATTGACTGTAGAAATTAAACGTCTGCAGCTGAAAACAGCTGCTGTAAAAACGTCAAAAAACGTCCCGTGTGAATGAGGCCTTAGTGTAAGGCCTCATACATGCGGGCGTCTGAGAAAAAATAAGCAAAACGTCGGGTCTGACGTTTTGGAAAAATCTGCATTTTTTTCAGCGTTTTGCATCGCTGTTAGTGAGTGTTAGTGAGCATCGGCGTCAATAGGCGTTTTTTTAAAAAAAATCACTCCTCTGCTATTCTTCAACCTAAAAACGTTGGCGTCAAAAAACGCCGGTTAACGCCGGTACGGCGTTAGTGAGCGTTTTGCCGATTAACGTCAAAGAAAGACAAAACGCTACAGCCTCAGAACGCACTGGTCCCGCGTTCTAGAAACAGCTCACTAACACCGATGCCCTCTACTGCTCAAAAAACGTCAGAGAGCATGGACAGCTGCAAAAAACGCCCAAAAAAGTGGCGTCAAAAAACGCCCGTGTGTATGAGGCCTTAGTGTTAGGATTAGAAGAAAGATTAGTGTCAGGGTTTGTAAGGAAGGTAAGTGTTGGGATTACAGGAAGGATTTATGTTGGGGTTACAGGGAAGGTTAGTGTTGGGGTTACAGGGAAGGTTAGTAATAAGGTTACAGGGAGCATTAGTGTTGGGTTTACAGAAAGGGTTAGTGTTAAGGTTACAGGTAGGAAAATCTACAGCGCACCACTCATGGTATTATAAAACATTACATACATGAAGAGCACTTTGACTGTACTTTGATTGCTAGGTATATTTCAGAGAATAATTATCATAATCATAATCATGTAATAAAATGTCACTTTGTTCTAATTATGTTAGAGACCTTCACATACAAAGCAGTAAATTATGGTGCTGGTATCTATAAATGCAGCAATTGGTCTTTGATGCAGAAGATCCAAAGACAAGAGGGTGAGCATGCAAACAAGGGGTTATGTTTACATGAGTAAGGTTTAGTGTTAGAGTTACAGAGAGGATTCTTTTGAAGATTACATGAAGAGTTTGTGTTAGGATTACAGTAAAGCATAGTGTTAGGGTTACAGCCAGGAAAGTTAGTGTTGGGATTATAGGGAGGATTAAAGTGATTGTAAAGTCTTGTTTAAAAAAAATAAAATAAATAAATAACAAACACTTACCTGTTCTGTGCAGTGGCCCTGACCCTGCTCTTCTCTGGTCCCTCTCCGCTGCTCCAGGCCCCTCTCTCCAGTTGAGAGCCCCCACAGCAAGCAGCTTGCTATGGGGGCACCCGAGCGGAGCTGCAAATTATCGCTTACAACTCTTTGTCTCCAATCTCGTAATTGCATTCCGCAGGAGACAATATATATTGTATAACAGAACCACTTCTTTACTGCACTGCTGTGTAAGTGAAACAGAGTGCTACCCAACGCGTTTCAAGATCGTGCGTTGTTCCTCTTCATCAGGGGAAAAGTGGTAAATATTATTCATTAATATCATTCAAGAAAATATATATAGCATAAGTAAGATTCTTATATAGGACTCCTGCAGGTTAAAAGCAGGAAGAAAATGTGCTGCTGCAACTGGCTTCGGGTCACCCAAAGAGGCGGAGGGCAACAGCCAGTCCCATGTATTCCCATCAAGGGGGAGGGGCAGCCCAGGAGGCGACTAGCCTCCGAAGCGCTCACCAAAGGGAGGTTACCTGGCCGTGTGGATCAGCCCTTGCTGCCTGGGATGGATATGTGGATATGGTGATGAAATTTGAAAGGTCAAGCCGTAAGTGATTAATCAAGTAAGGTGGAAATGGGTGCCTGTGTACGTGGAGTACCAAGTTGATTTTGTGTCTTACTCTGGAAAAAACCATGTGTGTAGATTATTAACTCAATCCATCCACAAAGTGGGGGCAAGGATTATATGATAAGTGTCACAAATGCATAGCCAAATCTCTTAGTATGCAGCCCGTTCCTTCCACCAGCTGTCATGCAGCAGACTTTGTGGACGGATTGAGTTCATAATCTACACACATGGTTTTTCCTCTGGCAAGGAAAAGAGTGAACAGGTGCACAAGACCTTTGCCCCTTTCTGAAAACATGTCTTACTGCATTGTGGTGACCAGGAAAGTACCTCAGCACAAAGCCAATCAAAAGAGGGGTTGTGCCTCTGTAACCAAGGATAACCAATAACCACCGGGAAATGAGGTGAGGAAATTACTTGGAATTGGATTATCTCATGGTGAAGAGCCCCTACGGCCATGGTCAACTGAGCAGTCTCATGAGTCCCATGGGCAGGCTGTAGAGGTCTCCCATTAATAGCCTTAATGGCAAGTGGAGTGGCATGAATTTGCAGCGGAATCAAGTGCTTAGACACAAAGGCACCATCTATGAACAGGCCTGCAGCCCCAGAGTGGATTAGAGACTGTATCTCGATGGACAACTCAGACTCCTTCCTTTTTCTCCTCTTTCCAACTCATATTCACTATGGAAATAACTGTTTACAATAACCTTCTGGTGATTATTCAGTCTTCCTGGATTCCATTGTATCAACTTGATTGATAATTTATCTACTTCTTCCTCTCTAATTTCCATTTACCCTTCTTTCCTTTCTCCCCCTCTCTACTTCTTCTTTTTTATGCATATAACATTTACAAGATGCTTACCTGTTATGGTCTAATGTTCACTGTGGCAAATGAGATGCAATCCTGTACCATTGTGACAATTGTTACCTCTTTTTTCCCCTCCCCTTTTTTATTTTATTTCCACAAAAGTTTTATTAAGAAAATTGCAAGGATATACAATCTTAATAGAATACTCATTTGTAACAATAGGTTGCATTGGTAGCTAGCAGTAGTGCCATTACAGATAAAAGAAACATTTGCATCAGAACATGTTGATATATGCCTAAACAGATAGGTTGGATTTCAGGGCAGCATAGATTGGTGACGGTTATGTCTGTGATGAGATACCAGCATAAGCGTTATTGGTGGCGATGGTCATTTATGGCAATTATAATTAACTTGTGGTTGGGTATTAGAGATGCGTTGGAGGGATAGGCACTTTGGATAGTTGTTGGTTGGTTGTGGGTAGGGGACGAGGTTGTTGATGCCCCATAAGAAGAAGGGAGAAAAAGAAGGAAGGAGGGGGTGTAGGGAAGGTATGGGAGAGGTAAGGTGGTGAGTGGGGGGTATAAGAGGAGGTTTAGCCGATTGGGGTCAAGGGCACGCAATTTAATAGTGTAAGTAATTCAGCAAGAAAGGGGTCATCGACCTCTGGAGGAAAGAAGAAGGCTTCCGTCTGTCACTTTCAAAGAGGTTGGCATATGGCACGATATTTCTCTGAGCTCTGCCCTTTTTTATGTATCCCTACTACATGTTTTGATTTTCAAAAACTGAAAAAAAATATATATATATTCAACCTAAACGTATTCTGCCTGCAAAAGAAAGGCTTCGTAGGGGATATGATAGCAACTTACCAATCCTTAAATGACGACTAGCATTAGGAGGAGACTTTTCAATCTTAGGTCTCCAAAGAAGACATGTGGCCACACAATGAAGTTGGAAGAGAAACGGTTATATTTTAAACTACATAAGTGGTTCATTACTGTTGGAGTGGAGGTGTCAGTAGAGAGTGTAGATAAGTTCAAAAAACTTTTTGATGTGCCTCTTTGCTAACACAATATACAGGAATATGGAAAACAGTAATCACACACACAATCTCAGGTTGAACTGGATGGACTGGTTCCTTTATTCAACCTTACCGACTATGTAACTATGTTCATTCCCAGTAGCTGTAATAAGAAACACTGCCCCCCTGGCCACGCTTTTAGACATAGATCTCCCTTTTCCCTTTGCATTACGCAGCTCGTATTCTCACCTCTAGCTCTGTACAGACTGCTGGCAGAGACATTCAGCTAATTGCAAACCCTGACTGTAAAAATATTGCTGTGGCTGGAGGGAAGAGAAATTTTAACGTTTTTTTTTTTGCAGCGATAAAAAAAGACTCTACTGCCATGGGGCTCAGATGGAAAGGTAATTTTAATAGCATTCAATTATAAAATGCCTTGTAAAACAGTTATATAGTATACAGTATCTGTTTTATCAAACTTGAGTTGCATGTTAAAAAAGAACTCCAGAAAGGACTGTCTATAGTTAAATATTCACACGGCCATATTAGCTAAACATTCACTCTTTTTATGTGAAAATGTTACTGGGGTTTACAGGGCTCTATAGGTCACAGAGATACAGTATAACTTTAAAATCTAGCATTATTGTGAAGCTTCCCCCCCCCCTGCACATTATTCCAGGGAGGTTCGAGTCACTCAAAAATATGCAATGCCTTGCATCACTTGGCACCCTTCCAATTTGTACTGGCTGTATGTAATGGAGGGGTAAAACCAGATTACACCAAAACCTCTGCTATCTGATCTATGTTGTCACTTATGAGCCTGTGACGGAATGTCTTGGCACTCCGCTTGCGTGCTTCCGCCAAACTTTGCCTCCTGCCCTCCAAACCGTTACAGCAAACCAAGAGCTAATACCAATCCTTTTACCCTAAGAGTTGTACACAGACTAGATGTTAAGGTAAACTCCAAAGGAATGACTGTTTGTTTGAACAGAAATGCAGGTTTTTATACGCTTCAAAAGTAGGTGAGTCACCACATGATCAATAAAGTCAAATATGTACCCAAAACATCACATAAGAACCTGCAAGAGTAAGCCAAATTAACCAACAGACAGAAACAATCGGTGACTCTATTAACTCAATTAACAATGGGAATTCACACCTAGGAGGTATAAAATCAGAGAGACACAAACTTGTGTATTCTGTCCGCTAGACAAGTCATCAGAAGACAAACAATTTTCCAGCAGTCTGATAAAGTGGAATTAATTTATCTTCATAGATTTCCTGAGGGATCTTGTTGATAAATATTTCTGTCCCAAGTGAAGGAGCCTCTCCAACTCAGTCTGCAGGAAAGCCATCATATTCCCTCTGACCATTACCCTGTACAAGATTAATGTTACGCCTTTCCATCCACTCCAGAAGGGAATCTTTATTGTCCTTATTCAGAGAATGAATCCAAGCCTTGCTCTCATTGGAGAATGACCTGCTCTCTCCATGGGCCATAATTAGTTATATAGTTACATAGTTAGTCAGGTCGAAAAAAGACACAAGTCTATCCAGTTTAACCAAAAAAAAATATATAGAAAAATTATATATAACCATACAATCCCATATACAATCCTTCACCCACAGTTGATCCAGAGGAAGGCAAAAACCCCAGCAAAGCATGATCCAATTTGCTATAGCGGGGGAAAAAAATTCCTTCCTGATCCCCGAGAGGCAATCGGATTCACCCTGGATCAACTTTACCAAAAAATTTTAGTACCCAGTTATATTATTTACATTAAGGAAAGAATCCAGGCATTTTTTAAAGCAATCTACCGTGCTGGCCAAAACCACCTCTGGCGGGAGTCTATTCCACATTTCCACAGCTCTTACTGTGAAGAAACCTTTCCATATTTGTAGATGAAATCTTTTTTCCTCTAGATGTAAAGAGTGCCCCCCTTGTTCTTTGTGATGACCAAAAAGTAAATAACTCAACACCAAGTTCACTATATGGACCACTTATATATTTGTACATGTTGATCATATCCCCCCTTAATCTCCTCTTCTCAATAGAGAATAAATTCAGTTCCGCTAATCTTTCCTCATAGCTGAGCTCCTCCATGCCTCTTATTAGTTTGGCTCCCCTTCTCTGAACTAGTGCCCAAAACTGAACTGCATATTCCAGATGAGGTCTTACTAATGATTTGTACAGGGGGGTAAAATGATGTCTCTATCTCTGGAGTCCATACCTCTCTTAATACAAGAAAGGATTTTGCTTGCATTAGTGGGTAGGAAGCCAGCCCCTAGTCCCCTCCAAAAGCCCCTATCCTGTTTGGGTCTGTCACTGGGCCCCCCTGCACCCCCAAAGTGGATTTTTGTTGGGCAAATACTTGAGAACCTGCAGCCCAACTCCTGAGATCTCCACTGTAAGCCCCATCTTTGCACGCCCTTTTCTTCAGAACAGTTCTGAACAGGCCATGTGAAGCGGCTGTGAAGACTATGGGGCTAATTTACTAAAGGCCAATAGACTTAGTAAATAAAGGGAAGCTCTGCTGATCTCCATCATCCAATCATGTGCAAGCAAAAATTATGTTTTTTTTAAATTTTCCTTGCATGTGATTGGGTATTCTTTGCAAAGTGAAGCTTCAACTCATTTACCAAGCTCTGGCACGTGCAGAACGCAACTTCACTTGCAATGTGAACAGTCAATTCGCCTTTAGTAGATCAGCCCCACTGTTCAGTAATTATTTTACTTTTACAACATTCTTCTACTTGAAAAAACTTAAATAGTCACAACATTTCCAATCACTAATACTGGGTTAGTTTGATTAGTTGCACTCTTTTCTCATCCCATGCATTTGGTGCAAGTGATGTTTGCTTTTTAATTTTACAACGTTCGTTCTGTGACAGATAAGTGCGCTGTGCTCACATCAAAGACATAATCAGGTTAATGTTTGTAACTTAATCTGATTATCTACTTGATATGAACAAAGGTCAGCTAGACCAGCATAAATATTGTTACCTTAATAAATGGTCCCATTTTTTTGTTCAGCATTAAACAGCAAAGTCTCTCCAATGATCTAACCTGTTGTATGCATTGGCAAGGCTCTACTGCCATCAAGTGCGATATCACAGCTCAGAGCGACTCAAGCGTCTGTATGATCAGGAACAGCCACGATATTCACAATTAGGGGAAAGGATTGTTCCAACTGAGCACACCTTCTCAGTTATCATTTCAATGTTTTTGTGACAGTAATCCTAATGCATAAGGTTAGCATTGCTGCTGACAGACTGCTGAGATCAATCCATGTAGCCTCACAAAAAGTGTATTGTTTAGAGCAGCCATTCTCAACCAGGGATTTGTGGAATCCTATGGTTTTTCCAGAGAATGCTAGGGGTTACTTGAGCTGTGGCTGAATAATCTTCCTTTTGGTGGTGGCTGCAGTTTGCACTTTGCAGAGCCAACAGCAAGACACTGATGATCTTTTTAACTGCCTATAAGGATGGCATTTTGAACACAACTGTAAAAGCTGCTACCACCAATGTAAAGGGCATTCTTCCCACTGACCACCAATGTAAGGGACATTCTTCCCACTGATCACCAATGTAAGGGACATTCTTCCCACTGATCACCAATGTAAGGGACATTCTTGCCACTGATCACCAATGTAAGGGACATTATTCCCACCGACCACCAATGTAAAGGGCATTCTTCCTACTGACATACAATGTAGGGGGCATTCTTCCCATTGACCACCAATGTAAGGTTCATTCTTCCCACTGGCCACAAATTTAGGGGCATTCTTACCACTGGCCACCAATGTAAAGGGCATTCTTCCTCTTGACACCAATGTAAAGGGCATTCTTCCCACTAGCCACCATTGTAAGAGGCATTCTTACCACTGACCACCAATGTAAGAAGTATTCTTCCAATTGACCATCAATGTAAGGAGCATTCTTCCCTCTGACCACTAATGTAAGAGGCATTCGTACCACTGGCCACCAAGGTAAGGGGTATTTTTACCACTGGCCACCAATGTAAGGGGCATTCTTCCCACTGCCAATCAATGAAAAGGGCATTCTTTCCATTGACCACCAATGTAAGGAGCATTCTCTCCACTGGCCACCAATGTAACAAGTATTTTTCCCACTTACCACCAATGTAAGGAGCATTCTTACCACTGGCCACAATGTAAGGGGCATTCTTACCACTGATCACCAATGTAAAGGGCATTCTTCCCCTTGACCACCAATGTAAAGGGCATTCTTCCTACTGGCCACCATTGTAAGAGGCATTCTTACCTCTGACCACCAATGCAAGAAGTATTCTTCCAATTGATCACCAATGTAAGGAGCATTCTTCCCACTGACCACCAGTGTAAGAGCCATTTGTACCACTGACCGCCAATGTAAGGGGCATTTTTTCCATTACCACCAATGTAAAGGGCATTTTTTTCCAGTAAGCTCCAATGTAAGGAGCATTCTCTCTACTGGCCACCAATGTAAGGAGCATTCATTCCATTTGCCACTATTTTAAGGAGCATTCTTCCCACTTACCATCACTCTAATGTTCCTTGAAGTGCAGATAATATAATTATTATCATTTCAAGAGCTCTTCTGTGTTGAGAAAGGCTGCAGAGGCCCAGGCAGGGACCTACAATATATATTTCCATGTTTAAAGTGTAACTTCACTTTGGTTGAGAAAAAAAACAATCTCCCCGTATGATCAATGTACATTGGAAGTATTTTAACAAACTTCTTCTTTCCCTCTCCCCCCTTCCCCCCCTCCTTTTCCTGGTCTTTTCCCTCCCCCCCTCCCCCCCCTTTCTCTGTCCCCTCCCTTCCCCCCCTTCCCTTTCTTCCCCTTCCCTCTCCTCCCCCTCCCCTGTTTTTTCCCCCCTTCTCTCCCCCCCTCTTTCTTTCCCTTCCCCTCCCCCCACCCTCTGGAACCGGAATGGAGTTTATTCTACTGATTTTCTAGCATGGAGCACTCCCCACTACCACTGGGTATTTCTTCTTGGCTAAAAGCTGTTACTAATTCTATATGGTTACCCATTTTTATCATAGATACTACCTCTGAGCTCTTGATAATTCCCATGCTCGCTGTGGGGGGATAGCCCTTCATGGGCTGACCCCGCAGCATTTGGATCTGTGTAAGCCTACGCTCAGGTGAGTCTTTGCCTATTAGTATCCAATCCCAGTGTCTTATCACATCATAACATATACTAGTACATATATTATTTTGTGTTGTGTATAAATCCTATTATTAGCATTGTATTTAATTCTTTTAGATCCCTTCCTACTCTCCTGAAGAAGCGGACTCCCGCGAAACCAGTAGAGCCTGTAGGAATTTATAGGGACCCCCTACTAGACTGATCCCCTCAGAGAAATATAAGATAAGCCTCTACTCCACAATAGGGGCTAAGTATGTGTACTTGGTTTTAAATGCCGTGGTTATGTTCTAGCCACAATTCTCTATATGTTTTTTGTACATTGTATAATTGTCAATAAATTGTTTATTTTTTATACAAACTGTTTATGAAAATTCTTGGGTGTCCATGCTTTAGTTAAAGCTCCTTTTTTCCTTGGTAAACTGTTACTGGGACAGTCACTTCCATCCCACAAATATCATAATTAATGTGGATGATGACACCCCCCCTTTTTTGATTCACTAAAACCCCCTTTTGGCTCATTTTCTTTCTATCTATCTACACAGTGTACAATGCTGGAGAATAAGATCCTTGCATGATTGCATGAGATGGTGCTTATAGGGTTACAGCCATGGTTTTCCTTTGCTGTTTTTACAAGATGCTTCCATCCATACATTCAGTTTCCTCCAAAGCCTGTGGTGAAGAAAAGGAAAATTGGGCGCCGAGCGAGCAATCTGACCTTGAAAAAAAAAAAATCACCAACTGCCTCAGAAACAGAAATATTAGTACTTGATATGCCCAGCAGCAGAAGTCCGGAGTTCTAAATCCATGCATGTGATGGCTCCTTTAGGGCAGAAATGAGACGAGTGTATAACCGAAGAAAAATAAAATCTGTAGAGTAATACCTTTTCTCCTAAAATACATTATTTTTAAGCATCATTATATGATTGCATGATATCTGACCACACTTAAACAAATTACATAAATAATTCAGCCATTAAAAAAAAAAAAAAATTACATATACATTGTACAGAGACCATAAACAACAGGCTAATGTGGAATTATTAATATCAGAATCCGAATGTACTGATTTGTGTCGGCTGAGCACCATCAAAATGCAGCTAATTTCCCTCTATCAGCGCCGAGTGATTATCTCTCAGTGCCCCATGCTGAGCCTGTGCAGGCCGACAACCTGGGAGCCAAACGCTGGCAAATCTGCTTGCTGCCTCCGGCTAGCGGGAAGGTTGATTGGGCGACTTAGCAGTGGGGTTAGGTAATTAGAATCTGCATGTTTCCAAGCCCCCCTTCCATGAAATCTTTCGAGGGAATGACTGCCTAGGGAGATGTAGTCAGCAAAGTTAAAACTGTAATTTTCATTGGGATCCATAAAAAGAGGCAGCCAACGCTGCCGTTACTGCAAATTGTCATCATGGAACCAATTTGGTTGCAGATGGTGCTGGGGTTGGAGTTGTGCCATGCCAGCTGTCTGTAGCGCCATTAAACTGACTGGTCTCTTCAGCTTCTTCTGATGGAAATCTAGCTCAAGGAAAGATGTCTAGTGTGCGTAACCATTGTAAGTTTCTTTTGAAACAGGGTTTTTCTTTTGCTAGAGTAGAGTAGAGCGTTCACGCCCAAGCAATGTAGGTTTCAATGTCATAGGCCGCAAGGAAGCACAGCATCACATTGTTTTGTTCTTTGGTCCACGTGCCTCTGGGATGCTACATTTCTCTTGTGAAAAAATATATTCTGAGCAATGCCTAAAACCACAAAAGTGGAAATATCTCCACTAGTCTTGCAGCCTCCTGTGACACTTACATCACAACTCCTGGAAGGCTGCAGGATCAGAATGGCCGTCAGGACGGGGCTGGGCCTGGCATGTCATGAGAGCTGGCTGCCTGCATTAGGAAGAGGCAGCCAGCTAAGGAGAACCAAGATGGGGGTATGGAAGCCACTTTATGGCACCAGAACAGTGGATTGCAGCGGTACAATGCTGAATGCGAGGGGAAAAAACATGGGAGGTGAGGGGAGTTAAGTAGGTATGTAGGGACCTGGATTGGACAGTGATTCCTGCCAAGCTTGCCCAGGTCCGTCTCACTTCTCTGGATTGAGCACCTACATATACGGTTGCCTCCTTATCCCTTTAAACCCGAACACATGAATTACACAGGTTCTGAGGCTAATTTAATGCAGATAAGACACCAAGTGAGTTTAATTACCACCTTAATCAGCCTTACAGAACCTGTGGAATTAATATGAGTTTGGTTTTAAAGGGATGAGGGGGCAACCCTACCTACATACCTGACTTTTAGGAGTAACTCCACTATATTGCATCACCAATACACCAGGCCTGAGACCCACCCTCTTCACAGTACTCACATATTCCCAGCTGATTCCTGGTTCCTGGAATAAAGAATGGCTGCTCAGGATGCTTTTTCAACACTTTACTGTAAAAGGATCTTGGCACAACAGCTTTGTATCTTCACACATCTCACAATCTTGGCTTAGTGCTTCAGTGCCTTTGATACAAACCATAAGAGATCAGCCATCTTCCTCGTAAGGTCCCTAGCAATAGGACCATCACTCAAGGTCTCTTTTCAGACCCAGGCCCAGAAGGCCTACAACACTCCAGGCTACAGACCTGCTAAATGTAGGTCGGGGTCACCAATGTCCTTCCACTTTCGTGTTCTTCAACCCCTAAGTTGAGTCCTCATCTCAGGCCTCCTGGCACTTCAGCCCTGCAGAGGGCCTCAATAGGTGCATTGCTAACACCTGCAATACATTTTGGTGGGTCTATAGCTATAGTACTAGGCTAGTGACCCTTTATCTATCCCTGATACCCTGATTTCCTATACACTGATGATCAGCAAGTATTAATTCAACAGGCTACTAGAGATTAATGTAGGACAACTTGATCATGCACTGATTGACCAAGGAAAATTAGATGTGGTCTAATTATTCTCAACATATAGACCTTGTAATAAGCTGTATTTTGTTGCTGGTTGCCCATATTACCAAGATCCAACTGCTGTGGACCTTTGTATTTGTAAAATACTCAATAAAGATGTAGCACCCTACCAGATAGGCTGCTTGTTAGGTGAGGCAATTTTAGTTAATGGCTCTACTGTAATCAGCAGAGCAGCAACTGATTGCTTTGGTCTGCTCTTGATTCTACAGGTTGCAAATTTGCTCCCCCTTGTCTTCTGGAGGTTTCCAGAATATAGTGGGTGGGAGAGTAAAATGAGCAGCTCCAGAAAAATCTTGGAGAGGGTGCCCAGGTGGTGGCTATGAAGGGGAATAAATAGTCTGATGCCTGGAGAGCAGGGTCTTTTTCTCTTGGAGCAGAGGTTTTCTGTGGAAGAGCTGCTGCCCTTCCTGGCAGTCTTGTTGAATAACCTGCTTGTCTCATCAAGGTCCTAGCTGTGCATAGCTGGGGTTGTCTATCCTACTGCAAATTTCTTTTGGAGCTAAGAGAGAGGGGTTTTACTGGGGATCCAATCTTGAAAGAGGGAAGGGTTCTACTGGGGATCTAGTCTGGAAGGAGAGAGGGGTTGTACTGGGGATCCAGTCTGGAAAGAGAGAAGGGTTCCCTTGGGGATCTGGTCTGGAAAGAGAGAAGGGTTCTACCGTGGATCTGGCCTGGAAGTTTCACAGTGGAGCCTGTACGGCTAAGTCTGGAGGGAGGCATCTAAATTCCAGGGACAGTGAGTACAGACATGGAGGATCCTAGTAACTGTTGCTGCTGTTAACCCCTGCTGCACTAAATTTAAGCCTTGCCTGGCCTGAAACATTGCTAATGGTGACCATTTTACATCCTATTGCCTTAAGGAGTAGCTCCAAAGGGACGAGGATACTCACATTCCTGTTCAGTGTTCTGGAGTATCCCACAGCTTTTCTAAATCCCATTCAAGTTAATCTGCAATAAACTTTAAAAAGGCAACCCCTAGACTGCCAGAGGAGTGAAAGTTGCTGTTTGCCTGGCTGCCACTGCACTAGTAGGAGAAGAACCTGGGACACAAATCAGCAACCTTTGCTGGGGTAATGCTACAAAAACATAACTGAACTAAAAGCTTCCTCAACTATTGAGGATACACTTTAAAAATGAGTACTGGTATAAGCAGGTTTAAGCATCGGCGGCCACTCCATTAGGGGTGCAGGGGTGCCTCACCCCAATCTATGCACCTGGCCCCTAATCTACATGCAGTGCGTCGGACGCATGGATTTCAATAGGGTTTTTTTTAAGCACATGATTAGAGCCTGAGGCTTTAATTGGCTTCAAAAGAGGGTCCAGGGCATAGAGCACTGTGCCCGGAGCCCACCCAGTTGTGTGACATAGCAAATTAATATTCAAATTAATATTTGCTATTGTCTTCCTGCTTCCTGTGGAAGTGGGTCTTAAGACCCAATTGGCCGAGAGAAGGAGACGTAGGGGGAAGCCACCGAGGAGGAGATGAAGGAGGAAGCCGCCGAAGCCGCCAGCGACCTAGATAGGGTAATTGCAGGGCTGGTGGATGGAGCGACGGAGCGGGGGGGGGCGGTTATTTGCCGATCGACCGAGTGTGGAGGGGGTGGATTTTGACTGATGTACCAAAGAAACCCCCCAAAAAAATGGCGCACCAGCCGCCACTGGGTATAAGTGTTAGGTTTGGGGGTTCAGTGCACCTCTAAACTCCATGCACTTTCCTATGCATGTCCCTCTTTATCATCTCCAGAACTTGGGAGGGATACAAAAGTGGTTTCGCGTCTTTATATAATTTCAAGCGTATGAAGAAACTTTCTTGCCTGTCTGGGAGATGTATTTGTTATGCCAGCCAGACAAGCAATGCCAACTTGTAGTCTGTGATTACTCGGTTCATTAATCATCCACAACCGTCTTTGTGAGCTTTTCAATGAAAATTACTGCTAAAACACAAGCCGCTCGAAGGAGCATTTTGTAATTTTCAAATATACATACGCAAAGGTTTGTTCTTTGGCAAACTGTATCCCGCGCACACAAAATCAAATAATTATTGTGCTATTATATATTAATTCTACAGCCCGTGTGACTTTACTGGGGTTTCTATAAGCAGAGACATGTTCACAATTGACTCGGATCAATTCCCGATAGGAAGTCACCTCCTGAGGCTTATAAACGGGATTGTAAATGCAAACACAGAAGCACGGGAACACGCAATACAATACCGCCATATGGTTTTCTATTTGCTCAGAATGCAGGCCTTAAAAATGATTTCTGTAAAATCTGGCATTTCAAATATTTCTGACAAGCAGATTTAAAGCTGAACTCCAGGCAAACAGAATACACAGATGAAATACATATGTGGGAGCTGTTTTACTTGTCAAAGGATTTGTATTTCTGTCCAACCAGTACTGAGATTTGCACAGCTCTGTCACACAACACAGCCCTCTCTAGTGGGACAGGAGACCTGATTTTTCTCTGCTGCAGTTAGGTAACACTATCAGGTCTTGTCCCTCCCCCAGCTTGTGACTGGACAGGGAAAGGAGAAGCAGGAGACTGATGAGCTCATCTCTCTGTCACCCTGCTCTTACTCCTATCAGCATATTCCTTGCATTTAGTACAACTAATTGGCTCCTTGTGCTGCTTCACCATCTCCTAGTCTGAGCTTTGCTGTACAGAGGACTGCAGGAGAATAATACAGAGCCAAATTCAGGTACTTACATGGCTTGCATTAAAAAAAAATGAATTGAATGATGTATTAATAAGCTTTTGTTTGTGGTATTTGTATCCACATGGATTTCAGCTTAAACACAGCACTGATACACATGCTGATCTTGCATTAAACAAACACACACTGTGGGTTGTCCCCACACAATTGGACGTTTTAAAGTCGGCACACCACGAGATGACACCAATTCATAAAAAAATATACAAATTTTTTTATTTTTACATAATATTGAAAACATACATAGACATTGATTACAAAAGAGAAGAATAAAAACATGTCCTTTATGTTAGACCCCAATAAATGAATTGGGTCACCATAAATTTAGACCCTATGCGAGTAGACATTAACTACCAATACAACCTAAATGTGTAGTTACACACAGATGCAGAGGTCTACGCGTTTCGCTGTGGGCTTCTTCAGGACCCCAATCAAAGCATGACTGTAGGTTGTCAAGGTAGCTATTATTTTAAACAGAAAAAAGAACAAACAGGTAAGAGACATAACTTTTACAGTCATAATACATGTAACATATGAAATAAAACATAATAGACTCAAATGCCTGTATGACAGATGCTTACATATGACTCCGTATGTTCAAGGACGGCAACCAGGGGGGCGGACACAGGGGATTTCCAGACCTGGACTCCAAGGGTTTTAGGTACTAGAAATCATATAAATATATAAATGTAGGGCCACAAATCCCCAACCAATTTGTGATATTAGGTCGCCTTAAAGTTACCTGCTAATTGCCAGTTGGTAAATTGGGCCTACCAAGTCCTACTGGGATTAACCACTCCAATTGTGTGGGGACAACCCACAGTGTGTGTTTGTTTAGTGTTATAAGAACGGTGGCACTTCTTCAAGAGGTAAATCTTTGGTTTCTGATCTTGCATTAATTTTCCTCCATGGCAACGTTTTAATAAGACCCTTTTATCCTTTCCATCCACCACATATTTGGTCTTTTTGGTACCTACACTTGTGTCCATCTTACTAGCTTATCCTACACTCTTCCCAGCATATACTACATGTGAAAAAATACACCTATCATCCTTAAAAGTTCACTTTCAGCAAGATTTTCCGAAAACCCCCCTAAGCAATTCTATGTGCAATGAATAGTACATAAAATACCAGCTCTCCTCATGTTGTAAATGGTGAAGGTCCTCTTGTTACAAATGCAGGTGTTGGGATCCCTCTACAGAAAAACTGCTGGCCCCTCACTATCCTACTCCTACCATTGGAAGGACAGGCTGAATATCACAATAAATTAATCCAATAAATATAGCATAGCGCAACTTCCCCAAAATTACATATCTTACACAAAATCAATATTAAATCATTAACAAAATATACAGTACATGTATTAAAATAGTTCGCAAAAGTCCAAAAATTTAAAAAATATCCACTATCCAATGTCTATATTATATATGTGTCAGTTTTGGTTTAATTAAACAAACACTAAATTATCTTCCATTGATATTCATGCTTCCGTGCTCAACCTTCACCAGGTGAAACGAGAACAGCGTGACGTCACGGGCTCGGCTTCTCCCTAGACGTGTTGCGCCCTGTGATTGGGCTTCTTCAGTAGGCTGAGGATTGTTTTATTGGGGCACTGTACAAGTCTGTTTTTAGTAAGTGCATTTGCTGTGTGGGAAATAAAAGTGTTTTACAGGGCTTAATAATAGGGTCCCTGTAGTGGGGCCAAAATATGGCAAAGAAGCATAGCCAGAAGGAGTTCAGGATGCAGCCATATCTTTACTTGGGTTCTGGTGTGCGGCGTTACCACCTTCTGTCTTCTGGCCTGGAGCAGACACTACAATGCTAAGCTGGAACCAGGAGAGGGTGTATGAAGTGTACAGTTTGAGTGGCCTGGAGTGGATGCTGTCAGGGGGAGCATTATTGTAATACTCAGCCTGTTTTTCAAACGGCAGGATGGAGGGGGAAAAAAATCATTAAAATTGCCCCCATCCCAAACTGATTAAGAACCTAGTTATAGATCAGGGCTTGGGGGGCTGGAAGAGGCCCTTTGCTTGCCTTTATCCAGCCCTTGGGGCACTTTATTTTCCAATGATACAAGTAGGGCTGCTGATAAGGCAGTACAGCTGGTCCTGTTGTTATGGGCCCAGGCCTTATCAGCTTATCATGGACTTATCAGGGGGGCCTAGGGCAGCTTTATTGTCCATTTTTGCCTAAATGAATACCTTGATTTTACTATACCACACCCCTACTGCTACTTGCTTACTAGAGCTTAAATTACATTTTCCTGGGCCCCCTCATGTCAACAGGGGAGCCCAGGAGGTGGGCGCAGAGGACTTTTTTTTTTATTTTCAGGGCGTAGGAGGATAATGCAAGTACCGCTGTTCTGCTGCACCTCTGGGTGGAGGTGGGGTTGGAGTGGGGGTTCCCCGGCAGGAAGGCTGTACAGGCCCCATGATTTCTAACAGCAGCCCTGGATACAAGACATTATTCCTTCCACTGATACCAACAATGAAGCAAAATTCCTGCTACTGACATCAACAACAGGGCGCTACTTCTCCTACTGACACCAACGATTGGGCACTATTCCTCCCACTGATACCAATGATGGGGCACTTTTCCTCCCACTGACACCAATGATGGGGCACTATTCCTCCCTCTGATACCAATGATGGGGCACTATTGCTCCCACTGATACCAATGATGGGGCACTTTTCCTCCCAATGACACCAATGATGGGGCACTCCTACCGATACCAATGATAGGGCACTATTCCTCCTACTGATACCAATGATGGGGCACTATTGCTCCCACTGATACCAATGATGGGGCACTATTTCTCCCACTGACACCAATGATGGGGCACTATTCCTTCCACTGATACCAATGATGGGGCACTATTCCTCCCAATGACACCAATGATGGGGCACTCCTACTGATACCAATGATAGGGCACTATTCCTCCCACTGATACCAATGATGGCGCGCAACTCCTCCCACTGACACCAATGATGGGGCACTATTCCTTCTCCAATACCAAATGTGCATCTTTTTACTCACACTGATGACAGGACACTTTCAGCTCCCAGTGGCCACAGTCTGGCCCCCCTAAAGTCTGAAGACAGTAAAGTGGCCCTTTGTATAGAAAGTTTGGAGACCCCTGGTCTACAGGATGGATTAGTACACATTATAAATTACCCTCAAAAAGTGGAGTCCTGCTGGTTCACTCTCTCTCCCCCCTGGCCTGAATCCACATACAGTATATAGGATTTGCAAGTCCGGTATGTGCAACTGAGACCTCTGCTTTTAGGTTGTAAGCTAATTTCATAGGTCCTCTTGGTTATGGTCTAGAAAACGTATTGTATTATAAAGAAATATTAGCTCCCTCTCTCTCTCCCTCCCTCTTTCTCTTTCTAAGGTGAGTATCAATATGCTTTTGTGTTTAGCTTCCCTCATTTGCAGTTTATTAATAATCTTGGCCAGTCTTTAGGATCCAAGCCGTGAAATGACTGACAGCTCAGTCCTTGTATCGATTATGTTTTCTCTTCCTGGCCTCATATGATGGAGTAATACCATACAGCGTGCTGACTCTGATAGATTTTATTGGATCATCACCTGAAAAAAAAAAAGACGACTTATGAGATCTTAAAAGGTCACTGGCACAGTAACAGCAAGGAAAAGTTTGCTCTAACACATAATCAAATTGCATATTCTCTGCCTGTCTCCTTTGTGGGATTATGTGAGCGTTCGGTATCGGCACCCATTTCATAATTTCATTAAGATGTCAATAGGTGAATAAGCTCATTGTCATCTTTCTTTAGCAGGGACTAGAAAGCACGGCTGCTAGGCAGAAGATCTGTGGTTTGATGACCACGTGTGCTACAATGAAGCCTGGACTTATTTAGTGGTCTGCCCTTAGTGTAACGTGACCATAGACTGATCTAAATACCGCAGGTTCAGCAGGGAATGGCCAAATTTTGATCACATGTTGAGCGGGGCTTAAGGCGCCCTAAAAGGGAACTCTGGAAATCCGCTTGCTAATGCTCAACTAAGGCAGGTGGCAGCTGCGGTCATGTGAGATCTGCGTTAACCACTTGGTGAACGCAAAGAGGAGTAACTAGAACCTTCAGGGCCCCGGTCCAAGAAATTATGAAGGGCCCCCTGACCCCTGGCCAGGGCCCTTCCCTCTTCCCACTGATCCTGGGGCCCTTTACTCCTATCACGGGTCCCTTTATTATGCAGCAGGGACCTTTCACAAGTTCTGCAGCGGGTCCCCTTTCTGCCATCTTCGGGGCTCCCCGTGGTGGTGAAATGCCAGGGCCCGGTCACAATTTCAACCTTTGCAATCCTGAGAGTTCCTTCACTGGTGCCAGTAGTTTTTAATTTTTATTTTAATTTTATTATTTTTTTACCATTTCATTTTATTTCACAATTTTATTTTTACAATTTTTTTAGGAGCCCTGTTGGGGGCTTTGATGAGATATTAGGGGTTTAAACAAACCTCAGCCCTCAATCTCCATCTGTGTAGCCTCAGCTACACAGAATGAATGGACAGGAATAGCTGTGCACTAAGCCTCCCATTCATTCAGAAACAGAAGTATAGTAAAAACTGTTTACTATGCTTCAGTTATGAATGAACCAATTGGTACCAATGACTGACTCTGTCTATTCAGAAAAGGAAGGAGCAGGTAAATGGCAAATTTACCGACCCGTTCCCATCTCTCCATCATGGCACATCTTCTACAGCAGCTGGCAGGAGAGAGGAGGGGGGAAGACAGGAGCTCTGTGCGGGGGACCAGGGAAGCACACAGGGACCCTGGGAACAGCAGAAGACAAGTAAACTGGATAGAGGAAAATGGAGGAGATTGGGTTCTCTAAATGCCACCCCCGCCATCCCTCCTATTCAGGTGTACAAGGGAGGCACACGGGCCCCCTGGACCATGGGGCCCAGTGGCAACCCCTGGAACCCCTATCGTTACACCCCTGCAACCGATATACTGCCGCAGAGCGCCCCCCCTCTACATGGGATCACATACATGTATGTGATATGCCTCTTCCAGGTAGGGGCATGTACATACCGATCAGCGGGTGCAGGCCTATGATTTATGGCTGAAACCCTGCAATCAACTGAGCGAATGACAGAAGAGAGTCCTTTGTTTGTAAGAACTTCAGATCAGGCATTTTAGATGAACCATTAAAGATCTTTTACTAAGGCAAATGGCAGGTAACAGTTCTCAATGAAATCTTGCACATGAGTCCAGAAGAGCTATTCTTCCAAGGCAAGAGACCATTTAGGCAGTAAATCCACAAGAGGCAGCAAAAGTTCATTATGGCAGCAATTCATGATAGGCAGTAAAGTCCCTGAGGGTCTACAGACTCCAGACCCCCATGGAACCCCGACTGGGCTCCAATTCCCCCCCATCCCCAGAGGGGGTGATTACTCCGGCAAAGTAACAGCTACATTTTTGGCAGTCTTTCCCCAACCAACTCCCTCCAGTGCACTTAGTGAGTCTCCTTTATATGGTATGACCTGCAGGGGGTGGTGACCTTGCTGAAAAGACTGGGAAAACCATTAACCCTTCCTGCTCAGACACCACCAGCTCAGCGGGTCAGCTTGAGGACACAGTGCACACTAAAACATTATAACACTTTGCACATGGCTGACCCAACTAGCTAGAAAACATGAAAACAGCAAGAGAAAACTGTTAGCTCTTTAGAACCTTTTGGAAGCACCTGCTTACAAACAGAAGTTGATCATTTGATCGACTACTGTCAAACAGAAATATTTTCAGAGAAGGCCAGAAGAGTGCCAAATTCATGAGAATTGACAAATTCTCATGAGAAAATGAATTCTGACTTTACAGGTACAGGTGGAGACCACACATTTATAAAAATGCTAAACCTTTATTGATATATTGCTTAAAACCCATGGATCAATAGATCCTAAAATCAAAATGAATATATGCATGTACGTGCAAACAAAACCAATGCAAGGAATGGGGTGGGGGAAGGCTAGCACCATTGAAACCCTGGTATATTTTTAAGATGATTTCAGCATTGTAAGTCCATTAACATAATCATGATAGAAATCATGGCCAATGGTGAAGCATCCATTCACTTCTTTTCAACGCGTTTCACAGAGAATTCCACTTCCTCAGAAAAGGTGTCACCTAAATATGGACCCCATATCATTCCAACCAGGAGAATATTAAATGAAATATGCTTCCAAAGTCCTACAAAGTGGTCTCTCAGTCAGGAAGTACCCTGAAATAAATGGTGGAAAAGTCTTCACTGGCAAGGGGCGGCCAGGAGCTTAACATCCCCTGCTGAGAACAGACATGCTGGAAAAGTTTGGTGATTTACAGAGGCAGCTGTCAGAATGCAGTGGGGGAATTCTCCATAAACTTCATGGCTGCATCAACAAAAAAAAAAATATCATCTATGGCCAGCTTTACATTAATGAAATATTACAAACAGCCCTATAATATACAAAAATTAGAAATATTCACCTGTTTTCACGGTGTTACTCCCTTGCTGGGTGAATGAGCAAGGTGAAGGATACTCTGCAATTCCATCACTGACCCCTTGCTCACTCAGCCAGCAAAGCCTTGGAAACAACTACAATTTTTTCTCTGCCCTTTCTAGCAAACCTGTTGCTGAGGACCTGTCATAAGTAAAATAATCAAACGTGTGACAGGGCCCTAAGCCACAAGCTCCAAACACGACACTGGTCAGCAGCACCATCTTTTTACATTAAGTGGGTTCAAACTATCAAAATCACTATAAAAAGTACTCAAGGCCAAAGGGATAATTGGAATTTCCATCTTAGAAACCCTTCACAACAAGGGGATGTCAAATATGATTGTTCTGCCTACAGCAGGGAAATTCGTTGTTTGTTCTCCCTGCAATATTCAATTTGGCCATTAGGTGGAGCACAAAATAAATGTACTGTTTTACAGAAGCTATAAACTGTTTAACTTTAATAAGGGCTCCCATCATCCCTCATTCTGAGAAAAGTTAACAGGTGCATCCTGGGAGCTCAGACTCCATCTTAAAAACCAAGGGCGAAGAAACCAGCCATCATTCTTGCAGCACATGCTGGTGGACTAAACCTGTATCCCCTATAGGCAGCATTGCTAGTGAGCATGGTCTTATTGCCATCTGCAGCCTAGTTATTTCATTGTGTTTTTGTACATTTCGTACATTGATTGTATGTATTTCTCATCTATTTTTCCCAAAAATTTCAGCCCACCCTGTTTTTGTCAAGAAAGCTTCCAATCTGGTTTATTGTAGAATAGGAGGGTCAAGCTGCATGCCAAATTACACACAGGGAAACATGTAGCAAGGGCAGAACAATGATAGTAATAAAATTATATAGAAGCATACTGAACCAATGGGAAAGCCTCATGTATATATACTGTATATTTATGTAAGAAGGTGCAGGTGTTCTTCCAACCTGTAGGTGGCACTTTGCCATTGTTTCAGGTGAAGAGGAGGCTGTTAAGGGAATTGTCCCCTTATGGGCTCCGTCATATTCTCAGGTCTGATTGGACGCCAAAATTTCTTGCAGCCATCTTGATGGCGGACCTAATGAACAGGGTCTCCTGCATTATTCGGAAGAAAGTGGTAGGCCAGGAACAGGTATCCACTGGTTAGGGAAAGAGCATAGTGCAGGGAGAGGTTCCTGGTGAATAAGGGAAGAACAGGGACAACTCCCATATTGTGGGTTCTACACGGTGACCCAAACAGGAATGTGAGGTTTCCTCCAAAAGACTAAAGCAATACTGTACATTGCTAACCACCGTCCCTCCCACGGAAACATTCTTCCAGTAATGCAGGCCTGAGCCTGGAATTCTTAGTATTCCCTTATTACCACTAACCTGATACCTTAAAGCAGAACTGGTGCTGGTGGCATATTGGGTGAGAGAGAATTTGACCTGGGGTTTTGGGCAACGATTTGTGCTGGGAGGAGGGAGAATTTATGCTTGGGGATGAGCATGCTTGTTAATGCTTGATTTTCTTCTTGGGGGGGGGGGGGGGTCTGGCACATAATGCTCATACATCTTGGGGGGGGGGGGGGCAAACACAATTTGGCATGTTTGCCCTGTGCTCTGGACAACCTTGTCCGGCACTGCCTGAATGTGACCTGGTAGGAGGGCTGGAGTATGTGACAGAGAGATGAGCTCATTATTATGCTGCTTCTCCTTTCTCCAGTCACAGGCTAAGGTGGGTCCAGAATGACCTGGGCTCAGAGAAGTGGGTTGAATGATGCTGGTCAACGGGCTGATGACAAAAAAATTTACTTCGCTTGAAATTTTGGGCTTGAAGGTAAATATTGTAGCAAAAGCTGGTCTTATTTCATCATCTAATGGGCTATTCATTCTTATCTGTTTATTTTTGGCTAGAATTTTCCTTTAACTGTCTGGAGTTTGGCTTTAAAGTATGACGTATTGATGATACATAGACAGCGCAAAAAAAACAAACGTGTTTTAGTGTACCGCAGTGCACAGATGTAAAAATTCTGTGTATTATGCTCTTCATTGGAAAGAAAGGAGATAGCGTGTTATAACCTGAGTTGCAGCATGCAGACAGCCCATTCAAATGAATGACCTGCCTTAACGGAAGTTACCACTCATAATAACACACCCCAAAGTGTACATCTGGCATAACTGCCTGGGCAATAAACCTGACAGCTTCATGTTACATCACATAGTACATTGCCTATTGGTTGGGCAGTCAGAGCCATGAGCCTTACTGCTCCATGTGCTAGATTTGCAGTACACAGCGGGACATCTCCTGGTTTTATAATCTGGATCAGTCGTTCTCAACTAGGGTTCAGTGGAACGCTAGGGTTCCTTCAAAGTTGTCTAGGGGTTCCTTGAGCTGCGGCTGATTGATGTCCCATTTGATGGTGCTGGCATCATTTTGGGGGCTAATACTACTTGGCAGAACCAGCAACACAACACCAATAATCCATTTAGGTGTCTGTAAGGGTGATATTTTGACCACCGCTTTAAGGGGAGCATTCTTACTGACCACCAATCTAAGAAGCATTCCTTCCACTGCCTTCCAATATAAGGAGCATTCTTGCCACTGACCATCAATGTAAGGAGCAGTCGCAAGAATGCTCCTTATATTGGAAG
>BLSH010485638.1:1003456-1017760 GCA_018402905.1 Glandirana rugosa | reverse complement strand
AGTATTTGTGAGGTCAGGCACTGATGTTGGATGAGAAGGCCTGGCTCGCAGTCTCCGCTGTAATTCATCCCAAAGGTGTTCTATCAGGTTGAGGTCAGGAGTCTGTGCAGGCCATTCAAGTTCCTCCACCCCAAACTTCCTCACCCATGTCTTTCTGGACCTTGTTTGTGCGCCTGCAAGGTCCCCTTCCTGAAGAAGGCACATGTACAGGGCGTCTGAGGTTTGCCAATGAACGTCTAAATGGTTCAGAGAAGGACTGGGAGAAAGTGCTGTGGTCAGGTGAGACCAAAATTGAGCTCTTTGGCATTAACATGATTCGCCGTGTTTGGAGGAAGAAAAATGCTGACTATGACCCAGGGAACACCATCCTTACAGTCATGCATGGAGGTGGAAACATTATGCTTTGGGGCTGTTTCTCTGCTAAAGGTACAGGCAGACTTTGTCACATTGAGAACCAAAGGATGGGGCCATGTATTGTAAAATCTTGGATGAAAACCTTCTTCCCTCAGCCAGAACACTGAAGATGGGTCATGGATGGGCCTTCCATCAAGACAATGACTCCAAACATACCACCGAGGCAACAAAGGAGTGGCTCAAGAAGAAGCACATTAAGGTCATGCAGTGGTCTAGCCAGTCTCCAGACCTTAATCCTATAGAAAATGTATGGAAGGAGCTGAAACTTTGAGTTGCCAAGAGACAGCCAAGAAACTTTAAGGATTTAGAGAAGATCTGTAAAGAAGAGTGGACCAAAATCCCTCCTGAGATGTGCAAACCTGGTCACCAACTACAAGAAACGTTTTACCTCTGGGCTTGCCAACAAGGGTTTCTCCACCAAGTACTAAGTCACGTTTTGCTTGGGGATCAAATATTTATTTTACTCACTGAACTGCAACTCAATTTATAACATTTGTATTGTGTTTTTTCTGGATTTTTGGTTGATATTCTGTCTCTATCATATAAAATACACCTATGATAAAAATTATAGACCCTTCATTTCTTTGTAAGTGGGCAACCTTACAAAATCTGCAGGGGATCAAATCATAAACTTTAAATATAAGTGCCTATACTGTTTAACCCTTTCATGCACCCAAAAGTGGAACTTCCTCTTTAAGGGAAGCTGTCATGCCACATTTGGCATGTCATTTTTTTTTTTGGGGGGGGGGGGCAGAGACCCTGTTTTCACAAGGTCACCAGTCCCACTTCCCCCTCTGGTGCCGCGGAACTGGAAGGAAATTCACCTTCCTCCCCTCCCACCCGGCGATCTTCTGGGGCACGCCACAGGTCCCAGAAGATACACCGGCCATTCACAGTGTGCAGTGCGTCTCGCGCATGCGCAGTGCACACCCGGCTTTGAAGCCAAAGCCATGCACCCACACTTGTGCGCCGCTGAAGGGAGGGGGAAAAGAGCGAGCCCTCGGGTGGCCGCATCGCTGGAGCGAGGGACAGGTGAGTGTCCGATTGTTATAAGTCAGCAGCTACACTTTTTGTAGCTGCTGACTTTTAACTGGGTGGAACTCCGCTTTAAGCCTTTTTCTGACACTTGTTGCTTACAAGTTAAAATCCATATTTTTTGCTAGAAAAATACTTGGAACCCCCAAACATTATATATATATTTTTTTTAGTGGAGACCCTAGGGAATAAAATGGCAATCGTTGCAATATTTTATATCACACTGTATTTGGTCAGTGGTCTTTCAAACACATTTTTTTATATAAAAAGACATTTTCATGAATTAAAAAAAAAAAACAAAACAGTAAAGGTAGCCCAATTTTTTTGTATAATGTGAAAGATGATGTTACGCCGAGCAGATACCTAACATGCCATGCTTTGAAATTGCGCACACTCGTGGAATGGCAACAAACTACGGTACTTAAAAATCTCCATAGATGACGCTTTAAACATTTCTACAGATTACCAGTTTAGAGTTACAGGGGAGGTCTAGTGCTAGAATTATTGCTCTCGCTCTAACAATTGCGGCGATATGTCACATTTGTGTTTTAAACACTATTTAAATTTTGCAGGCGCAACTTATGTATGCGTTTACTTCTGCGTGCGAGCTCGAAGGGATGGGGTGCTTTCATTTTTTTTTTCTTATTTATTTTATTTTTTATTTTTACACTATCTCTTTAAATTTTTTTTTTTTTTTGTGATCATTTTTATTGCTGTCACAAGGAATGTAAACATCCTGGCATGTGACAGTAATAGGCAGTGACAGGTACTCTTTATGGAGGGATCTGGGTTCTATAAGACTCCAAATCCCTCCTTTGCATTTAAAAGTATTCAAAACTCCAAGTTTGGCCATTTTGAATTCTGTCATTTTTTTTTAAATCTGGTGCCAGTAAACTGGAAGTGATGTCATGACATTGCTTCCGGGTTACTAGATCCGAGACCCGATCAAAGCTGATTCCGGCTTCATTCTGGTCTCAGGCTAGCCGGCGGACGTGCTGGCAGGATGGGAGGGCCCAGAAGAGCCACGGAAGGTGGCGGGGGAGGGAACGTCCCCTCTGGCTCGTTGGGATAACAGCCGAGCTGCTTTTAGCCGCATCAGTTGTTACCCTAAGAAAGCCTACCGTCCGCTCTAAAAAATGGTACCGGGGTGATGTGTGCAGCTGCCTGCATCACTGCGGCACAACCCCTTCAATCCGAGGCCGCATATTTGCGTACGCTCGGTGCGAAGGGGTTACAATCCAGTAATACACGGTCTCACCCTGCTCTGCACATGCTCAGTTGCTCTCTATTTTTAAGCACTGTGCTGAAAATGTATGTTGACAGCCAAAAGATTTGCTGCTGTTCAGGGGCTCTGGGCTTCAGTAACATGGCAGCCTCCAGCAAGAAGAAGAAACAAGCAATGCTGGAGGCAATTTACATCACACACTATACATATTAGCATAATTATTAACATGGAATGCATGTTCCTTGCTAAAGAACATTATTTTTATCAAGTTGTTATGGGTAAAGTTCAACTTTAGGATTTGGAAATATTTAGTGACATAAAACTGCTTAAAGCAATGTCTCAGAGCAGTAATGGACTGATAGTAGAATTAACAGGTAAGACTGTAAAAGTATTTTAAAAAGGGTACAAGAATACAAGGGCACACTGGGATCTGAATGTAATTTGCCCCCTCCTCCCATAAAAAAAAATCTAGAGATTGTCAAAAACTCTCGGCTCTTATCCATTTCTTGCAGCTTTCTTTATGGGGCAATGTCTGTACCACTGATGGTGCCCATTGTCTCTCTTGGGCCTTTGGTGGGGTACCAGGCAAAGACAAGATTAAGTATCTCCCCGGAGATCAGCTAAACTCCTAGGCACGTTGTGATGTTTACCAATCCCTTGCATCCCCTTAAACAAACCTTTCCCGGCTGTCTCATCCATCCTAATTCTCTCTGATTACACAGGACTCCCCAGGGGGACAGCTTTATCCTCACTGGCAGATCCCATCCCTACACCTCCATCATTCTGCTACAAGGCAGAGCTTATTGCTGGTGTGAATGGCTCCAATCAGGGGAGAGTTACGAGCTCGGAGGGGGGAGTGAGGCGGGAGGCAGAAGAAGCCTTTAGGGACTGCAGCTTTCCTTGAATTGTTCCCAATGACTCTTTATAAATTGCCACATAAAGAAGAAGGTTCTATTTTTTTATTTTTTTATCCACCGTATCTCTGTTCATTTATGCCATTTAGCCTTTCGCAGGGAAGGCAATAAGGCCTCTTAACGGATGGATTGCCACCGGGTCATCGCGACTTTATCCCTTCTCTGTCTGGCAAGAGATTTGACTTAACTTTCATCCTTGGCATTGGAGCTGAAAGTCCAATAATAATCAATGCTTCCCCAAATCCTTAATGTTGACTGCAGAGCTACCGGCATGACGGGGCCTGCATAAAACATTTCGAGGTAGCAGCTGCTTGTGGCACTGGAGGAGTCTGATGATTATTTTAGAGAATAAGTGCACTTTGCGATAAAAATCATCTGTTATGTACTGTACCTGTACAGCACACACCTAGATCAGTGGTCTACAAACTGCGGCTGGGGGCCGGTTGTGGCCTTTTGCGTGCTTTTATCCAGCTCTTGGGGCATTACTCCCTGCACTGTTAGCAACAGTGGACATAGTACCTGCCACTGACACCAACAATGGAACACTATTTATTATTATTATTATTATTATTATTATACAGGATTTATATAGCGCCAACAGTTTACACAGCTCTTTACAACTTGAGGGTAGGCAGTAAAAATACAATACACTTAAATTCAGTAGCAATCAGAGGACCCCCTGCTCGTTAGAGCTTAAAATCTAATACACTATTCCTCCCACTGACACCAATAATGGGGCACTATTCCTCCCACTGAGACCAATGATGGGACACTATTCCTCCCACTGAGACCAATGATGGGACACTATTCCTCCCACTGAGACCAATGATGGGGCACTATTCCTCCCACTGATACCAACCATGGGGCACTATTCATCCCACTGAGACCAATGATGGGGCACTATTCTTCCCACTCACACCAATAATGGGGCACTATTCCTCCCACTGAGACCAATGATGGGGCACTATTCCTCCCACTGAGACCAATGATAGGGCACTATTCCTCCCACTCACACCAACAATGGGGCACTATTCCTCCCACTGATACCAACAATGGGGCACTATTCCTCCCACTGACACCAACGATGGGGCACTATTCATCCCACTGACACTAATGATGCGGCACTATTCCTCCTACTGACACCAATGATGGGGCACTATTCATCCCACTGACACCAACGATGGGGCACTATTCTTCCCACTGACACCAACGATGGGGCACTATTCATCCCACTGACACTAATGATGCGGCACTATTCCTCCTACTGACACCAATGATGGGGCACTATTCATCCCACTGACACCAATGATGGGGCACTATTCCTCTCACTGACACCAACGATGGGGCACTATTCTTCCCACTGACACCAACGATGGGGCACTATTCATCCCACTGACACTAATGATGCGGCACTATTCCTCCTACTGACACCAACGATGGGGCACTATTCATCCCACTGACACCAATGATGGGGCATTATAATATCTATAAAATTGCAAAAAATGCAAAGGAGGGAAAAGAGTGGGACTTTGTGTGAAGCATGTGGAGGTCATAATATAGTATTGATGGAAACATACAGAAATGAATGGGTCGTTTATTGGTAAATATACTCATAAATAAATACATATGATCAGAAAGATCTATAAGGGATAAAGCGTGATAATCAATCATAAACAGTACATGTACAAGTTTCCCCATCCATCAATTCATGGCAAGGATACAATTGGTAGGTAGCATAATAAAAGCTGCAGGGCCCATGATCAAGATTCCCCAGAGTGGTAGAACTGGTATATACATGTAAAATAAAGTAGCCACCGCAGTAACGAAAACATGTCATATCTGTGCGTTTCCTGGCAGATAGGGCCACTCATCAGGAGCTGGCGCGTTAAAATCTACAATAAAAGTTGAAAAATTGGTCTAATTAATATCCACATATAATTGGGTGGAGCATATAAAACGTTGTGAGCTGCCCCCTCCCTAAAATCAGGGGAAATACTTACATGGCCTGTGCATAGGCAATGTGCTGACGGAAGTTATGGGGCACCCCAGGAACATCATGGCCGGGAGCTGTGGTGGGGGATGAAGTGGAGGCGCCCAACACGGGCAGCCATCGAGGCGGGGATGGGGCACCGGGACATAGGGTGAAGCCATGTGATAAGCGTATGATGTAAATATCTTGTGGAGAAAATGATGAGTGTATGGTAAGTGGAGGGGACGGTAATGTTGGACAGGGATCAGCTGCAAATGAGAAAAAAATATGTGTGTACACAAGAACAGGTATGGAAACCAACATTGAAGGGAAAAAAACAAAGATTAAACACAGATGAATGCGAAGGAAGGGAAGGCATAGGTGATTGATAGTGGAAAGAAAGGTGTGTGTACCTGTGAGGGGCTGCTCACAATGTTTTATATGCTCCACCCAATTACATGTGGATATTAATTAGACCTATTTTTCAACATTTATTGTAGCTTTTAACAAGCCAGCTCCTGATGAGTGGTCCTATCTGCCACGAAACGCGTAGAGCTATCATATGACGTGTTTTCGTTACTGCCATGGCTACTTTATTTTACATGTATATACCAGTTCTATGGTTACACCTAGAGGTACCACTCTGGGGAATCTTGATTATGGGCCATTCAGCTTGTATTATGCTGCCTACAATTTTTGTATCCTTGCCATGAATTGATGGATGGGGAAACTTTTACATATACTGTTTATGATTGATTATCATGCTTTACCTCTTATAGATCTTTTTGATCATATGCATGTATTTATGAGTATATGTATCAATAAACGACCCATTCATTTCTGTATGTTTCCATCAATACTATATTATGACCTCCACATGCTTCACACAAAGTCCCACTCTTTTCCCCCATTTGCATTTTTTGCAATTTTATAGATTATGTTCAGGGATGGAAGCAACAGCCTTACCAGGCTACAGCTTCAATAAAGTCCCACCTATTTACCCCACCTCTTCCTTCCACTGATACCAATGATGGGGCACTATTCCTCCCACTGATACCAATGATGAGGCACTATTCCTCCCACTGACACCAATGATGGGGCACTATTCATCCCACTGACACCAATGATGGGGCATTATTCCTCCCACTGACACTAATGATGCGGCACTATTCCTCCCACTGACACCAATGATGGGGCACTATTCCTCCCATTGACACCAATGATGCGGCACTATGCCTCTCACTGACACCAACCACTGCCACCAATGATGGGGCACTATTTCCCCCACTGAAACCAATGATGGGCACTATTCCTCCCACTGACACAGATGATGGGGCATTGTTTTGTCTTCACCCACTGGTCACAGTCTGGCCCCCCTAAATTTGGAAGGATAGTAAAGTGGTCCTTTGTCTAGAACGTTTGGAGACCCCTGGTCTAGATGTATGTACAAAGGAAATGTGCTACAGGAAAGAAGTTGAACAACGTGGCAAGATTGTATCAGACAAGTGGCTAAACCTAATTAGAAATAATGGGGCAGGTCAAAATTATATATATATTTTTTTTTGTTTCATTCCGAATCGAAATTCAGACACATTTTTCTTTATTTGGAAATTCTGATGTATCTGAATAGAATTACAATAGTAATGAATTTTAACAAATCCGAAACAACAAAATGAAAATTTTGGACGAAATTCGAATTCAAATAGTTTTTGAATTAAATTCAAATATTTTTTTCATCAAATTTAAATTCAAATTTTAAAAGAGAATGAAATAAAATAGAAAATAAAGGAATAGAATTGAAAATAATAGAATAAAAAATAAAACAATATGATAGAACAAAACAAAATAGAAAATAAAAGAGCAGAATAAAAGAAAAAGCACAAAAAAAGAATAGAACAAAATAGAAATATAACAATCTTCTGAAATTCGAATTTGAAATAGAATAATAATTTGAATAGAGTAGAAAAGAATAGAATAGAAAATGAAATAATAGAAAAAACATAACAGATAGAATAGAAAAAAATAAAATATAATAGAAAGAATATAACAATATAACCATCTTCCGAAATTCGAATTTTGAATAGAATGAATTCAAATTCGAATAGAATAGACAAGATTATAATCTTCTAGGAAAGAAAACAATAGAAAATACAAGAATAGAATAGAAAATAAAAAAAAACAATAGCAAAAAATGGAATAGAATGAATAAAATCATCTTCCAAAAATCTAATTTCAAATGGAATAAATTTGATTTTGAATGGAATTTGAATCGGTTCAGCCTTTCCCAATTTGGTCGAATTGAGTTCAATTCGGCCGAATTCTGAAAATTTGAAAAGATTCGAACTCGAATAAACAAAACAAATTCCGAAAACAAGTTTATGTAAACAACTAATTGAAACAAAATACATTTTTTTATTTTGCACATGTCTAGGAAAGAATGCTTACACTTGTGGTCATTGGGAAGAATTCCCCCCTTACAGATAGCTAAAAGGATCAATTGTGTCAGTGGGAGCTGATCTGAGGGGCAGAAATTTCTTATTGCTCAACGAACCCCTAGCAACTTCTGGAGGAACCCTAGTTGAGAAACCCTGGTCTACACCATTTAAGACCTCACTGAGAACATCTAGCACTTCAAGAAATCCAGCACCCTGCACATTTCTTTAACCACTCCAGATCCGCGCTATTGCCGAAATACGGCTCCAGCGCGGACCTGAAATGCCGGGAGGACGTCCTCCACTGCGCATGCTCCTGCGCGCGCGTGCCCGCGGGTCGGGCGGACTCGATGTCCGCCTGAGACCCGCCGATCACTTTCAGGAGCCTCAGAACGGGGAACCGCCGTTGTAAACACGGCGGTTCCCCGTTCTGTGACAGGGGACATAACAGATCTACTGATCTCTGTCACTGGGATCAGTTAGATCTGTTATGTCCCGGTCAGCCCTGCCCCCCCACAGTTAGAACACACCCAGGGAACATATTTAACCCCTTCACTGCCCCCTGCTGGTTAACCCCTTCACTGCCAATGACATTTATACAGTAATCAGTGGACATTTAAATTTCTGATCGCTGTATAAATGTCATTGGTCCCAAAAATGTGTAAAAAATGTCCGACATGTCCGCCCCAATATCGCAGTCCCGATAAAAATCGCAGATCGCCGCCATTACTAGTAAAAAAAAAAAAATAAAATAAAAATGCCATAAATCAATTCCCAGTTTGTAGACGCGATAACTTTTGCGCAAACCAATCAATATACGCCGATTGCGACTTTTTTTTACCAAAAATATGTAGAAGAATATATATCGGCCAAAACTGATGAATAATTTTTTTTAATGGATTTGTACTTTAGCAAAAAGTAAAAAATATTGTTCTTTTTTGCAAAATTGTCGCTCAATTTTTGTTTATAGTGGCGATCAGAAATGACGCAGAGGGGATCAAATACCACCAAAAGAAAGCTCTATTTGTGGGGAAAAAAGGACGCAAATTTTATTTGGGTACAACGTCGCACGACCGCGCAATTGTCATTCAAAATGCGACAGCGCTGAAAGCCAAAAATTGGTCTGGGCAGGAGGGGGGTTTAAGTGTCCGGTAAGGAAGGGGTTAAAATCCCAAGACTTTAACCACTTCCTTACTGGGCACTTACTGGGCACTCTCCAACACAACTTGATCCAAATGCTCTGCTAACCTTGCCTCTCCCTGATTACAGTCACCCAGGTGACTGTAATCAGGGAGAGGCAAGGTCAGCAGAGCATTTGGATCAAGTTGTGTTGGAGAGTCTGTAAAGAGAAGGCACGCTGCCATCTGGTTGATATTGTCCCCTGGGATCTGGTTGTGGACCCTTTGAGGACTAAGAAGCCTGGGATCCGGGTGTGGACCCTTTTGAGTACCAAGAAGCGTTGGATCTGGATTATGGAGAATGACATATTGAGGTCTATTGGATGGTCACCATAAGATCAGCCTTTATGCGCAAATCTCTCTTATCTCTGGTAAGAGTATTTTTTACATACCTGGTGGAAGTGCACAGTGCATGTCGGGTGTACCACGATCTGTCAAGAGTATTAACTACACATTCTGGTGCCCGAAAGGGTGAAGGATATTATACACTTATATATGAACTTTTTTAGTTTCACATATTTCACAATTTTCTTTGTATGTGTATGTTCTGTATGGACTCACAGGTTCTATGCGTTTACAGCGTTGAGAATTTTCTGTTTAGCGCTACACTTTATAAGTTTTAAAGTTTGCATAAGCAATTTGGGAGTGTTGTTGTGTTAGCGGCTTTTTATTCACTATAATTCTGTTTTCTGTATGGTTTGGATAGCGCAATATTTTTCTTTTTTCTTTTGCTAGGTAAATTAGTTTGGCTCCTACATAAACAGTGGAGCAGGGGTTGATTGCTTAGGGCTGTTCAGTGTTTCACAGGCTGCTGTTCTGCTACTTCCGCCTGTCTTCTAGAGACTTTTTTTTTTTTTTTTTAATCAAGAAATGTTTATTAAACTTTGTACATTTACAAAAGTATTTGCAATGTTTATTAAACTTTGTACATTTACAAAAGTATTTGCAAGGATAAGCATTCGTCAAAGTGGTTAGCGGGATATTCACATTACAACATAGTGGGTATGTAGTCCAACTGAGGATGTACATGTCTCTATACAATAAAGGCAAGTTTATGCTTATATTGGTTGGTCTCGGCATTCTGTACGAATTCTCAGCTGTATAGTATACAGTGTGGGTAAAGATCAGGGAGGGGAATACATTTATTCTCATGTACATGTTTCTGCAGCCTGCAACCATCGGTCCCAAGTCTTGTTATATTTGGTTGGGCAACCTCAATTTATATATAACACCTTCTTGTATGGCAATGTATTATTCACTTCTGTCAACCACTCATTATACCTGGGAGGTGAATGTCTCATCCAGTGACGGGCAATCACTTTCCTAGCTGCAAATAGGGTTTCATGTAAAAAGGTTTTCATAAATTTATCAATTTCCACATTTGAAAATGACCCTAATAGACACTGTTTAGGATTTAGGGTGAGGGGGGATCCCATGGTGTCGTGAAAAAAGTCTACTATCTGTTTCCAATATAGTTGGATTTGCGGGCAGGCCCATAGAAGGTGAAAGAAGGTGCCAACTTCCTGAGTACACATTAAGCAGTTAGATGAATAACCCCTGTGGATCTTAGCTTTTCTCATACGGGTAATGTAGGCTTGATGGAGAATATACAATTGGGTTCGCCTGTCCGAGAGTTTAGGTGATAGTGCTTTGCAATTATCTAAGACGTCTCCCCAGTCCTCATCGTCTATTGCTCCAACCTCTTCCTCCCATCTGGGTTTTCATTTATATGCCAGTTTTGTAGACACTGGGGTAAGCAGTCTGTTGTAAAATTCTGAGATTAGTTTTCTGGGATCATTACCCTTAACAATCTCGACTTCTAGAGACTTTTAGAGCAGACGGCTGGGTCCAGTCCTACAGGAGGAGACCCCCTTTGCAGGGGCTCTGCCCCTGTGGCAGCGAAAGCTAGAGGAGCCCTTGTGAAGACATTGAGGTCCCAACTAGACTTAGCTGGGGGTCCTCCCAAAGAACCTTGTTCAGAGACTGAGCTGAGCCAGAATAGAGTTGAAGGGAAGAAGTCCGACCATCGTGGGACTGAGTGGATAATTGACCCCCTTTTTCCAGAGGAATTGTGCAAAACAGGCAAGAGCTGTGCAATATTGCTGGAAGTTTGCCCAGTACAGCAATGAGTTGTGCAAGGCAGCCAGGAGTTGTCAATGCAGTCATAGTGCAGTGCAGCCAGAGGTTGTGCAAGACAGCCTGCATTTTGTACAGAGCAGCCAGAAGCCAAGCTGTCCTCAAGTTGCACAATTGTTGCAATTTTGGGGTATTCCATGATCCCTATCCCTATCCAAGTTACTGTTCCAATATAAACCACAAAAAGAAACCCCTAGACTGATCTTTGAGCCAGAGGAAGAATAACGAAAATGCTGGGTGCCTGGATGTATGTGCGCTGAGGGGGGAAATAGGACCAAACTACCAGCGGCTCCTAGGGGGGTAGTGCTATACATCATATCCAATACCTTTTGTGTCTTCCTTTCTGAAATGATTTTAAGAAAATGCATTGCCAACATCTTAATGGCAGCGAGGAGACAGATCCTCCTCTGCTGGAGGACATCCAACATCCCATCTCAAACACGATCTTATAAATATGACTATGGCAGGCTTGAGAACTTCACAGCTTTTATATGGGAAAAGATTCCTTCAGGGGTACACTCCATGGGATCAGTCAGTGCTTGGTTCACCTACTTCCTTACCTCTAACTTGAAATATACTGACTGTAGAAACTGATGTCATTACTTTCCTTCTTCTCTTTTCATTCCAGATCTGTGAATATGACATTATTATTAAAACCCTGAGTTTTCTTGTTCTCCCTTTCCACTACCCTATTGATTGGTGGTTTAAATCTAATCTAGAGAATATGTCAACTCTTTATTCTTATGATAATGACAACAGCTAAATTGTGTTGGTAGTCTGTATTGCTTTTTTTTTTGGTATTTTGGATTATTTGTGCTCCTTTTGGTTATACTGTTGACTTTAATGTGTGAAGCGCCACCCTTTGCTAGGGCCGCAGTTTTAAAGTCCTAGGTTCTATTCCTGCTAGTGCAGAAGCCAAGCAACCAGCAACTTCATACTTGTGAATCCAGGAAACACAGTCTAAAAGGATTGCCTTTTAAAGTTGTGGGAGATTAGCTCATGGGGATCAGCTCTCCAGAGGAAAAATAGCCAGCGTGCAGGCAACTTTCCTTAAAATCTGGTGGCTTGCCAGGTTTATTGATAAATAAGGTTTGCAGGTAAAACAAAACATAAAAATAAGTCCTTGCCGTCCAGCGCTAAACTAGACAGTATCGTTTCCTCACTACGACACCCACAAAACGTCAGCAAAAATGCAAACCTTGTCTTTTAAAGTCCCAACAGACACAGAGCTCCCTCAGATCTCTCTCTGAGCTTTAGGCCAGAGCTCAAGTGAGATATATTCCTGATTATTTAAGTCCAACTGCTTGTGGACTCCAGTGGACCACAAACTCCGGGCCGGAACCAGCCTTGCCATGGTGGCTGGCAAAATCCGGACCGGACTCCGCTTAATGCAGTCCACATGAACGCATACAAGGTGACAGGTACTACTTCGCCTTGCATATTGTCACAAAGTTTATTGCAGCAATAACTTGGATAGGGTCAGGGAGCTGTGGGATACTCCACATTTCTAACAGGAACAATGAGGACACTCTTTCTTATAGTAGCTCTGCAGAATGGTCCCCGTAACAGTGGCTGAAGAAGTGAACAGCACTGGGACACCTTTAGCAATGTCCCAGGCCAGGCAAGCCTTGTAATTTGGGCGACAGAGGTAATAGAAGCAACAGTCACAGAAATCCTTCCCCTTTGGCTCAGTATTCACAATGTCCTCTCAAGCCTGGAATGTTCCTCAGATTTCAGCAGGCAGGCCACTCTGTGAGCCCCCAAGGCAGGTCTTCAGTGGTTCCCCTCTTTAGTCCCTGATAGGGGTTGTGGCTCAGCATGACTGGGATCCTGATGAGCACTGGGCCCACAGCTGAAGGGCCAGGAAGGCAGGCCGCCCTCCTGGCTGGGGATCTCTCCTCCAGGGACAGAAGAACACTGGCCTCTGGGTTCCCAGACTATTTATACACTCAACAACCACCATCTGGACACACCTCTTCAGGGATTGGCTGAGACTGCATAAATATTCAGGCTGCCTATTTGATTCTCCCACCCACTATATTCTGGAAAATTCCAGAAAACATGGGGAAGCAATCAAACCTGCAACCTACAGAACCTACAACCTACAGAGCAACCCAAAGCAATCAGAACTCTGCTCTGCTGATTACAGAAGAGCTCAAAACTAAATAAAAAAATAACCAAAAATTAGCAGCCTATCAGGAGGGTGCCACACGTGTAAAACTTTTATTTATGGCCCTCAGTCTCTTGACCCTACTTCATTGCAATCTCTACTGTATACTAACAGGGTCTTGGCCCTATTTCTACTGTAAATGTGCATTGTGCTAATGAAAAAAAAGGTTCACTTTAATACAAATGCAATTAAAATAACAACATTTAATGAAGCTAGAGTTGGGCTTTAAGCCTCTGCAAAAGCGGATAGAAATTCACTGTGTAATTGCAAGCTCTGCAGCACAGGGAATCCCAGAGTTGCAGTTTTCTGCTCCCTTATACAGTACCGCACATATTGGGAATGGTAATAATGAAGGGTCACACAGAGAAAAGAGAGAAGGAAGAGATTACCCTCCCCTTAGATGAATACAACAGCGGTGATATTACTCCCCGAGGGGAGAAGACTGCGTCTTTCCATCCAGAAATAAAGAATCACTTTCCTCAATGATGAGTTTGTTTTCCAGCTGCCCCAAGAGAACCGAAATCGGAGCCCCTCATTATAGTGGCGACAACATAAGTAGATTCCCCTCCCATTAGAGAAGGAAGAGAGAAAAGAGACACACTGGGAAGTAATAATGGTAAGGGTTATACACGCCATGACATATTCCCTCGTCTTTTGACGTTGAGACCCTAAGGGACACGACGTCTCGAACGTTAATGTGTCACTTAAAGATAGGCGAAAACGTCTCCGAATTTCGGGTTGAGATCGAAGTAATTTACAACAATAAAATTAACGTAAACATAATTTCACTTGGAAAAAAAAGTAATCGTGTTACGTGTAAATGTCATCTTT
>BLSH010485638.1:977253-989401 GCA_018402905.1 Glandirana rugosa | reverse complement strand
CCCAGTGGCGCGGCACTAACAACGACTCCCCCCCCCCGCACATGCGTCTCTACCAGTTGGTCCAGCACTTACCTGGATAGATCCAGATACATGGGGGTGTCATCCAGCACGGCAGGGTGCGGGCAGTGGCTCCAGGCTGGCAGGATCCTGGCAGTGGATCCAGGCTGGTGGGTGCGAGGTCCGGGGAGCAGCTCCAAGCTGGCGAGTTCCTGGCAACGACTCCAGGCTAGCGGGTGCGGGGTCCTGGCAACGGCTCCAGGGTGGCGGGCTTCCTCCCTGGCTCCAGAAGCTTCCTCCCTGGCTCCACGTCAGGCATCCAATAGGATCGCCTGGCGTTTTGGCCAATCGGGAAACGGGTCTGAGACCCGCTTCCTGATTTTCCTATTGTGAAACTAGCGAGAATTAATTCACTATTGTCGCACAACTGGATGGGATCGGGACACAGTGCTCTGCTCCCCGAGCCCACCCTTTTTTTGAAGCCTACTAGAGCCTCTGGCTCTAACCAGGTGCTTCAAAAAACACCCACCCCCCCACCCCCCATCCCGGCCATAGGAATTCAAGCGCCAGTGTCCTGAAAGGGGCCAGATGCATGGATAGGGAGGGCGGCGGCGGTGTTAGGGGGGCACCCACAATGCACTGGATTACAGCCTGATCTGTACTTCCTCCAGCACGTAAACTAAGTGATTTGCCGCATGCCACCATGACAGGTGACCCTGTTTGAAGTTGGGCTTTATCCTTAAAACGTAACTTTTATCTTAAACCAAACACTTTAACCTTGAAAGATGGTCGTTAAAACGTAACCTTCTCTAAACTGAGATCTTTTCATGTACCCCAAACCCCCCCATTAACACTCGCACACAAAACCAACGTCCTTAATCCCAATCCTAAACTCAACCATAAAACTCAATGTGAAGCCCTAACACCTGACCATACGACTAACCCAACCTAAACCCAACCTAACCCAACCTAAACCCAACCTAAACCCTAAAGCAGCCATTTTCAACCGAGATTCTGTGGAACCTTAGGGTTTTTTTGGCTAGGGGTTCCTAGAGCTATGGCTAACTAACCTCCCATGTGATGGCGCCATCATAGTTCAATGTCCAACAGTGCTTGGCAGAGCCGACAGCATGGCTGTAAGGGGGGCATTCATTCCACTGACCACCATCAATGTAAAGGCCATTTTACCAATGACCCCCAATAGTCTAATCTTAGCCCTAAGACCTGACAATTATTGCAAGGGTTCTTTTGGAGAGAAAGGCTGCCCAAAACCAACTACAAACACCAGAGGTATAACTAGAACTTTTAGGGCCCCAGTAAAGGAAATCACAAAGGGTCCCCCTGACCCTGGCCCCACGACGGTGGAAAGCCAGGGCCCGGTTGCAAGTGCGACCTTTGTTACCGTAGTAGTTCCTCCACTAGTGTCAGTAGTTTTTATTTTTGTTACTTTTTTTTTATTGGTTTTTACTATTTTTTAGGAGCCCCGTTGGAGGGCTTTGGGGAAATATCAGGGGTCTAAACAGACCTCTGATGTTTCACCTTTGAGACAGAAAAAGGAGATTGAGGCCACACTCCTCAATTTCCATCTCTGCAATTGATGCAGAGTATACAGGAATGAGTGGACAGGAATATCTCTATAGAGATTACCGTTCATTCACAAACTGAAGCATTGTAACACAGTTTACTATGCTTCATTTATGAATGGGCAGAGTCAGTGATCAGTACCGGTACATTTACTGGCCCCTTCCCTGCTCTCCATTCTGAAGCATCCCCTGCATCGCTGCTGGGTCCCCACCTTTCTTCTCCCGCTGGCTGCTGTGGGGGGTTCTTTCAAATTGAAAAGCAGGGAAGTGGCTGGTAAATCTGTCATTTACCGGCCCCTTTCTTTTCTGAATGGACAGAGTCAGTGATTGTCAGCTCACCTTTGAGATGAGGGAGACCAGGAGAGAGCCCGATCATAGCAGGAGGTGGATAGGAGGGGCAGCGGGGTGGCATGTAGAGGAACTTATCCCCTCCGTTTTCCTACTGCAGCCCCTGAAAGACTGCATGAGGAAAATGGAGGGGATCGGTTCCTCTACATGCCACCCCGCTGCCCCTCCTATCCAGGTGTACCGGGGGGCAGCACGGGCCCCCTGGAGCATGGGACCGGGTCGCAATTGTGACCCCTGTATGTACCCCCCTGCCTAACACTAACCTAACTCTCTTCTGCAATATTGTCACCTTATCCTGGGCTCAGCTAAACTGAAATCCGGATAAATTTTCATTTTTTACAATAGTAACGAATTTAAACGAATCCAAAATAACGAGAATTCAGACGAAATTTGAATTTGAATCATTTTCAAATCATTTTTGAATACTTTTCAAATTTGAAAAGTTTTTGAATTCGAATCGTTTTCAAATTCGAAAGGTTTTCGAATTGGAGTAATTTTGCAACTTCCAAAGAGAATAAAACAGAATAGAAACTAAAGGAATAGAATGGAAAAAAATATAGACTAGAAAAGAATATAACAGAAAATAAAAGAATAGACTATAATAGAGTAAAAAAGAACAAAATAGAATAGAAAATAAAAGCACAGAATAGACTAGAATATGATAGAAACAAATAGAATAGAATAACATAGAAAGAATATAACCATCTTCTGAAATTCAAATTTCAAATAGAATAAATTTGAATTTGAAAAGAATAGGATAGAATAGAAGAATATAATAGAAAAGAATAGAATAGAAAAAAAGAATAGAATAGAAAGAATATAACCATTTCCCAAAATTCAAGTAGAATTGATTCAAATTTGAATAGAATAGATGGTTATATTCTTTCTATTCTATTCTGTTCTGTTTTTTCTACACTATTGTGCTATTTTCTATTCTATTCTACTGTATTCTTTTCTATTCTGTTCAAATTCGAACTGATTCTATTTGAATTTTGGAAAATGGTTATATTATTTCTATTCTATTCTATTGTTTTTTTTTATTCTATTCTATTCAAATTTCATAAGATGGTTATAATCATTCTATTCTATTCTTTTTTTATTATATTCTATTCCTTTCTATTCTATTCCATTCTATTCTGTATTTTATTTTCTATCCAATTTTGATCTCTTTTACCCTATTATATTATATTCTTTTATTTTCTGTTATATTCTTTTCTATTGTCTTCATTTTTTTCTACTCTATTCCTTTATTTTCTATTCTATTTTATTCTCTTTGGAAATTGGAAAACTATTCAAATTTGAAAACTGCTCAAATTCGAAAACAATTCGAATGCGAAAACTATTTGAAATTGACTTTTTGAATCGATTCGAAAACGAATAAACAAAACGAGTTCAGAAAATTAATTAAACTAATGAAACTAATCTGACTAAAGGAATTTATGTAAATAACGAATCAAAACAAAACATTTTTTTTTCGTTCTGGACATGTCTATGATGCAACAAAAAGCTATTGACAAAAATGACCATTTTTGCTACTTCTGTCAACATTCTTCTACATGCTGAGGAAGAAAACACTTGCATGTAAAGCTAAGGCTTTATGCACACAGGATGTTATTACAGCTGCCGTTAGGGGCGTTTGACGTTTATTTTAACTGCCTCTAAAAGCCCCTCCATGCACAGCCGTCCTTATAGCAGGGTCCCCAACAGAGTTCCCCCTTACATCATATTCTCCATCAGATCCCCCCTTAAATTAGAACCCTCCTAAAATCAGGGTCCCCACCAGAGTCCTCTTTAAATCAGGGTCCCCATGAGAGTCCCCCATACATCAAAGTCCCCATCAAAGTCCCAACTTATTTAAGATGCTGACTGACTGACTGAGGATGAGAAAAAGAGTACCAGGGCCACAGAGAGAGGGGACATCAGGCAGGGAGCTGCAAAAGAAAGCAGTGTTCCTGCTGCAGTGACAGTGTACCTACCTGGCAGCCTGGCTTCACTTCAGGCAGGCTTGTGGCCCTGGCTTCCTGGATTCGAATCCCGATTCCTGTGTGGCCGTGGCTCCTGGCTGGGATGGACTCAGGCTGGCTGGCTGCACTGGCTGGAGTGGGACTGGTGTCAATGGCATGGTCGGCACTCGAGTGGCACTGGCACTGCAAGTTCATCCTCGCTCCTCGGCTCGGAGTCGGCCAGCAGATGCGACATGTGAGGAGGACAGACGGAGGGGAACCCAGCAGGTGCTGCGCCTGCGTGGAGTCATCACATGCCCAGCAGCACGTCCGCCACAGTCCCGCCCCCCCCCCCCCCACCGCACCGTGACATAGCCAATCACTGGTAGTCCAGTGCTGAAGGCAGCCAATCAGTGTATGTGTCTCTCTGGCGCACACATATACATTTTTAGTTCTGACCAATGGGCTCAGCAATTGCTGTCAGCAGACAGCAAGGAGCCGGAAAAAAAAACCCTGTACCAACGCCACTTTTAAAGGAGTCGGTCGGACTTTGAACACTTTTTTATTTCCTCTCCTTCCCAGCAGGGGGTAGTACCCCGGCACCCCCTATTGACGAGCCGCCACTACCTCCATGTTAGCCTATGTGTACATGCACACATAAATCGTCAGAGGCGTTTGGAGGCAGTAGAAAAAAACGACAGCCTGTGCTTTCAGGAGCAGTAAAAATAAGCTGTAAAAACGAAAAATGTCAAAAACACGGCAAACGCTTCTAGCCACGTTTATCCGCATTTCATGTTTTTAGGTGTTTTTACATTATAGGTAGTGTTTTTAATAGAAAAACGTAAAAAAAAACGTGAATGTGGGAAAACGTGCAAAAACGCGGCAAAACGTTAATGTCAAAACATGCGTTTTTAGCACTGCTGTAGTGCTGATGTTTTTAAAGCGTCCCGTGTGCATGAGGCCTTAGCATGGAACTCAAAGCTGCCAAAGAGATTGTAAACATGGGAAGAGGGAGATAAAGGATTAGAGCATGGATACCCCACATAACGACACAAAAATGGCCTGTCTGTACAGCAATTGTGGAACAGATCATATGCTGAATACAAACATATTTATGTTTCTGTGCTTTGACATAATTATGTGCATAATGGTTTCTAGGAAGTACAGCTCTCAGGGCGAAAATTAAAAAGCTCCCCCCCCCCCCCCCACATTCATGCTGACAAAGATTACCGGCTAACCCGTCCCCAGCAATCAGCAATAACTACTGCACATAAATAACCAAAATGATCAAATCCCTGTAAAACATTATGATGCACTAACCAGACTAAGAAAATGTACATAATAAACTGACTGGCATTGTACGGTAATGGGGTATGGTGATAGAAGTGGGTCACAAGAACTGGTCAGGTTGCCCACAGAGATAAGGGAAGTAATAGAATATAAAAATGTGTGAGCCCTACAATTGTTATGTCTGCGGTGTGCTGTATGGGTAATTTCTGATTCTATGCAGAGCAGAGAGCAATTAGTAATGGAGTTGTTGGGTTTTGCTGCCCTCTACTGTCAGCTGCTAGTATCACACTGTAATGTAAAATTATGTATGTCACTTCCTGACTCTGGGGGATGTTGGGAAAAGATGCTGTAATGAGGAAGTGGTGAGAGAAAAGGTTTCAGGCACATGTCTCAACCTGGTGTATAGGTGTTATAGGTGTATGGCAAGTAAATATTTGATGGGCACACCCTAACAATGTATTACATTAGAGGTAGTGTTGCTATAAGGCCATGCAAACAGAACAGCATATTACAGCCCACACATGCAGTAATGACATTATTGCATGTGTGCGCTGTAATATGCTAAGCTATAGGTGTATGGCAGGCGAGGCTGTTGGAGGCAGATAGGTGCAGATAGATTGGTAAGACCGATCGCTATGAGATATTTACAGTGTAATACTTATGGAGTATGGTGGTTTGTTGACCCACTATTATATATCACTTACAGATGGTGGGGACTGGCAAGCAGTAGTTAAACCCCTATTACAATTATTGTACTGTTGAGGTTTCCGGCTAGACCTTGGGGAATGCCACATTATATCCATAGGCACCGAATCGGGTGGTCCGATAGTGGGTTAATGCCTTTGCCCAGGTGTGTTAATAGGGGATGAGATATGCCCACAATACAATCAAATAATTATGGCTTATTTGTAATGTTTTGACTATTCCCCTGGTTAACAGATGGATACGGTGCTTACACCTGTATGAACAAGGAACTATAACCATCACCTCCCACATCTCAAGTAAATTGTCGACATTAATTATTGCTATATCATTATTAGCCAGGGGTTATTTCTATGTTCTCACTTTAAGCCTATATAATGCATCATTGGTTGTTACCTGTAGGTTGCCCCCATATCTGCCATATGGTCCACTTCCGCATCTAATGTCCCCATCTGCACTTACCTGTATTTCATTTTTATCTACCAACCTGTGTGAGTAAAGCAAAATAACTATATTTGATAATCCTATGTATATATGGTACTTATCTTTAACCACTTCAGCCCCGGAAGGATTTCCCACTTTAGGACCAGAGCACTTTTTGCGATTCGGCGCTGCGTCGCTTTAACTGACAATTGCGCGATCGTGTGATGTTGTACCCAATCAAAATTTGCGTCCTTTTTTTCCCTCAAATAGAGCTTTCTTTTGGTGATATTTGATCCCCTTTGCGTCATTTCTGAACGCCACTATAAACAAAAGAAGAGCGACAATTTTGCAAAAAAAAAAAACAAATTTCTTACTTTTTGCTAAAATACAAATAAAAAAAAAATATAAAAAAACATTTTTTTCCATTGGTTTTGGCCGATTTATATTCTTCCTCATATTTTTGGTAAAAAAAAAAATCACAATCTGCGTTTATTGATTGGTTTGCGCAAAAGTCGCCGCGTTTACGGATGATGAGAATTAATTTCTGGGGTTTTTATTTTTTTAAAATTTTTTACTAGTGATGGAGGCGTTCTGCGATTTTTAGCGGTACTGCGATATTGCGGCGGACATGTCGGACCATTTTGACACTTTTTTGGGACCATTGGCATTTATACAGCGATCAGTACTATAAAAATGCATTGATTACTGTGTAAATGCCATTGGCAGTGAAGGGGTTAACCTGCAGGGGGCGCTCTAAGGGTTAACTGTGTTCCCTGGGAGTGTTCTAACTGTATGTGGGCTGCCCTAGCTGGGGGAGAGGAGTGATCACGTCTTCCATATAGAGGAAGCCTGTGATCACCGCCCTTCCCCCTCTAACAGAACGCTGATCCGTGTTTACATACACGGACCTCTGTTCTTTCAATGCAGGGAGCCATCACGCGGCGATCGAGTCCACCCTACCCGCTCCCTGGCCCTCCCGAACACAGTGAGCGCGCGCGCACTCACAGTGCGGGATATCGCAGCCGCTGTCATATGACGGCAGTTTGCGATATCGAGCCACTTTGTTGCCGTCAGACTGCGGTCGGTGGTCGACAAGTGGTTGATATCTATAAGCAGTATATTGGTTTTGTGTTTTTTATCCATCTAGATACTTGCATAACGCTCCTGAGGAAGCGCTCTTTAGAGCGAAACTGGCTGAACAGGATTTTATCACCCTAGGTTTAAATAGCCCCCGACTGAGTGTTACCATACCAAGTATCCATGATTGTTATATGTTATAATATTCCATGTCAGGTAATCTAGCAAACTCTATTGGTGAAATTGGTAAATATGTGACAATTTCATTGCACATACAGTTTGATACAATTCAAATTTTTAAATGCTGTTTTTTAGTTTTAGTTTTTGAATAAAGAATGTGCAGATTTTATTAATTCAAGTGTCGGTGCCTGAAAATTCCATTTTCTTTAGTCAATTCCTCTCCACGTGTCCCATCCATACTACTGATACCAGATCAAAAGAGATGATTATGCAAGTATTTCTTTGTCCTAATAGTTTAACTGCAGTTGCCCATAGCTTGAATGAATAATTGGTTCTTCGTGACAAACTGAGTGTCTCTGACCTATTACTGTCTCACATGTACTGTGCCAGATAACTAGGACTGCGTTCCAGGCTAATTGGGTAACGGCTGGAGGGTCTTCTCATTACTGCAGAAGTCGTCTTCAGGTCTCCAATACAAAGACAGGGGCACCTTCAACTTAGACTTTGCTGCAACATTCATCTGGCGGTATCTCTAATAATAACTATACATACCCGGGTATGTGTGCACAATTACACCAGGACTCCTATCCAGCACTTTGATGATATAATTTGTTTGTACATTGGATGTATGTACTATCATTAGTTCTATACTGGTGTGCATATATTTGCTGATTGTTAATGGTATATGCTGGTTGCAGTTGCTCTACTCCCAATTACTTTGTTTAAATTATTAGTTCATTTCCCAGGAAGGGAATCCCCTCTGTTCACAGAGGACCTGTCCTGGGTGGAGGCACTGCCAAATGTATTATCAAACCCACTCTTCCACTTAGTGAAGGTTCTAGTTCTCTAATTTACCTGTAGCATTGCTCCCGTAGGGATTGCTGTGTGTAGACTTCCCTGGGCTTTTCCCCTTTTATCTTGCAGCCAGTTACTAGGGGTTTTCACACAATCGCCCATACTCTCATACTCTCATCTGCTCATTTCCAATAATTTATCCAGGGTTTTTTTTTTTTTTGTATTTATTATTGGAACTTGGATAGGAGAAGGGAATAATGGAATACTCCAACTGGAACTAATTACAACTGAGGCCAACTCTCACTCAGCCTCACAGGTTAGATGTGGTAATAGACTTGCTGCTATACCAAACAACATTTGTATGGGAAGAATAAGTCCTTCGCTTGCTCTGGCAGCAGACTTGGTGAAAATGTTTATCTTTAGGGCACTCACTAGCATCCCCTTTTTGCCAACACCCATCCTCTGACTCCATTAGCTGATGGGGTGGCCCACACAGGACAAGCCCCATGACACAGATCTGTAGTCACTGTAGGCCAAAACAGATCCTTCCTAAAGTGTCTGCCTTCCGGTTAGCTCTGCAGGACATCTGGGTTGCAACTATTCTGATTCAGACCCTCAGGTCAGGCACCTGAGGCTGCATGGCAGTTTCTACAGAGGAGGGGCAGCCGCCCCCTCCCTCCAGGAGCCCAATCCTCCAGCTGAAGACCCAGAGCATATGTGCCCTTGGCATATATACAGTCGCCCAGCACGCACTGAGGCACATTCCTCTGCCAATGGCCTGTGCTTTAACTATGCTGCCTGTGCTGTCATTTGTCAGGTTTCCTCCCACTGTCCAATATGCCCCCCTATTGGACCAGTGTGAAACATTCAGACAACATGAGCAGCACCTGAACACCATGAGCAGACCTAACCAATGGATCCCTGCTGCCGTTTGGGGAGGGATATTTGTCATAAACCCCCCCAAATGAGGGCTATAGAGTCTTTCCCTAAATTTTGTCAATGAACAATGGAGGCGCCAGCCTGGGTGTAGTAGTTTAAAAATAATTTTAAAAACAACTACACCTAGGCTGAGGCTAGTCTGTTCCCTCTTGTTTTGCAGAGATCTGCTTCAACTCTATAGGGAGCTGCAGTTCGCATAATATATCCTTGAAGGACTTTATTTAATTTTATACTATAGACTTTTTATATTAAGAGCTCTTAACTGTTTAGTGTTTACTTAATTTTCTTGCGCCATTCTCTTTTTTCCCTTGTCAATGAACAATGACTACAATTAATGCTAAATGTAATAATTTAGCAACTGATACAACAAAACAAAAAAAAAAACACATTGTAGAAGCATATTGTATAAAACACATAAACACATATTTAGGCTGGTTTGGGTCCTCAGGCCATTAGTGCTAATATTTCGATTTCCAGTTTCTAGTGATGTCCTAATATGTCCGTTCCAGCGATGGAAAGTCATTGCTGGAGGAGTATGGGTACCTCCAGTTCTCTGCTCAAGCAGCGTGTGAGCATTGAAGTTTCCACCACTATTACAGTTTTAAGTGCTCAGGGAACTCTGGGGAAAGGGTTTCATTGATAGCGTTGCCAATATTTGGCCTAAATCCAAATATGAGCAATGATGTCATCGGGAGTTTCCTGTGGACGTAGGACAAATATAGGCAACAATGCCAGGGAAGCTCCTTCTATAGAGTTCCCTGGGCACCTGAAACAATGGCAATGGTAATTTACATAGTTGTCTTACCTTAAAACCAGTTCACTAGGGAGAGAGAGATTACCTACTTACCCCCCATGAGTAGGCCGGTTGATAGAACATGAACCCCACTTGCCAGAACCAATTCTTGGGCATGGGGGGGGGGGCATGCCAAAGAGCCCATTGCCGGTCAGCATCAGGCTAGGGTGCTAGGGGGGACCCCCGTTTATTTTGTGTACAGCCAGCAAAAGCATCCACCCAATGCTGAAGAGCATATAGGCTGTTATAAGCATAGCAGGGGGCTGCATACTCTCCTCTGCCCTACCATGGGGATATGAGGGGGCTGGTTCATTTTGGGGATGGGGGGGTGTTGTTTTTTCAGTTAAAATAGGACTCAAGAAGGAACCATGGAAATGCTAGACCTGTATTATAAAACAGGTTCAGCGCCCTCCATAAGCTAATTATCAACAGCTCCCAAAAAATGAAGCACTTTAAAATACATATTTCCCACTTTAAAACAGGGAATAGTTTGAATATTATGCAAACCCGCATGGGTGAATACTGGGTGAATTCTAGAACAAATATATATTCACTGAGTGATGAATGAGTGATAAATGGGGTGAATAGTACAGTAAAGCACTTCCCCATCCATAAACAGATGTTGGGTGAAATCTGTGAAATAAAAGTTTGGCATGGGCGAATCTTGTTTGATTGTGTGAAAACTACTGTGATAAATAGAAGCAATGGGGAAAATCGAATCTTAGTCAAAAACATTAGCAAATATTTGAAAATGGTGGGAGAATTCCTGATAAATACAGCCCATAATGTATAAAAAAACAGACATATATCATCAAAAAATATGTGCAAACAAATGTTCCAGTGTTCTCCTTGGTGCCATGTAGTGAAGCTGAAGTTTGTGTGGGATGTTCTTGATTTATATATTTACCCATTATCCACCACTAGCTGTAAAGTGAATCTCGGAATCTCACTGACTTGTCACTACAGTATACTCCATGACAGAATATAGGTACCCATCCTCCTGTATTGGAGCAAAGGAGAGGTACATAAAAGGGAGGGGGAGCAGATGCACATGTAGCGGTGTCCCAGCCCTCTAAAGGCCTAATGGTGACCTCCAGTGTGAGGGAGAGCTGACATCCTTCTTCACAGTATGGGTTACTAGGCATGGTGGGTGTAATGCAAGATGGAAACATGGGCGCAAGTCACTTTTTGAATGCAAGAAAAGAGATTTATTGTCCTTTGAACAGAACTGGTGGGAGAGGGTTAGGGCCAGGACATTCTTAGGCAAATTCAATAGCAATTGGCAGACTCCAAGACAAAAATAATAGGCAGACAGCTATACAGGTAGAGGGCCATTAAGCTGGTGGCAGCAACTGTATTTGTAGTACTGGTGTCTCCTATGGCAACTGAAATTTCAACAGTCAATAGAGATCTGTACACGTAACTCACAGTAACCCGTTATAGATCTTCTCTCACATCTCACAGTATCCTACTGTAGATCTTCACTCACTGAGCTCCCGGTCTCTCACTAGGCTTCAAGATCCCAATTGTCTCTGGATCCCCTGAGCTCACAGCTAACCCGCTGTATACTTTTCAAGTGTCACCCTTGCTAACCCACTGGGTCCCTGGCTTGGCACTCTGCTGAGGCTGGTGAATAAGGCTGCTCTGCTACTTCTTCAGACTTCCATGAACTGGTCTCTGATGAGAGGAGTAGGTGTCTGACTTACCACATAGCAGACTAAATTTGTTAGCAACCCTGCCTAGCACCAAGGTACTACACACACTATAGGGGTACTGGAGGGGGAGGAGAGGTGGCACACTACAGGGAATACTGGAGGAGGAGAGGCACATTACCTGGGGTACTGGAGAGGGTGGAGAGGAAAACTGCAGTGCAACTGGAGGGTGAGGAGAGGCACACTAGTGGGTACTGGAGGGGGAACAGTTGCACACTGTAGGGGGTCCTGAAGGAGGAGAGGCACACTACATGGGGGTACTGAAGGGAGAGAAGCAACATGGTATGGGGGTCATGAAGGGAAGTACTGGGGGTATGGTACAACGAAGAGAGGGAAGTCATGGGGGTACATCACACGGAGAGGAGG
>BLSH010485638.1:942822-968549 GCA_018402905.1 Glandirana rugosa | reverse complement strand
GATCGCCGCCAGCTACCTGCGATGCCCCCCCCCCCCCCCCGCAGTGAAAGAATGGAGGTCTGTATATGTAAACTTGGATCTCCGTTCTGACAGAGGGGGAAGTGCTGTGATCACAGGCTTCCTGTATATAGAAGCCGTGATCACTCCCCTCCCCCTGCTAGCCCAGCCCCCATACAGTTAGAACACACTGAGGGAGCACATTTAACCCTTAGAGCACCCCCTCCAGGTTAATCCCTTGACTGCCAATGGCATTTACACAGTAAACAATGCATTTTTATAGCACTGATCGCTGTATAAATACCAATAGTCCCAAAAAAGTGTCAAAATGGTCCAACATGTCCACCGCAATATCGCAGTACTGCTAAAAATCGCAGATCGCCGCCATTACTAGTAAAAATGTAAAAAAAAATTAATTACGCCGATTGTGATTTTTTTTTTAACCAAAAATATGAGGAAGAAAAACATTTTTTTTGCAAAATTGTCGCTTTTTTTTTTTTATTTACAGCGGCGATCACAAATGATCAGAGGGGATCAAATGCCACCAAAATAATTCGATCTAGCACCATGCACACCATCCAGCACCCTCACTTCCAGGTCTCACTGGCATTGCCGGGGCACTGGGAGCCATTGGCACCCTGTGCTGTCAATCAATGCCAGTGACGAGGCAGCAGGGTCGGGGCCGAGCACGCACGAGTGCCCCATGGGAAGCAGCTTCCCATGAGGGTGCACTGGACAGAGGGCAGGAGCCAGGAGTGCCGGCAGGGGACCTGAAAAGAGCAGGTTCACGGTTGCTCTGTGCAATTCAATTGCACAGAGCAGGTAAGTATAGATATGATTGTTATTTTTTTAAAAAAATAACCTTGACAGTTACTTCAGTCTTTTGTAAAAACTATGGGACATTTCACTCAACTTGCACAAATGCTTCTGACATTAGCTCATCAAATGTTTTATAAATAGACCCATAGCATTTTTTTTTTTTTTTTTGCAAGACTTTACATTTTGGGAACTGTTCAGATGCTGATAAGATTTAAAAAAACATGAATATTACAAAATAGAAAGAGACCATAAATATATAAAAATGACCTTAAGACATAATGACTTTAGTAGTATTAAAAGAATGAAACGATAATCATAAGACCCAACAGACTTAAAAAAGAAAAACATCTAATACTCTAGTAAATGATATGGATACATAATTATTATGGAAACAAAACAGAGTAGGTAAAGAATTGTAATTAAATAAATTATCAGAGTAGATATAGAATTGTCATTATGTAATTATTTGAAGAAGAATTACAGATGATTACAAATAACATAATTAAAAATAAGTTTAATGTTTATCGGTAAATATATCAATTCTGCAAGGTAAAAAATGATATTACATAATAGATAGGGATTATAATTCTAGAAAGAACATAAAGTTCAGCCCAAAGTCCTTATTAGTATAAAAGAAATGATAAGCATTGAGACCTGAAAGCATATTAAAAAAAATTATACTTTTTTTTTTTTAGATAAAAAAAAAAAGATACCTAATATTCTGATAAATACATTATGGAAACAGAACAGAGTAGCAGTGGAATTGTAATTGCAGACATTATATAATTATATAAAGAGGAATTACAGATAATTACCAGCAACATAGTTAAAAATAAGTTTAACATTTATCAGTGAAGATACAGTATAAATTTGGCAAGGTAAACAGTTACAGGCTTTTATTTGTTGAAGGTAGCTTGTCACCAAGAGGAAAGGACTCTTGAACCCTACGGACCTAAGGCCCGTACACGCGATGCAAAATTTGTACGGGAATTTTAGTACGACGAACGATCTGCCGATTTTTGGATTGTTTCTATGGTGCTTTCGACAGCCGATTTTGATTTTTCGGACGACAAAAGCTGGATATGCAGACTATAAACTATTTGTGACCACAACATCCGATTTTAGTTTAATTAGTACCTTCTTATCCAAAAAAAATTGTAAGTGCAAGACTACGCATGCTCAGAAACAAAAAAATACATACAAAGCTATATAACACATTATGTCACTTCTGATGTTAAATTCGGTCGTACGAGAATTCTCGTATTGTTAGTAACCTCTTCACTTTCGACATGAGCCAAGCATTCAACAAAAAACGGACGAATGGTCGTCCGAAAATTGTGTACGAGGCTTAAGACTGGGATGTTATTAAATAGTAATAAGTGGAGACTTCTAAAGCACCACGAGAAATTAGCTTTTCTTTTAGCAGGTCCATATCTCCTCAACAGACATGCAAAGGATCAGGTCCCACACAACAACTAAATGTCAAACTCTTACATGTTCAAATGGCTGTTGGGTCATGGGAAGACGCCATAAAAAACAGTTTGCTACAAGGGAAGCCCCTGGTTCGGTTTCGCACCCGGACATGCAAACAGACAATACATTTGTGCGAACATTCGAACCCTATTAAAGTCTATGGGATCCGAACATGAAAAATCAAAAGTGCTCATTAGGGATGGTGCCCGCGGTTCGACTCATACATTGGATACATCTCCCGTTCGTCGAATTTAGAACATTATGGGATGTTCTCAGCGACTTCGCCGTTGCGGAGCGCCCCATAATGCATTGCACGCAGATGGCGCGCACAGTCCCTCCTCCATGGGAGGGCTACGGCCGTCTGCGTTGGCTTTGTTTTGACGTTTTATTTATATTGCAGGGCGGGGCCAACGGGTGACATATGGATGATCCCGCCCCTTCTGACACCATGAGATGTCAGAGGGGTGGGTCACACAATTACGTCACTGGGTGGCCCAGCCCTTCACTATAAATAAAACGTCAAACCAAAGAGAGCTCAATGGGCGGGAGGGCGGGAGCCCTCCCATGGAGCAGCTGTTCGTTTTTTTTTTTTTTTTTAGGGCCCGTCGTTTGCCGTGATTGACGATGGATTACAACAGGGGGCACTTATTTTTATTTTTAATAAAGGACTTGTCCCTAATTGTCTCCTGTGTTTTTTTTCTTTTTTGACACTTTTGGTGAATTAGTGGGGGTACGATGTACCCGATACTAATTCACATGGGGGGTCGGGATCTGGGGGCCCCCTTATTAAGGGGGGCTTCCAGATTCAGATAAGTCCCCGCCCGCACACACCCACAACCACAGCCTAGGGCTGTGGGGAAGAGGCTCTTGTCCCCATCAACATGGGGACAATGTGCTTTGGGGTGGGGGGCGCAGAGCCCTCCTGCCCCAAAGCACCCATACTCCCCATGTTGAGAGCATGTAGCCTGGTATGCCCCATCCTGGCAGGCCAGGTTGCATGCTCGAATAAGGGTCTGCTTTGGATTTTAGGGGGGGACATCATGTGTAACACACACCCGATGTAATGCTATCACATACGAGACGCATGCAGAGCTGTCTCCATTTTGTTCAGATGCCCCATGTTAGTTTTTAAAGCCTGGCAATCTCCCAATGTAAACCCCTCACACACACCCTCCTCCCTGTTCCATGTGAAAATTCTAAAAAGCCACCTGGAATTGTTATCCTAAGACAGGAAGAGGATGTGTTATTTGTGTTTATGTTAGTCAACCATAAAAACCTAGCTAGCAGGCATCAAAAGGAGCTCAGAATTTAGGAGGACCATAAAACAGAAAACAGAACAGCATGACTTCGCAGTGACCCTAACTCATGCCTAAAACTTAAAATAAAAATACTCACATTTCATAACTCCAGTTAGGAACATGACATATTAATAAAATGTATATATTTGAATGTGGAAAGGCCTACTGGTTTGAACAAACCTAAACACCGAAGTAGTCCTTTATAAGGGGACCCACGGATAGTTTATTCTCTTCCCAGGGTCACAGAAAGTGACAGGGCTGTCATGTTTGAACTTATTGGATGGCAAAATTCATCCTGAACCATAATTGATCAGTTTCAGGAATGCACCTAGTACATATTAGCAAATATTAATCTCGTTACTGAAATTGTGAACTAGAGAAGATTGTATTTCACGGGCTGCCCTGGGCAGCCCACACGGCCACCTTACCCATGTGAGTGGTCAGGGGCATACGGCCCCACCCCTTTTCACTCAGAGAAAAAGGGAATGCTAAGGACAACTTCCAGTTCTCAATTTACTATCAATGAATGAACATCGGAGAACCTGTGGAATCATCCTCAAAATAACTGATTGATCACGGACATTTTAAAAGCAAGTACATACATTCTGTTTCTTTGCTGCTGCATATTTTATGTCTCTTATTGTTCTGTAACATTCTTTTTATTTTTCTGTAAATATTTTACTGCACCCAAAACTTGACCTTCTCATTATTAAACCTTATTGTGAAAAGTGTTAATCTAGTCTCTAAAGCTCTTAATGCAAGCTATTGCGAATCTGTTCCTTTGAAGAGTGCTACTGTTTAAAATAACTCATCTGAATATCCCTGTCTGCGGTGACAGCGTGTGTTACAGGTGGTTATTCTAAAATCAAATTGGTATTGCTAATTGTTGGAGACCTAACACTCCAGATCAAAGGTTAGTGGTGGTAGGGAAAGGGTTAATTGTTTGTAACAAGTGGCTGGCTTTGAAACGGTGGTCCCGCAAGCTGGGAATCTTTGTGCTGAAAGCAGCTGAGAGTGGTATTGTTGCGTAGTGACAAGCGCGGTGTTAGATCAGGGGGGTCCTCGGTCACCCGTCGGTGAGGAGGGCAGTGATCTGATACCCGCGTTCGTCACACCCCACGTCAATTTTTTTTAATATTTTGGCGCAGGGTTCTCCCTTAAAATCCAAACCAGACCTGAAGGGCTTGGTTTGGATGGGGGGGGGGGGAACCACACGCACATTTTTTCAGTGATTTTTTTATGTATATTGCTGGGCAATACATTACAGCCACAATAATACATTTTTCCTTTGGAAATGTCATATTGCTCTGGCTATGTTCTACACCTGATATTTAAAGGAATATTTTGTTTTTATTGTTTCACTTTAAGCATTATTAAAATCAGTGCTCCTGAAAAAGTGATCGATTTAAAAATGTTTTTCTTTTTTGTGCATTGATACATGTCCCCTAGGGCAGGACCCAGGTTCCCATATACATTTTAGGGCAGTAACTTGCACATAAACCTTTAAAATGAGCACTTTTGATTTTTCATGTTCAGGTCCCATAGACTTGAACGGTGTTCAAATGTTCGCACAAATGTTTTGCCTGTTCACATGTTCTGGTGCGAACTGAATCGGGGAGTGTTTGGCCCATCCCTAGTGCTCATTTTAAAAGCTTATATGCAAGTTATTGCCCTAAAAAGTGTATGGGGACCCGGGTCCTGCCCTAGGGGACATGTATCAATGCACAAAAAAGAAAAACGTTTTTAAATTGATAGTTTTTCAGGAGCAGTGATTTTAATAATGATTAAAGTGAAAAAATAAAAATGAAATATTCCTTTAAATATCGTGCCTGGGGGGTCCCATTGGTCTGCCTGTAAAGTGACGCATCTGTGTGATGTTTAGAACAGTGCCGCAGCAAAATGACATTTCTAAAGGAAAAATTGTCATTTAAAATGTTTTGCGGCTGATAAAAATCGCTGAAAAAAAATGCCCACTCCAAAATTAAAAAAAAAATTGATGTGGGGTCCCCCCCAAAATCCATACCAGACCCTTATCCGAGAATGCAACCTGGCTGGGCAGGATGGGGGGGGGGCGGGCGAGCAACCCCCCTCCTGACCCGTACCAGGCTACATGCCCTTAACATGGGGGGTGGGTGCTTTGGGGCTGGGTGGGCCCTGCGCCCGCCGACTGACCTATTTTTGTTTGACAGTTTATTTATACTCAAAGGCGGGGCCATGCGGTAGTGTAACTGAGTGACCTCGCCCCCTCTGACGTTGCTTACCTCACCGGGTGGCCCCGTCCTAGCCTTTATAAGAGCTGTCAAATGGAAAAAGACAGCAGTCGGCGGGAGCCTCCCATTAGGCAGGAGCTTTTTAAGGAATTTTTTTTTTCATCCGTCCCGTGCCGTGATTGACGTGAATGTACATTGTGGGATACTTTTTTTTAAATAAAGGACTTGTCCCTAATTGTCTCCTGTCTTTTCTTCTTTTTTGACACTTTTTTGGTGAATGAGTAAGGGTCCAATGCTCATTCTCATGGGGGGGTGGGATCTGGGGGACCCCTTCTCCCCATCAACATGAGGGCATGTGGCCTGGTACAGTTCGGGTGCTCGTTCGCCCCCCCCTCCTGCCCTTCCAGGCTGCATGCTTATATAAAGGTCCGATATGGATTTCGGGAGGGGACCCTCACGCAATTTTTTTTTAAATGCTGGCGTGGGGTTCCCCTTAAAATCCATACCAGACCTGGAGGGACTGGTATGGACTTTGGAGGGGGGGGGGGGCACGCAATTTTAAAAAAATTGGCACGGGGTTCCCCTTAAAATGCATACCAGACCTGAAGGGCCTAGTATGGACTTTGGGGGGGGGGGGTCCCCACACAATTAAAACATTTTTTTAAAAAAAAAATTGGTGTGGAGTTCCCCTTAAAATCTATGCCAGACCCTTATACATATACACTATACTGTATGTGTGTGTATATATATATATTCTTACACTGCCTGCACTGGCCGTATATACTCTATCTACACTGTATCTATATACTACTCTGCCTACACGCCACTAACTAAACTGCCTAACCTCTCTCTATCTCCATGTTATACACACTATATAAGCGGCCTTATATAGTATGGGGCGTGGACTTAGCCCCCTGAGCCATGATTGGCCAAAGTCCCCCTGCCTTTGGCTAATCATGGGTCTTTCTGCAGAGCACGCTGTGATTGGCCAAAGCATGCAGGTCACGTTACAATTAGCGGTTGTCATTTCCCAGCGGCCTCGCACTGCATTGTGGGGTGTTCAGTGGTGCTTGAATTTGCTGCAAACGCCCCATAATGTTCAGAATTCGCCGAACGTCCGAAAGCCTGATGTTCGAGTCAAACTTACGTTCAACTTGAACATCGGGCCCATCCTTATTTGCTACCACGGAAAGGATAGTCGTTTTTCAACACTTGACAAAGGGATTACAGATACTCCACCTTCACCTTCAAAACCCAACATCACAAAGATAAATCCAAAGATACGACCAGGCGACTACAGTTTCTATTGGAGCTGAATTACCATAGCAGCCATTTATTTTAAATAACAAAAATTACAAACTTTTTGCACAATAGTAAATTATAATTCATCAACCCAAACAACATAATATATATAACTGATCCCTTATATGTGTAAGGGCTTTGAAGGCATGTATGAGGGTTCTTCAGAAGGTTTCCATACTTTTTTTAACTACGTTATATATACGTTACGTTATATATATATATAAAAGTGCGTAAAACTTTTTGAAGATCCCAGCTATATCTGCTATAAACGTCCATGTCAAGGCCCCAGTCGCTATATCGCCACCTCTGAGACAATTTACTACCAACGTACCCTAGTTACAGCCAGAGGCGTAACTAGAACCTTCAGGGCCCGGGTGCAAGAAATTAGGAAGGGCCCCCCTGACCTCTGGCCAGGGCCCTTCCCTCTTCTTGCTGATCCTGGGGCCCTTTACTCCTATCACGGGTCCCTTTATTATGGTCCCGCAGCGGGACCCTGGGAACAGCAGAAGACAAGTAAACTGGATAGGAGGGGCGGCAGGGGCAGCATATAGAGGAACCAATCTCCTGCATTAGGAGGAAAATGGAATAAATAAAACTTCTAAATGCCACCCCCGCCATCACTCCTATCCAGGTGTACAAGGGAAGCACATGGGCCCCCTGGAGCATGGGGCCCGGTTGCAATCGCAACCCCTGCAACCCCTATCGTTACGCCCCTGGTTACAGCCTAATAGCCATTACCACATTACTGATGTAACCGATTTAGGGAAATTACACCAATACCTGAGATGGGCCACATCATCCTCAACAATTCTTCCAACCAGCACCGCCTTCAAAGACCCTGAGACCCCTGCTAGCTGCCATGACTACCCCAAATAGAACCCCAAAAAATCCCACTGTGAGGATTTCGATACCTGAACTTGAAAACCATATGGACAACTAAAGAGACAGGAAAAAAAGATCAGGGAGGGGGAATGGAAGAAAGGGAAGTTTTATGGAAGGGAGGGCAGGAAAAGGTTGTCCAACTCTGGTAATGCTCCGACTGATCCTGAATCCAAAAACCTCTATCCTACTGGGCTACCAAGACCCCACCCCTCGTACCCCATCCCTCCAATCAGGTAAGAGCATTTCCTTTTTCTAAAATAAAACCTTTAACCCTACAGTGACCCAGGCTCTTCTGCAAGACCCTTGACTACCCAACCCAGCGGCCAGAGTGGGTTGTACACATGCCGCAGTCATGACGCAAAGCAATTATACCCCCTGTGAAATGAATGGGGCCACGCTGCAACCACCCCACAACTGTGTACAATGGATGCAGTTGCAGTTTGGTGGTCCAGACTTTTTATGGTTAAAACAGGCAGTAAAGTGATAACATATTGCCTCCCAGCCATCTGTCAACCACTATCTGAAAAGTGATCCACCGCAATGGCTGCTGCTAGTCCAAACAAGCCCTTGCAGCTCCAGACATAATTCTATATTGGGGTTATATTGTGTAGCTTTAGATACAAAGAAAGTTCCTTTTTATCATCTTTTTTCCCGGAGAATATTGTTGTGTGTCCTACTAAGAATAGATCTTCCATCTCGACTTCGTGCTGAAACTGTGACAAATGTCAGAAAGCAGGCAGCGTCCACTGATAGGAAAGTCGTCGTTTTGCTCGGTGGGTTAGCCTGGAGGGACTGTTGTGTTTATACAGCATAAAAAAACCCATGAGTGCATACAAGCTATTTGCGGTGACAAAGGAGACCTCGCGAACCAATGTACTGTACTCCTGTCAGTGCAGAAGAAGAAAGAAACAGCAAGCGCGTTCTACAAAACAATACTTTGCTGATGCATGTCTGAAAGTCCCCCTCCCCCACCTTCCATGCTACCATCCTCTCTCTACTACATTCATAGGTGTGCACAGCCTATTGTATTAGGGTGTGCACCCCAAAGCTCAAACACACATGCTTTTGTGTGTATATGTATATATATAGACACACGTACACACTCATAAATAAATGTAAACTAATATCTTAAAATGCATTAAAACATGGATGGTGTCAGTAGGGCAGTGGATGGTGTCAGTCAGCAGAGCAGCTGATGTGTCAGTAGGATAGAGGGTGATGTCTATCAGTAGGTCAGTTATGAATGGACACAGGAGTGATCGCTACCGATCACTCACTGTGTTTATTCAGAAAAAGGAAGTGGCTGGTAAATTACATATTTCCGGCCCCTTACCCTGCTCTCCATCTTGAAACATCAAGATTGGGGGACACCGCAGCAGGGGGGATCTGCACCACACTGGATAATTAGGATGTGCCCAGGCACATCAGGCACACCCTGTCCACATGTCTATGACTACATTATTAATGTGAGTTGTATCTTGCTCTATTGCCCGCTACCTATATCCCCAATTGTTGATTTTGAAATAGGGACTTTTATGGTAGCAATTCAATCAGTCTGTGGTCTATATATACTTTTAATGCTAAACTCCACCTATGATACTGTATATTTTACATACTTACAGTGGGCCAGCTTTGTATGCATATGGGATACCTAATCAGCCCCTCTGAAAGCTGTAAATCACTGTAATAGCCCAAGCTACTACATTGATGGCCATAGTCTTTTAACATTCTGCAGCTGCACTTCTGCATAACCTGCATAATTCTGCGTAACCACAATGGGTCGTATTGCTGGGCCTAGCCCCCATTCAGAGAGTACTTTACCTGCTGGCACCACCCCCATGTGACGTCAATGATCGGTGCATGCTGGGTCAGTGGCCTTACATGGGGGTGGTGCCACCAGGTGATGTTGCCAGGGGGCCCCTCCCCTTACCTATTTAAGAACTGTCATATGGCGGAGCAGGCACACGGCATTTAGCCTAGGCTGCAGACGGAGTGTTTTTTATTTTTTAATTTGGGTCCAGCAGTGGCGGCGGGCAGCGTGATTGACGATGGTTCTATATTGGGGAACATTGTTTTTTTATTTTTAATAAAGGAATTATAAAAAACTGTGCGTGTGTTTTTATTTCTTTTTGGCACTTTTTTTTACCCCATACTCATTCACGTGGGGGGATCCAGATTCCGATAAGACCCCTGCCCGCAGACCCTCACAGACACAGCCCAGAGTTGTTGGAAGAGGCCCTTATCCCAATCAACATGAGGGCCAGATCCCCCACCACCTCAAAGATCCCCCCAATGCTGAGGGCATGTGGCCTGGTATGGTTCAAGAAGGGGAGGCGCTCGCTTGTCACCCCCACTTTCATGACCCACCAGGCTGCATGCTCGGATAAGGGTCTGGTATGGATTTTTTCTTGGGGGGGCATTGTTTTGTTGGGGGGGGGTTATTCAGCTGTCAGTGGTGAAGCACATTGACAACTGATGAGGCATCCATTGTTAAAGACGCAGCCCGCTCCTTAATAACCAACTATTCACCCATTAAGGGCTTAGAATGCACTGTTCAGCGCACAGTGTATTGTGGGGCGTTCGGCGGGCGAACATCCCAACGTGCAAATTCGGTTGTTTGCCGAACGGGCAATGTTTGGGTTGAACTTATGCTCAGTCCGAATCGCCCGCCCAACACTAAAGATGAGGTTGCGGAAGACAATTTCATATCACAGGTGGTTATACTACAGCAGAAAGGTCTCCCCAGGCAAAGATTGCAAAGCAGACTTGGGTTTTAAGATGTGCTGTGCAAGCTCCTTTGAAGAACACAAAGAAACGGGCAACATCAAGGTCAAGAAAACTTAATGCAGCAGATGAGACGCATTATGCTTACTTCCCTTCAACATCGTAAGATGTCCAGCAGTGCCATCATCACAAAACTGGCAGAAACCAGTGGGACCCAGGTACACCCATCTACTGGCCAGAGAAGTCAAACCTCGTGGAAACAAGGCTAAGGGACTCAACTATGCAGGAAACTAGGGGTGCAGAAAAAGGGCAGCAGGTGCTCTGAACCTGTGAAATATTTGGATTAAGCAGGAGGCAGTCTGTTGGGGGAAGGGCTGAAGAGCGGTAAACCCGAGTGTCTGCAGTCAACCCTGAAACATGATGGAGGGTCCTTGCAAGTTTGGGGCTGCATTTCTGCAAATGGAGTTGGAGATTTGGTTATCCATCATGCCATACCATCAGGGAGGGAGGAGTGTGATTGGCCCCAAATGTATTCTGAAGCAGAACAATGACCCCAAAAATACAGCCAATGTCATTAAGAACTATTTTCAGTGTAAAGAAGAACAAGGAGTCCTGGAAGTGATGGTTTGGCCCCCACAGAGCCCTGATCTCAACATTGTAGAGTCTGTCTGGGATTACATGAAGATTTGAGGCAGCCGACATCCACAGAAGATCTGTGCTTAGTTTTCCAAGATGTTTGGAACAACCTACCTGCCGAGTTCCTTCAAAAACTGTGTGCAGGTCTACCTAGAAGGATTCATTCTGTTTTGAAGGTAAAGGGTGGTCACCAAATATTGATTTGATTTGGATTTCTCTTCTGTTAATTCACTTTCCATTTTGTGAATTGATAAAAATAAACCAATAACACTTCTATTTCTGAAAGGGGAAGTGGTATCTGGGTGCCACATTATTCCAGATTCCTCCAAGCCCCTGCCCACAGTCCCGCGCAACCACCGGGCCAGGGCTTTGGGTAGGAGGCCACATAAACATGGCAACAAGGTGCTTTGTCAGGAGTGTCCATACCAGACCCAGACATTTGGCTCCCATTGACTTCAATCTTTAATGGTATTTGAATTTGGCACCCGTACCTCTTACTCACCCATGTGGAGGGGAATGGTATCTGGGTGCCACATTATTGTTAAAGGAGGCTTCCAAATTCCTATAAGCCCTGGCCCACAGGCCCCCACAACCACCCACAGGGTTGTGGGATGGAAGCCCACAGCAACATGAAGACACAATGCTTTGCCGGGAGGTTCCATACCAGACCCTGGCATTTGGCTCCCATTGACTTCAATCTTTACTGGGATTTGAATTTGGTGCCCGTGCCCTTTACTCACACACATAGAGGAGGGTGGTATCTGGCTGCCGCATTATTGTTAAAGCAGGCTTCCAGATTCCTACAGGCCCCGCCCCCGCAACCACCAGGCCAGGGTTGTGAGTAGGAGGCCCACATCAACATGGGGAAAACGTGCTTTGCTAGCAGGGTCCAAAGAAAACCCTGACATTCAGCTCCCATTGACTTCAACATTTACTAGTATTTGGCACCCGTATCCCTTACTCACATGGGGGAGAGTGGTATCTGGGTGCCACATATAAAGCAAGCTTTAAGATTCCTACAAGCCCCTACCCACAGGGTTATGGGTAGGAGGCCCACGTCAACATGGGGACAAGGTGCTTTGCAAGGAGGGTCCATACCAGACCCAGACGTTCAGCTCTCATTGACTTTAAACTTCATTGGTATTTGGATTTGGCGCCTGAACATTTCATCTTGATTGGTATTTGGATTTGGCGCCTGAACATTTCATCTTGATTGGTATTTGGATTTGGCGCCTGAACATTTCATCTTGATTGGTATTTGGATTTGGCGTCTGAACATTTCATCTTGATTGGTGTTTGGATTTGGCGCCTGAACATTTCATCTTGATTGGTGTTTGGATTTGGCGCCTGAACATTTCATCTTGATTGGTGTTTGGATTTGGCGCCTGAACATTTAATCTTCATTGGTATTTGGATTTGGCGCATGAACATTTCATCTTGATTGGTATTTGGATTTGGCGCATGAACATTTCATCTTGATTGGTATTTGGATTTGGCGCCTGAACATTTGCGTTCACCAAATCCTGCTCAAACGAAACCCCAGTGTGTTCGACTCATCACTAGTGCCACACGGCAGTTAAAAAATATTTTTTTTTTTAACTTGTTTTTTTTAATTAATTTTTAATATTTTTTGGGATCATACAGGCATAATCCAGGGTACGATGGAAAAGGTGTACATAGACAAGGTGTATTAATCTATATGAAATAACCCATTAATAGTCATCAACAAAGAAGGGAAGAAGAGAAGAAGCTATTTGCGGTGACAAAGGAGACCCCGTGAACCCGTGCACCGCACTCATGTTGGCGTAGAAGAAGAAACAGCAAGCACATTCTACAAAACAACACTTTGCTGATGCACGTCCGAAAAGTCCCCCTCCCCCACCCCCTGTGATTCCTACAATCCTCTCTCCCCATCCACAATCCTGTGATATCACTGTAAATCCATTAGTTCTGCATAATTTAATTGTACTCAATTACCAGATTATGGTAATTAACACCTCATTTGCAAAAAAGAAAAAAAAAAAAAAAAGTCAAAGAGTTTTAATCCTCCTCCCTTCTGGACGGATTCCAGGATCTGGCCGGCATGAGGCAGGAGCTCGATGGGCAACCGCCGCGTGCCACCGATCGGGGCACCGATACCGCCACATTCCGCCCTTTTTCCTTGTATCCATCGTATGTAACAAGGGAGCCATGCTTCATATTAATCTTTCAAGAAATGGTCTTTCATGCAGAATCTCTCAAAATGTAATCCTTTATCTGCCAACTCCGATAATTAAAATGCTGAACATGAAACGCTTATCTGGCAGGACCACATCAAGAAAGGACGTTTTAGGCTTTTTTCTTTTTTTTAATGTAGGATGCTGTTTGTATTCAAAATGTTAACGTTTTAAAGGGCAGCACTAGAAAAACAGAGCTATTTAACCACTTCAGCCCCAGAAGATTTACCCCCCCCTTCGTGACCAGGCCATTTTTTGGGATACAGCGCTGCATTATTTTAACTGACAATTGCGCTGTCGTGCGGCATTGTAAAATTTATAAAATTGATGTCCTTTTTTTCCCCACAAATAGAGCTTTTTTTTGGTATTTGATCACTTCTGTGTTTTTTTATTTTTTGTTCTATAAACAAAAAAAGACCGAAAATTATGAAAAAAACACCAATATTTTTACTTTCTGCTATAAAACATATCCAATAAAAAAAAAATCTAATTTAATTAATTTAGACCAATATGTATTCTGTTACATATGTTTGGTAAAAACAATCCCAATAAGCATATCATGATTGGTTTGCGCATAAGTTAGTGTCTATAAACTATGGGATTTTTTTTACTAGTAATGGTGGCAATAAGCGACTTAGAGCAGGACTGCGATATTGCGGCGGGCATTCAGACACTAACTGACACTTTTGCCGCTTTGTGAGAACCAGTGACACTAAGGCTGCATTCACACTAGTGCATTTGCAGAAATGCAGGGAATTTTTTTAACATGGGCTCCTATGGAACATGTTCACATCAATGCTTTTTTGTGCCTCTGCGTTTTTGGAAAGGGTCAGGGACTTTTGTTCATGCAAAAAGCAGCGTTTTGCATGTAATAGACTTCAATGGGCATGCAAGAAAAATGCTGCGTTTTTACCGTGTTTTTGCAGCGATTTGCGTTTTAAATCTGCCTAGCAACAACATTTTCCCAAAAATAAAAAAAAAAGTATAAAAATTTAATTTAAAAAATCGCAAACCGCAAATCACGGCAACATCGCAGTAAAATTGCAGCAACATTGCGGTTAAAACCACAGAAAGCACAGCAAAAAGCAATGGGAAAACGCTGAAAAGCAACATGCATTGATATGAATCAAGCCTAATACAGTGATCAGTGCTAAAAAATATGAACTGGACTAGGGTGAGACCACTATATCTGGTTTCCCACAGTACGCAGAAAATGGAAATGCAATTATTTTAGTAAATATAAACTGCTAAATACCTTTTCCCATCAGCAGTAGATAGCAGTCTTGTGACTTCTATCAGTGTCTGGTTAAAGCTTGTAGGAGGAGTTTTCATTCTCCCCTGACTGTCCTATGAGGCTGCAGGACCCCTGACCCTCTGTCTGGACAGTGCTGATTGGCCCTGTGCTGAACACATGCACCCTCCCGAGAAAAAGAAAAAAAAACTCTCTAGCGATACACACCAAACTGAGCATGTGCAGAGTGACACCAAGGCTCTGTACTATCAACCGATGGATTGGGAGCAGTGGAAGAACGGGAGGATCAAAGAAGAAAGGATTAAACAGCCTTTTTACACAACGCAGAGGATTAAGCCCTTAGGTTCCACAGTGAGTATAACAAGCATGCTTTACTACATATATAGACTGATTTTACTGTCGTGGGTTTAGCAACACTTTAAAGCGGAGGTCCGCTGCCGCCCCTTTAACCACTTAAGGACCGGAAGGATTTCCAGCTTTAGGACCGGAGCCCTTTTTGCGATTCGGCGCTGCGTCGCTTTAACTGACAATTGCGCGGTCGTGCGACGTTGTACCCAAACGAAATTGGCGTCCTTTTTTTCCCACAAATAGAGCTTTCTTTTGGTGGTATTTGATCACCTCTGCGTCATTTCTGATCGCCGCTATAAACAAAAGAAGAGCGACAATTTTGCAAAAAAACCCAAATTTCTTACTTTTTGCTAAAATACAAATCCAAAAAAAAAATATAAAAAAACATTTTTTTTCACCGTTTTTGGCCGATTTATATTCTTCATCATATTTGCGATAAAAAAAATCGCAATCGGCGTTTATTGATTGGTTTGCGCAAAAGTGGCCGCGTTTACGGATGATGAGAATTCATTTTTGGGGTTTTTATTTTTTTTTTATTTTTTACTAAAAATGGCGGCGATCTGCGATTTTTAGCGGTACTGCGATATTGGGGCGGACATGTCGGAACGTTTTGACACTTTTTTGGGACCATTGGCATTTATACAGCGATCAGTGCTATAAAAATGCACTGATTACTGTGTAAATGCCATTGGCAGTGAAGGGGTTAACCTGCAGGGGGCGCTCTAAGGGTTAACTGTGTTCCCTGGGCGTGTTCTTACTGTAGGGGGACTTGCCTAGCTGGGGAAAGGAAGTGATCACAGCCTTCATGTACGAGAAGGCTGTGATCACTTCCCTTCCCCCTCACACAGAGCGGAGGTCCGTGTTTACATACACGGACCCCCGCTCATTCGCTCCGGGGGGGGCATCGCGGGTGGCCGGCGGCAATCGAAGCCGCCGCACCCGCTCCCCGGCCCCCCGCGCGCTCACAGTATCTCTGTATCGCAGCCGCCGTCGTATGACGGCGTTTTGCGTTACAGAGCCACTTTGCCGCCGTCAATCTCCGATCGGCGGTCGGCAAGTGGTTAAAAAGGTGTGGCTGCTGACTTTTAATAATAGGACACTTACCTGTCCTGGAGTCCAGCGATGTCAGCACCACCACCGATCTTCCGATCCGCAGGTCGAGTGCTGCCGCAGCCATTGAGGGTAAGGGAACCTGGACGTGTAGCCCTCACGCCGGGCTCCTACTGCGCATGCGCAAACCGCCGATGTGCTTTCTCACTGGCCCGGCAGTGGCTCAGGAAGGAGCCGGGCTGCTGACGTCAGCGCCGTGGTCCGAGCTCCCGGATGTGGGGGAAAAGGACACCTTTCACCAAATATGACACCTGAGGGGGGAGGAATCTGACGAGCGAAAGTTCCACTTTTCGGTGGAACCAGGGCCGGTCATACCAATAGGTGGACTAGGTAGCCGCCTAGGGCGCACTGCCACCTAGGGTGCCCGGCTGCTGCTGGCAGGGCAGATATCAGAAATTTTGGGAACCCTTACACAGCCCCCCTATCTGATAGGGTTGCCACATCATCCCTTTAATCCAGGACACATATTAATTACCCAGGTTCTGAGGCTGATTAATTAAACTCACTTGGTGCCTTATCTGCATTAAATTGGCCTCAGAACAACCTGTGTAATTCATATGTGTCCTGGATTAAAGGGATGATGTGGCAACCCTACTGTCTGACCACCAACATTCCCCAGGGCCCGCCCAGTGGCCACCCCACCACATCGGCCCACTGGCCAGGGGTGTACACATGTCGCAGCTGCAGTAGGAATTATACTCCCTGCCACACTTACCAGGGGTAGCCTGCCAAGCATAACCCATTGAAGTGAAGAGTGCAATGCATGCTAGTGTGGGATCCAAGGGGTTAAACAAACAGTGCACAGGCAGCACAGCCTCACCCGATGATTGCAATAAGACCTCGCACCGAACCATAGGTGCTGGAGGTCCCAAACTTGGACCAGTTGTGGTCCAGGGGGGCCTCTTCGTGTGATCTAAGTTTGGTATTTTTATTGCCTATGATTCGGAAGAACGGTGCCCCCAAACCGGGTGCCCCCCTCCCATAGACTGCAATGTTAAGTCTGAAATTCACCCAACAATTGCTGGTCAATGACTGGTCACTTTGAGGACCCTGATGAAAGAGCGTGCCTGGTCTTCCCATCACAGGCTGCATGCTCAGAAACGCGTCGCATGGTTGTGACGTAGGCACACCCCGATGCTGTCATTCCGCGCTCCAGACTTTGCACGGATAGCCGATGCCGACACGGCCGGTCAGGATCCCGGCTCTCCCCTGGATGGTGTGCATCTTGCGGACTCAGCGGCGACTGTGCCTGCGTTCATTACTCTTCAGCTGCTAGGGGCGCTGATCCCCCACAGATGTGCATGCTTATTTCTTTGTACATGTGAGTTGCCCATTGTACATGTGTGTTCTTGTAATTCATTTCTATACGTCTGCACCCAGAGGCTTCTCTCCATAGGTGCTGGAGGTTCCAAACTTAGACCAGTTGTTGCCCAGGGGGCCCTCTCTATGTGACCCAAGTTTGGTATTTTTATCTGCTATGGTTCGGGAGAACGGTGTCTCAAAACCGGGTGTCCCCCTCCCATAGACTCCAATGTTAAAGACTGCTAAAGTCTTTGTTCTAAGGGTCTAGGGTTGCCACCTCATCCCTTTAATCCAGGACACATATGAATTACACAGGTTGTTCTGAGGATAATTTAATGCAGATGAGGCACCAAGTGAGTTTAATTGCCACCTTAATCGGACACAGAACTTGTGCAATTAATATGTGTCCTGGATTAAAGGGATGATGTGGCAACCCTATAAGGCAGTGGTTCTCAACCCTGTCCTCAAGTACCCCCAACAGGCCACGTTTGCAGGTTTTCCTTTATCTTGCACAGGTGCTTTAAATCAGAGTCAATGGCTTGGTGTTTCGGACAGCTATTTTATCTAAGAGAAATTCCCAAAACATGGCCTGTTGGGGGTACTTGAGGACAGGGTTGAGAACCACTGCTATAAGGGACCCTTGAGACGCTGGGACCCCTTACAACAGTACTGCCTGTAGCCCCCTGATGGCGGCCCTGGCTGCTGGTGGTTTGATCCATTATCCTACCACTTCTGTCCACTATCAGCCAGGCAGCTGCTCCGGTCCGGAGTCCCTCCGTTACTCCACAGTGTTTCAGTCTGTCAGAAAGACTCAGAGGCGCAGCAGCGGTGGAGGACATTCATCTCTGCCCGCGCCTCTGATCAACAGTGAGGGACCTGTCACTGTGTCTGTCTCTCCGCGCCCTCATGTCAACAGCCTTTCTCACTGACAGCTTTGCCTTTACCTACTCTGTGCCTCTCTGCCCAGCCGTGCAATCTGCATTTGATGGGCGCAGGTGAGGCTACATTTGATGGGCGCAAGTGGGGCTGCATTTGATGGGCGCAAGTGAGGCTGAGCCTGCAGGGGGGGGGGCAGCAAAATGAGGTTTCGCCTAGGGTGTCAAAAATCCTTGCACCAGCCCTGGGTGGAACTCTGCTTTAAGATTAGCGGAGAAAGAAACCGCAGAGCTGAAATGTAAAATTTGCTCTGGTCCAGGGGACGGGCATAGTATTTCACCGATATAATTACACATCACAGGATCCATTTACTAACAGCTAAAGCCAACTGAAACAGTAACTGTCACCGATTTCACTGTTATCCTTGACTATTAGCAGAAAACGGGTTTCCAGACTATCATGACTCTAATGCATTTTCACACTAAAATCAATAGAAAAGGGACCGTAAACCTATTTATCAAGCATCACTGTTGTGTTCCTGATGTCGGAAACGCGGTATTATAGTGTAAGACATTTTACTGTGTTAGCGCTGTCAAGGTGACGGGTCCCTGTAATAAAAAAAAGGTCCAGGGAGGCTGTTTCTAACATGCTTTAATAAAAAATAGAAATAAATAATCAAAATAAAATTAAAAGAAGGTCTGCTGGTCTACTACAGGTATAACAAATATAACAAGCACTTGTTTCCTATTGACTGGTTACAATTTTCAGAATGGGAAGGGTGAGGTCAGTGCAGCGCTTGTCAATCAGTGTAGCAAACCAGCGAATTATTTCCATCCCTTCCCCGACCCTTCATCCCAGAAAAGCACAAAAAGAAACACCGTTTTTCTTAGCCAGCTGATTCCAATGTAGCAAAAAATACTTTTATTTAACCACTTACTGACCGCCCTATAGCAGTTTTACTGCTGTGCGCCGGATCAAATACATGTACAGTTGTGCTCATAAGTTTACATACCCTGGCAGAATTTATGATTTTTTGGCCATTTTTCACAGAATATGAATGAGAACACAAAAACTTTTCTTTCACTCATGGTTAGTGTTTGGCTGAAGCCATTTATTATCAATCAACTCCTGGCTTCCTGTAGTGAGCTGACAACGCTGCTTCTGCTGCACTGAAATCCCAATCAGTGTTGTCACCAGTGGCAGCTGGTGGGTTTTTCCTTTGGGGGGGGCAGCAAACAAGCACCCCCTTCCAGACGGCACTGGCAGCTCGATCGCCCCCCACCGGCGGACCGCGGCATGACGGTGCCCTCTCCTCCACTCCCGTGGTGCGGGCAGCGGCTCTGGTGTCTACTCCTCTCGCGCCCATATGTCTGTACCCCCTGCAGGTGGAAATGCCAAATCACATATATATATATATATCCAGTTGTGCTCATAAGTTTACGTACCCTGGCAGAATTTATGATTTCTAGGCCATTTTTTCAGATTTTTCAGAGAATATGAATGAGAACACAAAAACTTTTCTTTCACTCATGGTTAGTGTTTGGCTGAAGCCATTTATTATCAATCAACTGTGTTTACTCATTTTAAATCATAATGACAACAGAAACGACCCACCTGGCCCTGATCAAAAGTTTACATACTCTGGTGATTTTGGCCTGATAACATGCACACAAGTTGACACAAAGGGGTTTGAATGGCTATCAAAGGTAACCATCCTCACCTGTGATCTGTATGCTCGTAATTAGTGTGTGTGTATAAAAGGTCAATGAGTTTCTGGACAGACCCTTGCATCTTTTGTCCAGTGCTGAACTGACGTTTCTGGATTCTGAGTCATGGGGAAAGCAAAAGAATTGTCAAAGGATCTGCGGGAAAAGGTAGTTGAACTGTATAAAACAGGAAAAGGATATAAAAAGATATCCAAGAATTGAGAATGCAAATCAGCAGTGTTCAAACTCTAATCAAGAAGTGGAAAATGAGGGGTTCTGTTGAAACCAAACCACGGTCAGGTAGACCAACTCAAAATTTCAACCACAACTGGGCTTTTTGTCAAGAGGAATGAGTAGTTTTACCATCTGTGAAGATAAAGAGCCTCATCCACAAATACCACAAAAGACTTTAAGCCAAAACATGTGGTGTGGCTGTTTCAAGATGCACAATAAGGAGGCACTTGAGGAAAGATGGGCTGCAGAAGAAAGCCATTACTATGCAAATGCCACAAAATATCCTGCTTGCAATATGCCAAACAGCACCGAGACAAGCCTCAAACCTTCTACCACAAAGTCATTTGGAGTGATGAGACCAAAATTTTACTTAATACCGTGTATTGCTCCCTTTAACATCAATGACAGCTTGAATTCTTTTGGGGTATTGTGGATGAGGCTCTTTTTTTCTCAGTTGGTAAAGCTGCCCATTCCTCTTGACATAAAGCCTCTTGACATACCTGACCGTGGTTTGGTTTCAACAGAACTCCTCATTTTCCACTTCTTGATTACAGTTTGAACACTGTTGATTGGCATTCTCAATTCCTTGGATATCTTTTTATATCCCTTACCTGTTTTATACAGTTCAAGTACCTTTTCCTGCAGATCCTTTGACAATTCTTTTACTTTCCCCTTGACTCAGAATCCAGAAAAGTCAGTGCAGCACTGGATGAAAGATGCAAGGGTCTGTCAGGAGTCCAGAAACTCACTGACCTTTTATACACACATACTAATTACAAGCAAACAGATCAGGTGAGGATGGTTACCTTTAATAGCCATTCAAACCCCTTTGTGTCAACTTGTGTGCATGTTATCAGGCCAAAATCACCAGGGTATGTAAACTTTTGATCAGGGTCATTTGGGTAGTTTCTGTTGTCATTATGATTTAAAAAAAGTAAACACAGTTGATTGATAATAAATGGTTTCAGCAAAACACTAACCATGAGTGAAAGAAATGTTTTTGTGTTCTCAGTCATATTCTCTGAAACATGGCCTAGAAATCATAAATTCTGCCGGGTATGTAAACTTATGAGCACAACTGGATATATATATATATATATATATATATATATATATGTGTGTGATTTGGCATTTCCACCTGCAGGGGGTACAGACATATGGCCGCGACAGAGGAGTAGGCACCGGAGCCGCTGCCCGCACCACGGGAGTGGAGGAGAGGACACCACAATGCCCGCCAGCCCTAGATAGGGTAGGTGCCGCAACGGCTGCCTCCCGAAGGGGGTGGGAGGATGTGGTGGTGTCATGCCGCGGTCCGCCGGTGGGGGGGGGGGGCGATTGAGCTGTCAGTGCCGCCTGGAAGGGGGGTGCTTGTTTGCTGCCCCCCAAAGGAAAAACCCACCAGCTGCCACTGGTGACAACACTGATTGGGATTTCAGTGCAGCAGAAGCAGCGTTGTCAGCTCACTACAGGAAGCCAGGAGCTCGCTGCATAATTTTCTGTACTTGCAGTGTTTTTCAATAGACAAAACAAGGTGGGTTTTTTAACGATTTTTTTCTCTTGAATTTAAAGTGTACAGTATGAGCAATAACAAACAAAATATATATATATTCAGTTCTTCTGTGCAATACATGCACTGAATATATATATTTTTTTTTTGTCAGTGCCCAGGCATACTGTACACTATGAATTCAAGAGAAAAAAAATTGCAGAACTGTTAATAAATAAACCTTGTGTTTATCTCAGCTTTCACTTTGCTTTGAGTGATTTGTAACTAGATATAAAACAGCACTTTAGCAGATATTTATGTCAGTGTGAGGCAGCATATAGGAGGAGGGAGCTGGCGCTCTGCGGCTGGGTTCTCAGAGAGGGACAGGCAGTAATGGGTGGGCGGTGCAGGGCACAGAGTGCCTGTGGTATAACCACAGGGCTTAAACACATATCATATCTGTGGCATTAACAAAGAGATATAAACAGTTACATGATCTAATCCTTCTAAGTGGGATCCACTGGGAAATAATAAGTACAGAAAGGGCTGGGCAGGTTATAGTGATAGAGACGTTGACATGCTGAAAGGCTTTGAGCAAAGATAAAAGTGTTCTTTGCAGTAATCAATCTGCCACTTACAGAAAACTGTAACACTTTAGTAATATATACAACTGTATTATTGTATTATATATATATATATATCATAGGCGTGCGCACATAGGGTGGCAGGTGTGCCTGGGCACACCCTAATCACCCTGTACTGTGCAGATTTCCCCTGCTGCCTGGCTGCAGAGAAACGGACAGGGGAATCTATGACCTCGGTCCCTTTCTCTGTCTCAAGAGTGAGACATCAGGGATCTGTTTAGACCCCTGATATTTCATCAAAGGCCCCCAGCAGGGCTCCTAAATAAAATTGTAAAAAAAGAATAAAACATAATTTTGTAAAAAATAATAAAATAAAAATAAACTACTGACACCGATCTCTGCCCTTCTGACATATATATACACACACTCATGTTTGTTTTGCTCTTTTTGGTGCACACCCAAATGCAATAGGCTGCGCACATCTATGATGTATATATATATATATATATAGTGACATGAAAGGCGAGGTGATCGATGGACGATATGTGTCGCCTTGCATGCGTTCATTTGCAGTGAACTAAGGAAAATCCGGCCCAGGTGTTACCAGCCACCATAACAGGGTTTGTTCCAGACCAGATTTTGTGGTCCCCTTGTGTCCACCAACAGGTGGTATAAATAAGCAGGAGTAGAGCAAAGGTTTGCTCTGGCCTGGGACTCAGGAAGCCATCTAACCTGAGAGAGAGCTGGTTTGCTGCTCACAAGATTTCCCCCCTCTCGGCCTATAGGCTTCCTGGCCGATCCCCTGTTGGATTCCCACCATGGCTACAGGTTCTCTTGATTCCTTCTCGGTCCTCTTGTGGAATGTTAGGGGACTCAATTCCAAATTTAAGCGGGCCCTCCTTTTTCAGTATCTCAAACTCCATTCCCCCCACATCGTTTTGTTGCAAGAAACGCATCTCATGGGCAGCAAGATACTAACGTTAAAGAAACCTTGGGTTCAGAGAGCTTTTCACGCCACATACTCCACATTTGCCAGGGGAGTCTCCATCTTGCTGCATAAAAAATGACCTTGTTCCATTGAAGAAGTAATTATAGACTCTCAGGGCAAATTTGTGGTGTTGGTATTGGTGTTATACTCTCAAAGGTTTGTTTTGGTCACAATGTATAGCCCTCCTCCTTTCTCAGCAGATGTTTTATACTCCTTGCTGGAGAGGATTACCCCCTTCTGCCCTGCCAGGGTAATGTTTATGGGGGACAACGCGATCCTGTCTCCAGATCTTGATCGGCCAGTGCCCCCCAAATCTCACTCGCCTGGCCTTGCTGCCTGATCTTGCTGCCTGGGTTATTGAGGTGTGGAGATGGAGGCATCCGGACGCCAGGTCATACTCCTGCTTTTCAGCGTCCCACAAAACGGCATTGAGTATAGACCTGGCGTTCGCGAATCCCTCTCTACTGGCGGAGGTCTTGGAGGCCACCTACTTACCTAGTGGCCTTTCTGAGCATGCCCCCTTATGGTTACCCTGCGCTCTCCGGCTTCTCGTAGTGCTGCGTTGTGGAGACTGGGGTCGTGTTGGGTCTCTCATCCAGACTTGGCGGACAAAATACCCCCTTTGTTGGAGGAATACTGGGAGCAGAACGCGGGATTCGTCTCCTCAGACATAGTATGGGATGCCTTTAAGGCAAATGTAAGGGGACATTATATCTCCTCTATTGCTGCTGTGGTTAGAGAGCAGAAGTCCACCACGGGAGATTTGTAACAGTCGGTCACTGACCAAACCTCCGTTTATGCGGAGAACCCCTCCCCGGCTAATTTCGACCTTCTGTCGGCAGCCCAGAGGGAGTTACAACTTCATTTAACGGAGGTCACTAGATTAGATGCATACCGGAACAAACAACATTTTTTTGAACAGGGTGATAGAAATGGTCATCTGTAGGCCATGATGGCCCAGCACGAACATCCTTGTACCCTCATACCAGAGATATCCACTCGGGAGGGGAAATTGGTGATATCTCCCTCTGCAATTCTTGCCAGATTTAGAGAGTACTATGAGGAATTGTACACCTCAGTCTTGCCCTCGGACTTCCGGCCTGAAGGCCTGCGGGACCTCTTGGACAAGATCCCTCTGCGGGGACAAGGCACGGGATCAAATTGGTGGCACAGGTAGTATCCAATGGTAAATTGCTCTCCTTCACCCAGGCCTCATCCAGGTACGGACTTCCAGGGCACTATTTCTTTAGATACATGCAGCTCTCCCATGCCTTCATTGCTCAGTTTTCCCAATCTGCCTGCACATTTATTCAATCAGGCTTAGAGCGGACGTTGGGGACATCCAGTGGGGAAAAGCCGACTTCACAGTCATATTCCTGGTTGGTTTTTGCCTCCTTGTCGCTGCTGGAGCGGTTGCGGGAGAGATGGCAGCAAGATGTTCCCATTCTAGATGATGATGACTGGGATGACATATGGGATTTTCCATTTAAATCCCTAATCTCAATTAGAGACCGTATGGTACAGTTTAAAATTGTGCATAGGGCCTATTATACCCCATATAAACTTCATAAAATGCATCCACCCAGAGGTGTCTGCTGGATGCTGGTGGTGCGGGGAGGCGGTGGGTGATTTTCTACACATGTTCTGGCGTTGTCCCAAGATCCGGGACTACTGGGACGAGGTTTTGACTCTGGTCAATCTAGTGGCTTCTACGTCCATCACCCCCTCCATAGAGTGCTGTTTGCTGGGGCTCATGGAAACTCTGGTACCGACTGTTGCAAAAAGGACACTGATAGGGACTAGTGTTGAACGAACCCGGACTGTAACGTTCGGGTCCGTACCGAACTTTTGGGTGTCCGTGGCACGGACCCGGACCCGGACATTTCAAAAATCGTTCGAGTTCGGTCCGGGGTTCTGCTATAGGCACGGTGCCTGTGGGTTTTCAAGCCATGCCTGGGCTTGCAATGTCAGGCCCAAGCAAGTTGTGATCAGGGATAGTCACAGGAAAAACGTTGTCAGCCATGGTCTCAAAGGTACTCGGGGTCGTTTGTCGTGAGATACCTCCCCCACTACCTGCATCTTCGGTGATCTAACTGGTCTCAGTTTTGGAGCAGGGTCATCAGGGCCTAGAACCCTGTTGCGGTCTTGTACACATCTTTTAGTGGGTGGCGGAGGGGCGTGGTGGTCGTAGGTCGTCTGTGGAGACCCACCTACGTAAAATACTTCAAATATACCCCATATTATCCGGGATACGTGTTAAAATTTGACATGGTATGCCAGAGAT
>BLSH010485638.1:915084-937198 GCA_018402905.1 Glandirana rugosa | reverse complement strand
TTAAAAAAAAAAAAAAAAAAAAAAAAAAACCTTAGAGAGCTGCTGAACTGAAGTTTTGCTTTATGACTGAAACAAAAGGTGTATATTATTTTTGGTCTGTGGGTGACTGGGAGAATCCCTTCACCTCTGAGTTAGGAAACGTTGAAATGTTTAGTAAGAGCCTAGATGATGAGGATTTATTTTTTGTTTTGTTTGATTTTTTATTCAACCTTTTAAATAAACCTGGCTACAAAAAACCTGCCGTTTGGACTACCTTTTTCCCAGGGAAAGTGATCCCCATTGAGCTAACCCCCCCACAATATATATACAGTATCTCACAAAAGTGAGTACACCCCTCACATGTTTGTAAATATTTTATTCTATCTTTTCATGTGACAACACTGAAGAGATGACACGTTGGTACAATGTAAAGTACTAGTGAGTGTACAGCTTGTATAACAGTGTAAATTTGCTGTCCCCTCAAAATAACTCAACACACAGCCATTAATGTCTAAACCGCTGGCAACAAAAGTGAGTACACCCCTAAGTAAAAATGTCCAAATTGGGCCCAAATGTCAATATTTTGTGTGGCCACCATTATTTGCAGCACTGCCTTGGGCCCTCTTGGGTGAACTCCATACCCTCTTGGGCTTGGAGTTCATCCGAGTTTCACAGGTTGCCACTGGAGTCCTCTTCCACTCCTCCCTGATGACATCATGGAGCTGGTGGATGTTAGAGATCTTGCGCTCCTCCAACTTCCGTTTGAGGGTGCCCCACAGATGCTCAATGGGGTTCAGGTCTGGAGAAATGCTTGGCCAGTTCATCGCCTTTACCCTCGGGTTCTTAGCAAGGCAGTGGTCGTCTTGGAGGTATATACTGAAGCAGAGCATGATCCACTCCCTTCAGAGACTGGGCCACAGGGCAGTATTCCAACATGATAACGACCCCAAACACACCTCCAAGATGACCACTGCCTTGCAAAGAAGCTGAGGGTAAAGGTGATGTCAAGGAGACTTCTATCCGACTTGTGCACACAGAATTCAATGGAAGTCGTCTCCAAGTCGGATCCCTTATCTGTATTGAAGCAACTTTACAGGAAAAAGAAAATAATTTACCCAGTGAATTCTCACGCAGCCCCCTCCATCCCTTCTCTGATTGGCCACAGTCAAAGTCGCCTGCCTTGAAGTCCCATTTAAAATCACCTAGCAAAGTCGCGCCAAAGCCAAAGTCGGATCGCCCCTGTGTGAATGCCAACTCAGTGTTGTCACATGAAATATTGACACTTAGGGCCAAATTTGGACATTTTCACTTAGGGGTGTACTCACTTTTGTTGCCAGCAGTTTAGACATTAATGGCTGTGTGTTGAGTTATTTTGAGGGGACAGAAAATTTACACTGTTATACAAGCTGTACACTCACTACTACTAAAATATTTACAAAAATGTGTGTGTGGGGGGGGGGGGAATAACTTTTGTGAGATACTGTGTGTGTGTGTGTATATATATATATATTTGTTATTATTATTATTGTTTTTAAGATGGTGGGCAGCACCAGCTAGGGGAGTCAAATTCTATGCACTCAACAAAGTGTGCCCCAACCAACCACCCACTTAAATATTAGAGAAAGGGGTTGCGGAATAAGGAGTGTAAGTTATTGCTATTAAACAATACAGAAATCATCCAGAAACTTTTCAAGTATCCCTGCCCTCTGTCAAGTTATTTTGATTATACTTTATATAGCACAGACTTTTCTCAACCAGCGATTTGTGGAGCCCTGGGGTCCTTTCAGAGGTTTGCTAGTGGTTCTTTGAGAAGAGAACATTGACACACTGGTCTCCTGCCTTCACTGACCACCAATGTAAAGGGGTCATGTCTTCATTGAACACCAATGTCAGGGATCAGCCCTACACCAACCACCAATGTAAGGTTCAACAGCAATCGCCAATGTAAGAGGTCATTCTACACTGACCACCAATGTATGGGGTGAATTCAACACCAGTCACCAATGTAAGAGGTCACTTTGCACAGACCTCCAATGTAAGGGGTTCACCTCTACACCAGTCACCAATGGAAGGGTTCACTATTACACCAACTGCCAAAGTAATGGGTCACTTTTACATCGACCATCAATGTAAGGGCTCACTTCTACACCATCCACCAGTGTAAAGGAACACTTCTACACCGACCACCAATGTAAGGGGTCAACTCTACCCAGCCACTGACCACCAATGTAATGGGTCAAGTCTACACCAACCACCAATGTAAAGGGTCACTTATACACTGACCGCCACCAATGTAAAGGGTCACTTCAACAATGACTGAGTAAGGGATCGCTACAATTTTATTTATGACCATTATTATTATTCTTTAATTTCATAATTTTTAGCAAATTATTCTTCAATGTAATGGATCAGTTCAACACCAATGTAAGAGGGCATTCTACACTGACCACCAATGTAAGGGGTGAGTTCAACACCAGTCACCAATGTAAGGGGTCACTTCTACACCAACTGCCAATGCAAAGGGTCACTTCTACATTTACAATCAATGTAAGGTCTCACTTCTACACAACCACCAATGTTAGGGGTAACTTCTAAACCAACCATCAATGCAAGGGATCACTTCCACACCATCCACCAATGTCAGGGGTCACCGCTACACTGGCCACCAATGTAATGGATCACTTTTACACCAATCGCCAATCTAAGGGGTGACTTCTAAATTGACCACCAATGTAATGTGTTACTTATACACTGATTACCAATGTGAGGGGTCACGTCTACACCACCCACAAATGTAATCAGGTCACTTCTGCACCCACCACTACCAATGTAAGTGGTCAGTTAAAAAAAATGACCGAGCAGGGGATCCCTACAATTTTTATTACAGTATGGTCATTATTATTCAATTAATTTAATGATTTTAATAAAATCTTCTTCTATTTAAGGCCGGGTTTACATATGTGCGGCTGTGGGTTTGTGCCTGAGGTCCGGTGCATGTCTGTTCACCGGTTCAGGTGCGATTCAAGTCCAAATTTTTACCTGAATTCGCACCTGAACCAGACCCAAAGACGCATGGGAGCTTTCTGCAATCTGGACCGCGGTCGCCCCGTACCTGTGTGAACCGGCTCCATTGAGAGCCGGTCACACTTGCCTGTCATGCGAATTGGATGCGGGGAAACCCAGCCTAGAAGTCTTTACAGCCTACTGATTACACTAATGTACCATGACCTGTCACTCAGTGGGGCTTCCGAGACATGAAATAAATGTCAAGAATTCCTCTATGTTAAAAAGGAAGTGAAAGATTGGTAAAGCATATAAGGCTGGATATGAGAAATGACAAGAAATAAATACAGAGTAACCATTAGATTATACATCAAAGGCATCAAGGAAAATATTGTAGAAATCAATAAAGTGGTAGTAAACCCTCTCATCATTTTCAGCCAAGGAAGCTGACTTTTTGGCCTCTTAATAATCTACAACTGCCACGATACTGCACATGTGATCAGCTATAACACCAGCCATTGGATGGTTTGACAGTTTGGTTTAGAGCACAACAAATGAGAGTGTTACATTTTGAAATGTAACTGCTTATTAAACTGTTAAATGGATGGGTTTACTACCGCTTTAAGCAGTGGGTGTGACCAGTGTTACATGATCAGAGCCAGCCAAGTCTCTCCTGCTCCGGTGGAAGGTCTGTAATAAAAAGAACATATGAACAAAAAAGATCACAAATATAGAGTAACTACATCTATATCCTAATAAAAGAGATATAGATGAAAATCATGGTTAAGACCCTGTGGTGCTAAAGTACCAAGTTTAAAACTTCAGTGAACCTCCTTGCTTGTGATAAGATCCCCTCCACATCTTAATTCAGGCATCTATTGTCATACATTTTCATTTGAAATCCCTGTGTTCTACTTTTACAAAATATCCAGGCACATAAATGTCTGTTTGTTTAGTATGTACAGAGTATCTATGCTGTTAGACCCGAGCGATCAAAGGAACCATAATTGCCATAATTGGTTTAATGAGCCTTTTGCAGTTTTACTGTACTAGGCGTTTGTTCTTACACATGGGTAGCATAATCTTTGAGACAAGCATATGCTACTGGCACACACACATATATATATATATATACAGCATCTCACAAATGTGAGTACACCCCTCACATTTTTGTAAATATTTTATTCTATCTTTTCATGTGACAACACTGAAGAAATGACACTTTGCTACAATGTAAAGTAGTGAGTGCACAGCTTGTATAACAGTGTAAATTTGCTGTCCCCTCAAAATAACTCAACACACAGCCATTAATGTCTAAACTTCAGGCAACAAAAGTGAGTACACCCCTAAGTGAAAATGTCCAAATTCGGCCCAAAGTGTCAATATTTTGTGTGGCCACCATTATTTTCCAGCACTGCCTTAATCCTCTTGGGCATGGAGTTCACCAGAGCTTCACAGGTTGGCACTGGAGTACTCTTCCACTCCTCCATGACGACATCATGGAGCTGGTGGATGTTAGAGACTTTGCACTCCTCCACCTTCTGTTTGAGGATGCCCCACAGATGCTCAATGGGGTTTAGGTCTGGAGACATGCTTGGCCAGTCCATCACCTTTACCCTCTGCTTTTTTAGCAAGGCAGTGGTCATCTTTGAGGTGTATTTGAGGTCGTTATCATGTTGGAATACTGCCCTGCGGCCCAGTCTCCGCAGGGAAGGGATTATGCTCTGCTTCAGTATGTCACAGTACGTGTTGGCATTCATGGTTTCCTCAATGAACTGTAGTTCCCCAGTGCCGGCAGCACTCATGCAGCCCCAGACCATGACACTCCCCCCACCATGCTTGACTGTAAGCAAGACACACTTGTCTTTGTACTCCTCACCTGGTTGCCGCCACACACGCTTGACACCATCTGAACCAAATAAGTTTATCTTGGTCTCATCAGACCACAGGGCACGGTTCCAGTATTCCGTGTTCTTAGTCTGCTTGTCTTCAGCAAACTATTTGCGGGCTTTCTTGTGCATCATCTTTATAAGAGGCTTCCTTCTGGGATGACAGCCATGCAGACCAATTTGATGGAGTGTGTGGCGTATGGTCTGAGCGCTGACAGGCTGACCCACCCCCCCACCCCTTCAACCTCTGCAGCAATGCTGGCAGCACTCATACGTCTATTTCCCAAAGACAACCTCAGGATATGACGCTGAGCACGTGCACGCAACCTTTTTGGTCGACCATGACGAGGCCTGTTCTGAGTGGAACCTGCCCTGTTAAACTGCTGTATGGTCTTGGCCACCGTGCTGCAGCTCAGTTTCAGGGTTTTGTCAATATTCTTATAGCCTAGGCTATCTTTATGTAGAGCAAAGATTATTTTTTTCAGATCCTCAGAGAGTTCTTTGCCACGGGGAGCCATGTTGAACTTCCAGTGACCAGTATGAGAGAGTGAGAGTGATAACACCAAATTTAACACACCTGCTCCCCATTCACACCTGAGACCTTGTAACACTAACAAGTCACATGACACTGTGGAAGGAAAATGGCTAATTGGGCTCAATTTGAACATTTTCACTTAGGGGTGTACTCACTTTTGCTGCCAATGGTTTAGACATTAATGGCTGTGTGTTGAGTTATTTCGAGGGGGCAGCAAATTTGCAATGTTATACGAGCTGTACACTCACTACTTTACATTGTAGCAAAGTGTCATTTCTTCAGTGTTGTCACATGAAAAGATAGAATAAAATATTTACAAAAATGTGAGGGGTGTACTCACTTTTGTGAGATACTGTATAGATGTATATATATATATATATATATGCACACACACACACACAACTGGGCAAAAGTTTTAGGCAGATGTGAAAATGCTGTAAATGAAGAATGCTTTTAGAGATAGACATTTTAATAGTTTATTTTTATCAATTAACAAAATGTAACGTAAATGAAGAGAAGAGAAATCCAAATCAAATCAATATTTGGTGTGACAATCCTTTGTCTTCAAACCAGCGTCAATTCTTCAATTCTTCTAGGTACATTTGCACACAGTTTTTGAAGGAACTCAGCAGGTAGGTTCCAGAAAGGCAGTCCCAACTTGCATGGAACCTCCACCATGCTTCACTGTTGGCTGCAGACACTCAGTATTTTGAATCACTCTCCAGCCCTTCCCCCTACAAACTGCCTCCTGCTACAGCCAAATATTTCACATTTTCACTCATCAAGTCCAGAGCACCTGCTAACATTTTTCTGTTACAATATGTTTATTGGGTTTTTGGAAATAAACAAGAGACAACATAAGTAAGCTTGTTGATTGCCCACGCAGGGGCTAGAAAATGGGTAAACATCACCAATGAACAAAAATGACCATAATTATACCAACCAAAGTGAAATAGGGGATGGCACTAATAAATAAACACCTGCTAACATTTTTAAGCACCCCAATTCCTATGTTTTCCTGCATAGTTGAGACGTTTAGCCTTTTTGGTCGCAATTCTTCCATAAAGACCACTTCCGGTCAGACTTCTCCAGACAGGAGATGGGTGTACAGTTTGGGAAAATAATGATTTGATCCCCTGCAGATTTTGAAAGTTTTCCCACTTAACAAAGAAATGAAGGGTCTATAATTTTTTATCATAGGAGTATTTTAAATGATAGAACCATTGGTAACAATACACCGCCATGGATTGAAATCTTGCAGCACCCGCTAGGTCCACCTTCTCAGGAAGGCACATGTACAGGGCGTCTGAGGTTTGCCAAGGAACATCTAAGTGATTCAGAGAAAGATTGGGAGAAAGTGTTGTGGTCAGATGAGACCAAAATTGTGCTCTTTGGCATTAACGCGACTTGCCATGTGTAGAGGAAGAAAAATGCTGATTATGACCCTAAGAACATCATCCCTACAGTCAAGCATGGAGGTGGGAACATTATGCTTTGGGACTGTTCCTCTGCTAAACAGGTAGACTTTGCCGCATTTAGGGACTAATAATGGGGCCATGTATTGTAAAACCCGGAAAACCTTCTTCCCTCAGCGAGAACACTGAAGATGGGTCTTGGATGGATCTTCCAGCATGACAATGATCCAAAACATACCGCCAAGGCAACAAAGGAGTGGCTCAAGAAGAAGCACATTAAGGTCATGGAGTGGCCTAGCCAGTCTCCAAACCTTAACCACTTAACAACCGACCCATAGACAAAAGACGTCTACAGGGCGGTTGCTTCACTCTGGGTGGACGTCTATTGATGTCCTCCCAGAATCACGCTTCCCGCACACCCCCTAGGGCGTGCACACAGGAACATCGGGACCGCCGGGTCCCCTGGATCATGGCATCAAGGATCGCAGTGAATGGCCACTGTGAGTGGCCTTTCACCACGTGATTGCTCTGTAAAATGACGTAGCGATCACATGTAAACAAGCCTGCGCTTCCGCCGGCTTTTCTCTCTCCTCTCAGTGCAGTGTGAGAGGAGAGAGGGGGGGAGAGAGGACGTGTGCAGCACTGTTGGCAATGTGTAATGCCCACAGCGCTGCTAAGTGACAGTGGGGGACAGGCTGCACCCCCCCACCATCTATCCACAACCACCACCAACCCAGCCATCCTCACCCTATCAATCCATCCTCACCCCATCCATGCTCACCCACCCAGCCATCCTCACCCCATCCATGCTCAGCCACCCATCCATCCATCCATGCTCACCCATTCAACCATCCTCACACAGCCATGCTCACCCACCCAGCCATCCTCACCCCATCCATGCTCATCCATCCATGCTCAGCCACCCATCCATGCTCATCCATCCATGCTCAGCCACCCATCCATGCTCACCCATCCAGCCATCCTCACCCAGCCGTGCTCAGTCATTCCCATCCATGCTCATCCATCCCCACCCGTGCTCAGTCATCCCCATCCGTGTTCATCCATCCCCATCCATGCTCAGTCACCCCCATCCGTGCTCATCCATCCCCATCCATGCTCATCCATCCCCATGTGTGCTCACTCATCCTTGTAGCTTGTAGACTCTATAACTTTCACAAAGACTAAATAATATCCACTCATTTGTTTTTTTTTTTACCAAAGATATATAGCAGTATAAATGTTGGCCAAAATTTATGAAGAAAAATTACTAATTTGCAAAATTTTATAACAGAAACTAAGAAAAATTCATTTTTTTACAAAATTTTCGCTCTTTTTTTAATTATAGCGCAAAAAATAAAAAACCCAGAGGTGAATAAATACAGCCAAAAGAAAGCTCTATTTGTGTGAAAAAAAGGACGCAAATTTCATATGGGTACAGTGTAGTATGACTGAGTAATTGTCATTCAAAATGTGAGAGCGCTGAAAGCTGAAAATTGGTCTGGTTGTTAAGGGGGTTTAAGTGCCCAGTGGTCAAGTGGTCAATCGAATAGAACATTTATGGAGGGAGCTGAAACTTTGAGTTGCCAAGAGACAGCCAAGGAACCTTAAGGATTTAGAGAAGATCTGTAAAGAAGAATGGACCAAAATCCCTCCTGAGATGTGCAAACCTGGGAGCCAACTACAGGAAACGTCTTACCACCGTTCTTGCCAACAAAGGTTTCTCCACCAAGTACTAAGTCATGTTTTGCTTGGGGATCAAATACTTATTTTACTCACTGAACTGCAACTCAATTTATAACATTTGTATTATGTGTTTTTTTCTGGATTTTTGGTTGATATTCTGTCTCTATCATATAAAATAGCCAAAGAACCTAAATAATTAATATGTGTTCGGTTTTAAAGGGATGAGGTGGCAATCCTAAAGGCTCCATGCACACTGGACGCTACCTGGGCTCCCTCGGCGTCGGGCAGGAGACGCTGCTTACAAAACGTTTTTTTGCAGCATTTTGTAAGCAGTGTTTATCGGCGTCTGCGTTTTTGGGCGTTTTTCTTTCTTCATTAGCTTCCATTGACTGCAAAAAATGCCGGACGCCAATAAACAGCCGCTTACCAGTGTTTTTTTTGGTCAAAAGAACGACTTTTGAACGCCAATTCAGGGCGTTCAGATAACAGCCCAAAAACGCCACTGCTGATAAAAGACAATTAACGTCCATGTGTGCATGGACACATAGGATAACATAAAGTGGCGTTTTTGGGCTGTTAAGAAAAACACCCAAACGCCCAAAAACGGTTTGTTTATCAGATACAGTGTGCATGGAGCCTTATGCCTCGTACACACGGGACGACGATCGCACGTCCGACCGTGTTGAATCGTATGTTGCATAATGTAAATAGCATACTGACATGCACCCGACGGTCGTACATACAACTTGCGGCTGGCCGAACGTGATGACGCGAACGAGCGTATAAAGAGGAAGTAGCGTCACCCTTTGGGCTCCTTCATCTAATTTCGTGTTAGTTGAAGTGGACTTGGCGCATGCGTGTTTAGCACAATACAACTTGTTGTACACAACTGCTCTACACACGACACAACGGTCGTATGCGAGCTTGTTGGTACGACCAAGTTTTGTAGTCTGCACATACAACTCCCATGCATGACCGTCGTATGTTCAACTGTTGAAAGCGCGCCCACAAACGATCGATTCCGTATGCAACGGTCGTGAGTATGACGTGTTGAATGCGATCGTCGTCCCGTGTGTACGAGGCATTAGGCCGGTGCCAGCGGTTGAGCCGGTGTACTAAAATATGCTGCAGCTGTGGCTCCCGGGCACCACAGCAACAGACGTGTATTACATGTGCGCCCATACGCTTGATTTTACATCCATGTGCAAGAGGCCTTCAACTTCCTGCTCAGTATTTTAACTTTTTTTTTTACTATCAAAGCCAGGTTATGGCTTTATATCTGTTTATTTATCGTGGGAATTTACCAGGGCAGCTAGGCTGTTCTAAGTGCTCTCTTTAAGCAGTAGTGGACGCTGGTAATTGATATGTAGATTAGTACAATTTTTATCCGGAATCAGCTGTCTCCTCTTTCTTTTTCCTCTTCTCAAATTAGGACTACGGGTAAGGTCAGGCTGCCCCAATTAAGACAAGATTTTTTTTTTGTAAGCAAATTGTTCTGCAAAGGTTTCAGATCAACCCCAGAGGGACCCTGAAATTTCTCTGCTTAGCAAGTGCAGAACGCTTACATCACACTAAGACACGGCAGAAGCTCATTAAGAGCTCAGGAAATAAAAAAAAAGAATTGAGATGGGGAAGAGAGGAAGGTTGAGTCGGCACTAACAGGGGACACCTGCCCTTTAACAGGGAAAAGTAATATGCCTGCTGAGGAAAAGGTAGATTTCTACTATATATCAGTCCAGCCTTAGATGGAATATTTCATGCAGAGTGTTTTAGCTGGAAGTCAGCATTCCGGGCACGGCCTCAGTGAGCACTTAAGTTGGAAATGCTCAAGAAGTTCATGGATCTCCATGGATAAAATCCACTTCCTGTCTACATCAGCACCATGCGTCAACTTAGAATATCAAAAGAACTCTCCAATGGAGATTGCAGTTAAGAGTTAAAGTGTATCTAAACCCAAGAAAAAAAAGGGATTTTATTAAAACTTACCGTAAAATCCTTTTCTCTCAATTTCACTGACAGACGCAGCTCTTCATGACATGTGGGTTTATGCTTGTCCTACTAGGAGTTAACTAGGAAGGGAAAAGAACCAGCTGGCCCCTCCCATGGGGCCGTCCTCTTTTCCCACATAAACCCCCCACCCTGCATAGCTCAGCAGTTCGTACACAAGCTGTACCAAAAAGAGCGCAGAGGGGCGGGTGCTGCGTCTGTCAGTGAACTCGGAGAAAAGGACTTTACGGTAAGTTTTAATAAAGTCCCTTTTTCTCATACGGTCACTGACAGACGCAGCTCTTCATGACATGTGGGGATGTCCCCAAGCTGTGTCAAAAAGAGGGGTGAGTAAACAATAACAACTGTACCCAACAGAACCTCTAAGGAGGCGCCAGACGCACCTACATTGCCGCCTGTAAAACTTTATGGCCAAAGGCAGCATCTGAGGATGCGGACACATCAATCCTATAAAAAATATGTAAAAGTGTGTACCGAGGCCCATGCACACCTGTGACACCGAGGCCTGGTGTCGGAAAACCCAGGAAGTGCTAACAGCCTGGGTAGAATGAGCCGTGACCGGAAAAGGGGGAACCTTGCCCCGAACAGATACGCATGGATCACGGTCTGTCTAATCCAACGGGAGACAGTAGTCGACGAGGCCGCCAAACATTTGCGCGGACCATCCATCAGCACAAACAAGAGTCAGACTTCCGAAAGGAAACTGTCGCATTCAGATACACTCGTAAGGCCCTTACGACGACCAAGGAATGCAACTCAAAGTCCTTAGGATGTGAGGGCCGTGGACACAATGAAGGAAGAACAATATCTTTATTAATGTGAAAAAAAGAAACCACCTTCGGAAGAAAAGAAGGAGGTGGACGCAAAACCGCCTTGTCCTCGTGAAGGACCAGATAGGGAGACTTGCACGACAGTGCAGCCAGCTCAGACACCCGCCTAGCGGATGTAATGGCCACCAAGAAGGCCACCTTCTGCGACAGCAGTTGTAAGGGAATATCCCTGATCTTCCCATATGGCGGTTTCTGAAGCACAGAAAGCACCAAATTCAAGTCCCATGGAGCCATCGGGGACCGCACCCGAGGCGCCCCATGGCGCACACCCTGTACAACGGTACGAATCAGCAAATGCGATGCCAGGGGTCTTTGAAAAAGAAGCGCCAGAGCCGATATCTGGCCCTTGATCGTACTCAGGGCCAGCTCTTGTACAGGCCCTTGCTGTAAAAAGGCCAGGACCCTGGACACCACGTATGAGCGAGGGTTATAACCCTCCGCCTCACACCAGGCTATGTAAGCCTTCCAGGTGCGGTGATAAATTTTGTGAGAAGTACACTTGCGTGCTTTTAGCATGGTAGGACTCACGGAGTCAGCGACACCCCTGCCACTCAGCACCTGGGCCTCATGAGCCAGGCCGTCAAAGCCAGTGAGGTAAGCAGGGTGCAAGATGGGCCCCTGAGACAGCAGGTCGTCTCGTAGCGGGAGCCGCCAGGGAACGTCCGCCACCATTTGCACCATGTCGGCGTACCACGGATGCCAAGGCCAATCCGGAGGCACCAGGATCATTGGAATTCCCTCCGCTTCCACCCTGTGTAGCAACCGCGGGAGAAGCCTGATTGGAGGGAAGCATACAGCAGGCGATACTGGCCCCAAGGGGCCACGAGAGCTTCCGTGGCTACTACCAACGGATCTCTTGTCCTGGACACAAAATTCCTTACTTTGTGATTTAACCGAGATGCCATAAGATCCACATCCAGCGTCCACCACTTGTGGCAAATCTGGCTGAACACCTCTGGATGGAGAGGTCACTCTCCCTGAGCCAGCGACTGAGAAAGTTTGCCAGTTTTCCCCGCCTAGAATGTCAATGGCGGAAAACTCCGGACCGTGAAGTTCTGCCCAATGTAGAATCAGAGCTGCTTCCGCCACAGCTGTTGAACTCCTTGTTCCGTCCTGATGGTTCATATATGCCACTGGTGTGGCATTGTCCGACTGGACCCGAATAGGGGGACCTCGCAACCTCACTGCCCAGTGATACAGCACAGCCTGATCGCCCTTAGCTCCAGCACATTGATCGGGAGGCGAGATTCCTGCGCTGACCAATGGCCCTGGGCAGACAGTTGCCTCAGGACCCCACCCCAGCCCGACAGGCTGGCGTCCGTCGTGATTATCACCCAATGAAAGGGCAGGAACGACTTCCCCCAAGTCAGTGCCAGGTCCCGAAGCCACCAGGTCAGAGAACCCCTGGTCTGAGAGTTCAGGCGGATCAGAAGGTCCAAGACAGTGGAGATCTGTCCCACCGGGACAGAATCGTACGCTGGAGAAGGCGAGTGTGGCTCTGGGCGTAAGGTACCGCCTTGAAGGTTGAGACCATGAGCCCCTCGCATACAGAACTGTAATGATGACTGCCGGTGTAACAGTAAGGTTCGCACTGCCTCCTGTAGCGACAGCAACTTGGCCGGAGGCGGATACACCTTCGCCTGCTCTGTGTCCAGAATCAGACCCAGATACTCCAGGCGACGGGACGGAGAGATCGTCGACTTCTTTAGGTCGATCAACCAGCTGAAGTCCTGCAACAAAGTATGGTGATCCTCACATTCTCCTTCAGGGCCGAGGAGGACTCCGCTCTCAGGAGCAGGTCGTTGAGGTAGGCTACTACAGTAATACCTCTCTGCCTCAGTAACGCCAGTACTGGGGCCACCAGCTTGGTGAAAACCCGAGGAACTGAGGCCAGACCGAAGGGGAGTGCCATGAATAGGTAATGGAGGTCCCCCACCGCAGGTGCAGAAAACGCTGGTCCCGTGGACAAATGGAGACCTGAAGATAAGCGTCCCTGATATCCAGAGACGCCAGGAAGTCCCCCTGATGGAGGGCGGCCACGACCGAACGAATTAATTCCATCCGGAATTTTCGTGCTTTTACATAGCGGTTCAGAGCCTATAGATCCAGAACTGGCTGGACCCCTCCTCCTTTTTTGGAGACCACAAAACAGGTTTGAGTAAAAACCTCAAAACCTCTCCACTGGAGGTATGGGCACAATCCCCCCCTGGTCGGAGAGAGTGCTTGAACGGCCCCAAAGAGGGCCTCCCGACGCCCCTGCGGCTGTTTTAAGTTCGATGGGAAGAACCAGTCTGGGGGTAGAGTACTGAACTCTTCCTGTACCCGGTGGACACCACTTCCTGAACCCACCGGTCGGAAATGCAAGCAGTCCACCGGTCTGCGAACCCCAGAAGACGCCCCGAGCTTCGGGTGGGGGCAGCCCATCAGGCAGAGGGTGTTTCGTCTTCAGCCTTTTCAGTTTTGTGCTGCCACTGCTGCTTACTGGGCCCCGCAGCGGCCTTGCTGGAACGGTTTCCTTTTGCTGCGCCAGAGGCGCGAAAAAACCTCTTCTGACCCGAAGAGACAGGCCCCTGTCTACGGTGGAATTCTCGCCTTTGGGGTTTGGGGAGGAAAGTGCTCTTTCCACCAGTGAAAACCTTAATGATCTCATCCAGATGCGGACCGAAAAGACGGCCCCCCTGGAAGGGGAGATCTGCAAGGCCTCTTTTGGGTGTGTGGTCCCCTGACCATGAGCGTAACCAAAGGACTCATCTGAGAATGACAGCAAATACAGCCATTTTGGATAACAGGAGCAGATCCAGAGCTGCATCACAGAGGTATCTGATACCCTGAAACAAAAATCAGCCCTCTGCGGCGCATCCATCTGGCGACCGCAGTCCAGATCATTCTGAAGCTCCGCTATACGCTCAGATAAGTATTGCGCCGCCATGGCAGATGCCAGGGCTGGCCGCAGAGCTGAGCCTGCTAACAGAAAAAGAGCTTTTGACACCGCCTCTGTCTGCCTATCAGCTGGATCCTTAAAAGAGGGGGACCCTTCCAAGGGAACGGTCGTTGCCCTATTCAGGCGAGCTATCGGGGGGTCCACCGCAGGTGATGCCCACTTCTGCAGAAAACTATCCCCAAGAGGATAACGGATGGCAAAACATTTTGACAGCGAAAAGGAATGCTGCGAACGCTGACATTCACGATATATCAGGTGATCAAAGAACTGATCATAGGGATAAGCGCTAGGGGCCCTGGGGGGCCTGCAGACCCGCAAACATATGCAGATGTCTGCGACTCGCCGTCCTGGCTCAGTCGCAGCGTAGTGCGAATCCCAGAGATAATGGCGGATACCAGTTCCTCTTCGCGCACAGCCGCCGTGCCCTGGTCCTCCTCTCCGCCCGAGGGGACCACTTTACCTTCAGAAAGCTCTCCTGGGGTTCCTGTGACCCCTGATGCTATCTCCGGTTCTGAATCCTCCGCTGAAGAACAGGGGGGAGGAGGGTGTTTTCTAGGGACCCCTGGGGTGATTGTTTTTTTTTCCACCCGGGGGAGAAACTCACTAAAGACCGCCCGCAGCTGGTCCAAAAAGCCCCTTGCTGAACCCTCCTCAGCAGGCATAGCAGGGTCGTCTGCCATCATTTTTTCCCCGAATAGCGTGGGAATGTAATGAGAGAAAAAGAAAAAAAACCTGCTTTGAGGCACCCCCACACTGCCGCACACCACCGCCCCACAGAACGCCCGGAGACCCAGGAGGACTGCGTCCACCGCCACCAGCACCCACAGGGGAGCCCAGCTATACTTGCTGTTCGCTGCCAGTAAACTGCACTGAGAACCACCAGATGAGCTGCGCCGTCAGAAGCCACCGTTCCAAAGAGAAAGTAAAAACGGCTGTAGTAAAAACATTTTAGGGTGTGGTAGCCCACTTTGATTAAAAGTAACAAAATGAAACTCGCTCATCCATGTCTTTTTGGACCTTGCTTGTGCACTGGTTCAAATCATTTGGTGGAGGGGGGGGGGTTAGGGTGTGGAGTTGTTTTTCAGGGGTTGAACTTGGCCCCTTAGTTCCAGTGAAGGGAACTCTTACCAAGACATTTTGAACAATTTCATGCTCCCAACTTTGTGGGAACAGTTTGGGGATGGCCCCTTCCTGTGCCAACATGACTGCGCACCAGTGCACAAAGCAAGGTTCATAAAGACATGGATGATCGAGTTTGGGGTGGAGGAACTTGACCGGCCTGCACAGAGTCCTGACCTCAACCCAACAGAACACCTTTGGGATGAATTAGAGTGGAGACTTCGAGTCAGGCCTTCTCATCCAACATCAGTGCCTGACCTCACAAATGCTTCTGGAAGAATGGTCAAACATTCCCATAGGCACTCCTAAACCTTGTGGACAGCCTTCCCAGAAGAGTTGAAGCTGTTATAGATGCAAAGGGAGGGCCAACACAGTATTGAACCCTAGGACAGATTTGCACTGCAGTCCATGTATCATGGTTTCCTATGGAACACATTCTGTAGTGCAAATCTGCAAAATGCAAAAAGCACTAAAAATGCATCGGTGTGAATCCAGCCTAAGACTGGGATGCCATTAAAGGCCATGTGCGTGTAAAGGCAGGTGTCCTAATACTTTTGGTAATATAGTGTATATGTACCACTTCGCTGCTTTAGCTATAAACATTCTTAGTAAGCACAGTTGAACCCCACATCACCCCCCTCCTTCCCCACTCCTTCTTGTAATCTTTAATTAAAGTGAAAAAGTTACATTCATGTCTGGAAATGTATGATTTGCCCTGATTTAAAGGAAACTTTCCCTTTCTTGTCTTCTTTATCCTGAGGACATTTTGAGCAATATGTTCCCTTTGTCAACTTTATCTCTACAGCCAGACTACGTGCATGCATGACAATGCTAGACAGCCAGAGGACATGAACAGCTAGAGAGAAGATCTCCTGGTCAGCATCGGAGCTCTGTATTCATATTCAGGAAAATGCTGAGGATGGGTTGGGGGGGTTTATGGGATTTATTATAAAAAAAAAAAAAAAAACTTTACTAAGCCGGAACTAAGAAAAATAAGTCGTTGGCTATAATTTCTAGCAGCTTCCTTCTTAGGATCTTCTGCCACCATATTGGAAATGAGAGCAAATAAAGGTGGCATTATTATTATTTTTTTTTTTAATGGTGGACACTGCCTAAAGTCAATAGCAGATGAGTACTATGAGTTATCTTGGTCAATCACCAACATCAAAGCTGAACTCTAGGCAGATATAAAAGACAGACATTAACCACTTGCTGCCCATTAACACAAAAATGAACCACTAGCCAAACTTACTGCTAGCTGCCCACACAGCCAGGCATGGCATTGTACGGGCACGTCATGACCCCCTTCCTGGTTTTTGGGTGTGTGTAGGAGCACCCCTACAGATCTGTGCTGTGACTGGGTACAGCGTGAGTTTGTCAGCAGATTACAGCCAATGATTTTGGCTGTATACCTGCTGATCGGACACAGAACAGCGGGCTGGCTGTTTCTTCTCTCTGAAATCAACTCTGAGTTCAGGGAGAAAAGACAGCCAGATCCTGTGAGTAAAAGCAGCGCACATACACTTGTTAGGCACATGGTTAACCCCTTGATTGTCCTTCTGATCATCCCAGTCACCCATTAGTGTCATTAGTACAGTGTACACTGTTATCACTGATCACTATATTAGTGTCACTAGCGACGTCAGTGTCAGTTAGTAAGTTTGTATCCCTCCCAGCCAGTGTCAGTTAATGTCAGATTGCCCGCCACACTATCACAGTCCCAGTATAAGTCGCTGATCAACGCCATTACTAGTAGCATTCATGTACTGAAAAGGAGCATGCTGATAGGAGGAAATAGTGGAGTGACAAAGAGATGAGCTTACCACGGTGCTGCTCCTCCTTATACTGTCCCATCACAAGTTAGGAGTGGGTCCAGGGCAACCTGGGCTCAGAGGAAGTGTGTTAGTGTTAGTACCTGAATTTTAACTGGTATCAGCCACTTGCATTCCCTGTACAGTAGAGTTGGAGTGCAGGAAGAAGAAGCAGTACAAGAAGCCAATCTTTATTTACTAACTTTAACGCTCTACTTCGTCCTCCATTACCTCCACCCACTAACTTACTCCCTGCCCAGGAGATTACTAATCACTTTAAAAATAAGATTGATACAATTCGTCTCAAGATCTCCTCTCTACAGCTTTCTCACTCCCCTCACACTCTTTGTCCTCCTGCACAATCAATACTCTCGTTTAACCCAACTACTGTAGAGGAAGGCACTAAACTTCTCTCTAACGCCCACCTAACCTCCTGCCCCCTGGACCCCGTTCCTTCTCAACTACTACAGTCACCCTCTGACTCTATCCTACACTCTTTAACTCACATCTTCAACCTCTCCCTCTCTACTGGCATCTTCCCCAACCCTCTAGAACAGGGATATGCAATTAGCGGACCTCCAACTGTTGCAGAACTACAAGTCCCATGAGGCATAGCAAGACTCTGACAACCGCACGCATGACACCCAGAGGCAGAGGCATGATGGGACTTGTAGTTTTGCAACATCTGGAGGTCCGCTAATTGCTTATCTCTGCTCTAGAACATGCACTAGTCACTCCCATACCAAAAAAGGCCTCACTGGACCCCACCAATGTTAACAACCTAAGACCCATCTCCTTACTCCTTCCTGCCTCCAAAATCCTTGAACGTTTAGTTTACAACCGACTGAGTGACCACCTCACTGAAAATAACCTTCTTGATCCCCTTCAGTCGGGATTTCGTCCACAGCACTCCGCAGAAACGGCCCTCCTAAAACTCACAAACGACTTACTAACAGCAAGAACCAATGGTCATTATTCCATACTCTTACTCTTGGACCTCTCTGCTGCTTTTGATACAGTTGATCACCCCCTCCTCCTCAAAAAACTTGATTTGCTTGGTCTCCATGGCTGTGCTCTCCGTTGGTTGGAATCTTACCTATCTCACCGCACCTTCAGTGTCACTTACAACTCCACTTCCTCCTCTCCAACTCCTCTCACCGTTGGGGTCCCCCAAGGTTCTGTCCTTGGACCCCTACTATTCTCGATATGCACGTCCTCCCTGGGTCAGCTGATAACCTCCCATGACTTCTGCTATCATTTATATGCCAATGACACCCAAATCTATCTCTCTACCCCTCAGCTCACCCGATCAGTCTCCCCACAGATCACTGCCTTACTAACAGACATATCAGGATAGGCTGAATGAAACGCGTCAGCACGATGTCACTCCTGGCTGTCAGGTGACGCTGACCACTCCACGCTTCACCCAGTGACATGTGCAGCGTTTGAATCTTGGTGCACGAACGACCGCACGGACGCGGACGAACGACCGCGCGGAGCCAAGGACGGCTCAGCAGGGACGAACAACCGCACGGAGCCAAGGACACCAAGCTCATTCCTGGACGTTGAGGTGCAACACCACTGGCTTTGCTGAGAGACATCACCCCATACCATCCATGATTGTCATACGGATTGGTGAGCAGACCATTGCTTTTTCACCATAGCTGATCCTAGATACACAGGGTGTCCTAGCCAGTGGTATGTTTGCCTAGATATTTGTATTTGAGTGATGTACTGCCATGGTTGAAACAGGGAGGTATACTCCTGCTCCCATGAGGATTCATTAAGACACTCATCAGTACCTTTGATCTTCATCTGCACATTGGCACTTTGATTTATACACTGGAACTTTACCCACAGGTCCTGGTTGGCCCCAATTTGCCATCTCACATTTTTGGCTATGCGATCTGCATCACAGGAGGGGCCCATTTCAGGACTAATATACTGCATATGTATGGTGATGTATGATGTGTGCTGGTTGGTGACGTCAGCCTAACAGCCTTGACAACGTTGTCATATTTTAATCCAGTTGCTTTACTGGTTGTCACAATTCTAAATTGATCATTTATTAATAAACAAGTTAATTACGGCAGTGAGGTTCCGTTTACAGTTTCTTTTCCTCTTCTGGTATTACATACTTTACAAATTACTGAGGAACCTCCACCTTTATGTTTTAGAGGTGTGCCATCATGGGGGGACTTATTTGGGGGTTACCCATAGTGATCCCTCATGCTTAATTAGCCAGCACAGAAGTTCTTTTTATCCCCCGTTTTTTTTTAACAGACATATCAGCCTGGATGTCACAGCACTTCCTAAAACTGAGGCTCATGATATTTCCTCCCCTACGTGCCCCTTCCCCTGACTTCTATGTTAAGATCAATGGCACAACTATTAGTGCGTCCCCACATACCAGGGTGCTAGGGGTAACCCTAGACTCTAAACTGTCCTTTCAGGACCACATCCAATCCCTGTCCAAATCATGCCGCCTCAGCCTCCGCAACATCTCCAGAATACGCCCCTTTCTAACCAACGACACCACCAAGCTTCTAATTCACTCTCTGGTTATCTCTCGCCTCGACTACTGCAACTCTCTCCTCATTGGATTACCTTTGCATACATTATCCCCCCTTCAGTCTATAATGAATGCTGCTGCAAGACTTATCAACCGCTCAGTGTCCTCCACCCCTCTCTGCCAATCCCTCCGCTGGCTTCCACTCACCCAACCAATAAAATTCAAAGTACTAACAATAATTTACAAAGCCATCCACAACTCTGCCCCCAGCTACATCTTTAACCTGGTCTCAAAATACCAACCTCTTCGGTCCTCCCAAGGCCTCCTGCTCACTAGCTCCCTTGTCACCTCCTCCCATGCTCGCCTCCAGGATTTCTCCAGAGTTTCTCCCATCCTTTGGAACTCCCTAGCCCAATCTGTCCGACTGTCTTCTAATTTACCCATCTTTAGACGATCCCTGAAAACCTTTCTCTTTAAACAAGTCTATCCTGCTTCCATCTAATACTCTCTTACTTTCTACATCAGCTCATCCCCCACAGCTTTTACCTTTTGTATCAATTGACCCTTCCTCTTAGATTGTAAGCTCTAATGAGCAGGGCCCTCTGATTCCTCTTGTACCAAATTGTGATGTAATTGTACTGTCTGCTTTCATTTTGTAAAGCGCTGCGTAAACTGTTGGCGCTATATAAATCCTGTATAATAATAATAACTAGGAGCATGCTGATAGGAGATAGTAGAGGGACCAGGAGATGAGCTTATCACTGTGCTGCCCTTCCTTTCACTGTCCCATCACAGGCTAGGGGTGGGTCAAGGATGACCTGGGCTCAGAGGAAGTGGGTTAGTGTTAGTACCTGATTTTGGACTGGTATCAGCCACTTGCATTCCCCGTACAGTAGGGCTGGAGGGTGGGAAGAAGAAACAGTACAATGAGCCAATTAGTTCATATACTGAGAGGGGCATGCTGATAGGATGGAGATAGCAGACTGAACAGAAGATGAGCTTAACACTGCGCTGCTTCTTCTTTCACTGTCCCATCACAGGTTAGGGGTGAGTCCAGGACAACCTGGGCTCAGAGGAAGTGGGTTAGTGTTAGCACCTGAACTTGAACTGGTATCAATCACTTGCATTCCCTGTACAGTAGGGCTGGATTACAGGAAGAGGAAGCAGTACAAGGAGCCAATCTTCATTTACTAACTAGGAGCATGCTGATAGGAGGAGATAGTAGAGTGATCAGGAGATGAGCTTCTCACTGTGCTGCCCCTCCTTTCACTGTCCCATCACAGGCTAGGGTGGGTCAAGGTTGACCTGGAATCAGAGGAAGTGGGTTAGTGTTAGTACCTGATTTTGGACTGGTATCAGTTACTTGCATTCCCTGTACAGTAGGGCTGGAGTGTAGGAAGAAGAAGCAGTACAAGGAGCCAATTAGTTCATATACGGACAAGGAGTATGCTGATAGGAGGAGATAGTAGAGCGGCCAGGAGATGAGCTTACCACTGTGCTGCTTCTTCTTTCACTATCCCATCACAGGCTAGGGGTGGGTCCAAGACAACCTGGGCTCAGAGGAAGTGGGTTCGTGTTAGCACCTGAACTTAAACTGGTATCAGCCACTTGCATTCCCTGTAAAGTAGGGCTTCTCTGCGGAAAGAAGAAGCAGTACAAGGAGCATGCTGATAAGTGGAAACAGTAGAGTGACAATGAGATGATCTTACCACTGTGCTGCTCCTCCTTTCACTCTCCCATAACAGGTTAGGGTGGGTGCAGGACAACCTGGGCTCAGAGGAAGTGGCTTAGTGTTAGTACCTGAATTTGAAATGGTATCAGCCATTTGCATTCCCTGTACAGTAGGGCTGGAGTGCAGGAAGGAGAAGCAGTACAAGGAACTAGTGTTGAGCGAACCCGGACTGTAACGTTCGGGTCCGTACCGAACTTTAGGGTGTCCGTGGCACGGACCCGGACCCGGACATTTCAAAAATCGTTCGGGTTCGGGACGAAGAGGAAGGACGTGAGGTCGGGATGACATGTCCCTTACGTTTACCGACTATGGTAAAGTTTAAGTCCATGATTGTGATTCGGTGAAGGAGACTCGGGTCCAACAGGACGTGGGTGGGATTGGACAATACCCTCTCACTTTCCTCCTCGTCGTGTCACCATTCTAGTAGAGTAACAGTGAGATGACAAAGGTGAATAGTCGTACGAGGAACATGACGAAGAAGAAAGGCGTCTCTTCGGGATGAAATGTCCCTTACGTTCACCGACTATGGTCAAATTCAAGTCCACGATTGTGCTTGGGTGAAGGAGACTCGGGTCCAACAGAACCTGGGTGGGGATCGGACACTACCCTATCACTTTCTTCTTCGTCGTGTCACCATTCGAGTAGAGGACCGGCGAGA
>BLSH010485638.1:894326-904806 GCA_018402905.1 Glandirana rugosa | reverse complement strand
TAATTCAGGATAAGATGTTATTAGATCTGCAATCTGTCCCTAAAAGCAGGAGTAGTAAACTCTACCTAGTCCAGAATCAGATCGTTCTGTAATGCAGGATGAGGTCTGCAATCTGTCCCTCAAAGCAGTAGTAGTAGTAATCTCTACCTAGTCCAGAATCAGATTGTTCTGTAATGCAGGATGAGATGTTATTATATCTGCAATCTGTCCCTCACAGAGCCAGCAGCATCCTCTCCCTACACTAGCCTGAGAGCATGTGACATGCAGCACTACGTGACTCCAGCTTATACAGAGGCTGGGTCACATGATGCACTGGCCAATCACAGCCATGCCATTAGTAGGCATGGCTGTGATGGCTTCTAAGGGCAAACCAGTGAAACGCTTGTTGATTGTCTGCCCTGCAGCTATTCAACAGGCAGATTCAAATACCTAAACCACGAACCCGGACTTTTTTTCAAATGTCCGGGTTCGGGTCCGGGTCACGGGCACCCCAAAGTTCGGTACGGACCCGAACTTTACAGTTCGGGTTCGCTCAACTCTAGTAATATGTATGCCAATTTTTGTTTTTGTAGGTCGTGGTGAATTATAGTTAGAGCCAAGAGAAATGGACTAGGTGTTATGCCAGACATAGTTGAATACCCAGCCGTGATTAGGTTCCTTCATCTTCAAGGGAAATCTGCCCAAATAATCTACAAAGAGATGTCAGCTGTGTATGAAGAGGATTGTCCATCATATAAGTCTGTCAAATGATGGAAGAGAGAACTCAAGTGTGATCGCACAAATATACAGGATGACCCAAGGAAGGTCGTCCGTCAACTGCCACAGAAGCAAGTGTGGTGGCGGAAGTTGAGCAGCTAGTTGCACAGTCAGTAATGGTTCACCAATAAGGTTAACAAGTGCGGCTGGATGCTCCATCACAATGTACCCTGGGATCTTCTCCATCTTCTCGGTGGAGAAGATCCCAGGGTACATTGTGACTGTGCATATACCACTGACCATTGGATTTTACTACTCCGTGTACCGACTATGCTCCTAGTACATACCTTGGGATACTTTTATTCTGGTTAGCCAGGTTAACAGATTACCCTTATTGTTTGACCTCCACACAAACCCCTTCTCTGCCGATGGGAAAACATTGCCTTGTAGGTCTTGCTCTTGGTGTAAGTGGGCACATAGATATCTCTCCTGAAGAAGTGGAGTATACTCTGCAAAACATGTAGAGACCTATCGATATCCGTGGCCCTTACTACACACTGTTCCCTAGGTTCATCAGGGAACCATGCCTTTTGGTGACAATCTGTTTTCAACTTGTATGTCTGTATTGATTCTACAAAACTTTTTATAGAATTATCAATAAACTATGGTATTTTATACCCTTTTTGATTAATTTGCAGTATCATATGGTGCCGTGATAGTCCAGCTTTTCTATAAGTCCCTTCCCTTGATTGGGGTTCGGTTGGGGACCGGTCTACCCACTCTCTCTAAATGTTATCTCACACAGATGAGGCACCTTATAAATGTTATTAACTTTGGTTGCATAACTCCCTGAGGTGTCAATACTTATATACAACTATATAGATCAGGCCAAAATAGGGGGAATGAGGGACAGAGGGATATTGTTCCAAATCAGGGACAGTCCCTCGAAATCAGGGACAGTTGGGGGCTATGTATGTGTGTTGTGCATGCACTGTGGTGTGTTTGTGATGCATTCTATATATGTTATGTTTACTAAAAGTAAAGCATGCATTACAGTGGTTTATCCAGTTCCCGACCGCGCGCCGTGTTTTCACGGCGGCAGTCGGGATGCTGAGCGCGAATCGCCGTAAAAAGACGGTGATCTGCAATCAGCCACTAGGGGGCACGCACCACCGGCGGTGCGCGCGCTCGCCGCACTCCTGAGGAGAGTAAAAGAACGGGGAACCGCCGATGTAAACACGGCGGTTCCCCGCTCTGTTAGTAGGGGCATGGGTGATCTACTGATCCCTGTCACTGGGATCAGTTAGATCTCTCATGCCCATTGTAGCCCAACCCCCCCACAGTAAGAACACACCCAGGGAACACAGTTAACCCCTAGCTCCCATCCCCAGGTTAACCCCTTCACTGCCAATGACATTTATACAGTAATCAGTGGACATTTAAATTTCTGATCGCTGAATAAATGTCATTGGTCCCAAAAAAGTGTCAAAAATGTCCGACATGTCCACCCCAATATCGCAGTACCGCTAAAAATCGCAGATCGCGGCCATTACTAGTAAAAAATAAAAAAAAATAAAAACCCCAGAAATTAATTCTCACCATCCGTAAACGTGGCCATTTTTGCGAAAACCAATCAGTAAACGCCGATTGTGATTTTTTTTTATCACAAATATGAGGAATTATATAAATCGGCCAAAAACGGTGAAAAAAAATGTTTTTTTATATTTTTTTTTGGATTTGAATTTTAGCAAAAAGTAAGAAATTTGGGGTTTTTTTGCAAAATGGTCGCTCTTCTTTTGTTTATAGCGGCGATCAGAAATGACGCAGAGGTGTTCAAATGCCACCAAAAGAAAGCTCTATTTGTGGGAAAAAAAGGACGCAAATTTTGTTTGGGTGCAACGTCGCACGACCACGCAATTGTCAGTTAAAGCGACGCAGCGCCGAATCGCAAAAAGTGCTCTGGTCCTAAAGCTGGAAAACCTTCCGGTTGGTAAGTGGTTATATGCCATTCATTTCAAAGCACAGAGCAAACTGTTGGCTCCATATAAATCCTGCATAATAAATTCTCTATAATAATTTTCAAACAAATGCACTTCGCAACCATGTATCAAACCATTCCACATTCAAATGTGAAGATGAGAAAACTTTCATTTATAAGAATGGTACATAAATCAGCATGTGTTATACATACATTTTAAATGTGCAGCCTAATTTAAAGCATAGTTCTTCACTGTATAGTGACAGCAATGGAGTGCATGGGTGAATCCATGTACCACAGGGATTTCGCAGTGGCTCGCCTCATTTATGCTCGATTCCTCTGTGCTTTATTTTATTTTTTTCCTTTTAATTAAAAAATAAATTCTGTGGGTGTTCCAAGCACTTTCCACAGTTGCCCACTGGTGCCATGATAACTATGGTCCTTCCATGACACCCCGCCATCAAGGAGGACCCTCCTGCTGTGCCAAACTGACAGCAAGTGCTTGCATCTCATAAACCGCTCTTAATTCCCCGTCTCAGCCTCCTGTTAGTAACACAAAATTATATTATTTAATTTCTTTTTGCATTCTGTTATAAAATAAAGCTCACAGCTGCTGTATGTGCAATTTACTATAAAACAATCCAGATTTGATATTTAACCAAATAAATATCTTTTTCTTTTTTTCCTAAAGGCTATAAATCAGGAATAGTAGTAAATTCACTTTAACTGCAAATCACTTTTTTTCCTAATCTATGTACAGAACACGCAATAACCGTCTTTACAAACACTAATGCGATATCCACGTTTATGAAATATTTATTGGGATAGGGGATGTTGGTTACTTTATTGATTGAGATCTATTATTAATATTTGGATTGGAAAGGATGTGGTACTCTTACTAATGATATCTGAAAATAAAAAAAAATAAATAAAGTCTGTTTGTTCTCACTTTGCTTTGAAAAGAAGAAAAGAAAAATGGAACATTATAGTTCTTTATGGTTCAGGAACAGGAGATCTATAAACAGCAGCGCACTCCATGACATATTGACGTTACAAGCGTGTTTAAAAGTCCAATCGCCAACACAGTTAGAAAGCCGTAACTGCAGAGATAGTCGACTACTGTTCCAAACCACCTGTTAATCTATAAATACACATACATGATATGATTATGCAATTAATCACTTTCAATCCTCTTTCACTGTAAAATATTTCTCCCCTTCCATTGCTTGACTGGTACAGTGCTCATTTCTCCCATTATATAACTAACACCCTCCCATCGAACTGGACCCTCTTAATAAAAAACACCTACCCTACACCATTGTTATGTTGGATTGATAAATGGACCACAGCTTTAAAGTAGATCTCCCCCTCCACAAACCTAAAAAGTCCCAGTTCATTCAGCTCTGCATGCTCAGATGATAAACATCCATGAAGCATATTTAAAATGACTGATTTATTAGTGTATTTGCGTTTAATTTGTTTTGCACTTCCTGGTATTCTGAGGCACTGGTGACAAAGCCAGTGCCTTCCAGGGAGATCTCATCTGTAAATGTGTAAGCAGGTGCAGGCATTCTTCCCACCTGCAGGTGGCACTGTGCCGATGCTACTGGAGAAAATAAGTTTGATAGGGGAGAGGTTCATTTATGGATGCAGTCAGTCTCTTTGGGGTGCTAGGAGTCTGGTTTGATATTAAATTCCTGCAAGGCTTGAGTTTGGCCATCTTAATGAATAAAATACCTTTAAATAAGGGAACCCAGGTCATTTAGGCGTGCTTTGAGTGACAGGTTAGGGAAAGGAACCCATTGGTTAGGGACAGTGCTTAGCAGTGGCGCAAGGGCGGCGCCCCTCCTATCCATGCGTCCTAATCTACATGCGGGGTGCTAGATGCATGGATTCCAATGGGGTTTTTTTGTGAAGCACGTGATTAGAGCCTGAGGCTCTAATAGGCTTCAAAAAAGGGTGGGTTCAGGGCGCAGAGCACTTTGCCCCGTGCCCACCCAGTTGTGTGACAGTAGCGAATTAATATTTGTTATTGTCTTCCTGATTCTCCTCTCGGCCAATCAGGAAGTGAGTCATGAGACCCGTCACCCAATTGGCCGAAAATAGAACCAATCCTATTGGCCACCTAGGAGGACAGGGAGGAGAAGGAGGGAGGAGACGCACGACGGAAGCTGCCGTGATACGGAGGAGGAGGAAACGAAAGGGAAGCATTGCTTGGAGGAAGCGAGGCCCGAAAAATGGGGTAAGTTCAGGGATGGTGACCAACCGATTTATCAGGGGGGTTCTCTGTGGGTGCATTGTATGAGTGTTGCCAGCATTGCTGCAGAGGTTGAAGGGTGGGGGGGTAAGCCTGTCAGTGTTCAGACCATACCCCGCACACTGCATCAAATTGGTCTGCATGGCTGTCGTCTCAGAAGGAAGCCTCTACTAAAGAGTTTTCTGAAGACAAGCAGACTAAGGACATGGATTACTGGAACCATGTCTTGTGGTCTGATGAGACCAAGATAAACTTATTTGGTTCAGATGGTGTCAAACATGTGTGAAGGCAACCAGATGAGGAGTACAAAGACAAGTGTGTCTTACCTACAGTCAAGCATGGTGGTGGGAGTGTCATGGTCTGGGGCTGCATAAGTGCTGCCGGCACTGAGAAGCTACAGTTCATTGAGGGAACCATGAATGCCAACATGTACTGTGACAAACTGAAGCAGAGCATGATCTCTTATTAGAGGCTTACCGCAGGGCAGTATTCCAACATGATAACGACCCCAAACACACCTCCAAGACACCCACTGCCTTGCCAGAGAAGCTGGGGGTAAAGGTGATGGACTGGCCAAGCATGTCTCCAGACCTAAACCCTATTGGGCATCTGTGGGGCATCCTCAAATGGAAGGTGGAGGAGCGCAAGGTCTCTAACATCCACCAGCTCTGTGATGTCGTCATGGAGGAGGGGAAGAGGACTCCAGTGGCAACCTGTGAAGCTCTGGTTGAACTCCATGCCCAAGAGGGTTAAGGCAGTGCTGGAAAATAATGGTGGCCACACAAAATATTGACACTTATGGGCCCAATTTGGACATTTTCACTTAGGGTTGTACTCACTTTTGTTACCAGCGGTTTAGACATTAATAGTTGTGTGTTGAGTTATTTTGAGGGGGCAGCAAATTTACACTGTTATACAAGCTGTACACTCACTACTTTACATTGTAGCAAAGTGTCATTTCTTCAGTGTTGTCACATGAAAAGATAGAATAAAATATTTACAAAAATGTGTGGGGTGTTCTCACTTTTGTGAGATACTGTATATAGAAATCAATAAAGTGAAACCTAGATATAGTGCATAAAACTGGTATAGTCCATAACCAATTATTATACAGAAAATGTGTAGTGGGTGATAACTATTTTCAACAGTGAAGTGTACAAAAAGTCCACTCTCTTCAAAGGGATGAATTAGTGTGCAGTATTAAAATCATATGATGTGGTTCCACCTCCTTATAACACCTCTGTGCTTACAGAAATCTCACCTTAATAATCGAATACGCATTATGATCACATTATGATCACAATTCCATAGGTCCTATGATGTCCCTCAGATCACAGCCTTAGTCCTTCCGAGTAAGCTTTATTCCATCTATGGTGCTGGTCCCTTTAAGGTGCCGACAATTTTGCTCATCTGCATGTTAGGACAAAGGAAAATAGCCTCCCAACGTGTAGTATTTAAAATTGTAACAATTTAATGGATAGAATAACTACATCAAATACAATTAAAAATGCCTTTGTGTCATCAATATACTCAGCAAATAACGATCTCCGACACCACTTCCGGTCCAGGATGCCCTACGCGTTACGTCACGTGCCTTTATCAGAGGCAGGTCCCATCTGCAGACTGAAAAAAAAGCCCCAATATCTAAAACAGTGGGCTATTTTTTCAGGGGTGGTAATTTTGGGGTTTTCACCCCATGGTATTGTAACTAATCTCCCTGGATGTGGACGAAAAAAAAAAGTGATCAAAGAATTTGCCAAAATCACCTTTTGAGGAAGCCAACATCCTTTTGGGAGAATGTACTGTGGACAGATGAAACAATATTGCAGCTTTTTGGTAAAGCCCATTATTCTACTGTTTTCAGAAAAAGAAATGAGGCCATTAAAGGAAAGAATACAGTCCCTACAGTCAAACATGGTGGAAGTTCACTGATGTTTTGGGGTTGTTTTGCTGCTTCAGGCACTGGATGTCTTGATTGTGTAAAGGGCATTATGAAATCTGAAGACTACCAAAGAATTCTGGGGTGCAATGTAGGGCCCAGTGTCAGAAAGTTGGGTCTCTGTCAGAGGTCATGGGTCTTACAGCAGGATAATGACCCAAAGCACATGTCAAAAAGCACCCAGAAATGGTTTAAGACAAAGCCCTGGAGAGTACTGAACAGGCTAGCAGTGAGTCCAGATCTAAATCCCATAGAGCACCTGTGGAGAGATCACAGTTGGGAAAGGAACCCTTCCAATCTGAGAGACCTGGAGCAGTTGGCGAAAGACGAGTGGTCCAAAATTCCAGTAGAGAGGTGTAAGAAACTCACTGATGGTTACAGGAAGTGATTGATTTCAGTTATTTTTTCCAAGGGGTGTGCTACCAAATATTAAATTTAGGGTGCCAATCATTTTGTCCAGTCTATTTTTGGAGTTTTGCGTGGAATGTGTCAGATTTGATTTTTTGTTTCTCCACTTTTTTTGTGTCATACCAATACAACAAAAGAAATAAACATGAGAATGCGTAAACATTTGTAATTGCAACAATTTTCTGGGTGAAGGGGTGCATTATCTGACAGAAATGCAGGGGTGGCAATATTTTTGGCCATGACTGTACTTAATTTTTGTTCAACCACTTCCTGCCCGGTCTATAGCAAAATGATGGCCGGGCGGGGGTTTCATTATCCTTACCAGATGTCATATGACGTCCGGCCAGATAACCCGCAATCACATGCCATGTGACAAAGGCTCTTTACCATGTGAACCAGGATGTTCCGGTAAACAGCTTTCCTTGGTTCATGCTGACAGAGAGAGCCTATCGGTGGTTCTCCTGTCAGAAGGGGGTCTGTGCTGATAATCAGCGCATTGATTATCAGCCCAGACCCCATCAAAACTGCCCACAATGTTTGGTTACACACATTTGCAAATGCATGTATCAGCTAGAGGGCCCCGACAAGGCTCCCTGTGTCCTCCAGACCTATCTCTGGCTTGGGATAGACTACACAGAGAGAGCCAATATAACCTGTCTAACAGTATGCGTTGAAAGCAGGGGATTGGTTACACACATTTGCAAATATATGTGTCAGCTGGAGGGTTATTTTGGCTGATTTCAAGCTGGTTGGTAAGTTGAGCTTGGTTTTTCCTTGGATTATTCCTTGGCTGTTTGTTGTTACTTCATGCCCTCCAATGGAGGCAGTGGCTTACTTTTTGCCCACAATGTTTGCCAATCACTGCCCATCAGCTGGCAGTCAGTGCCCATAAAAGTGCCAGTCAGTGCCCAATAAAGTGCCAATCAGTAACGCCTGTCAGTGTCCTTCAATGATGCCAATCAGTGCCTATCAGTAATGACTGACAGTATCTCCTTATCAGTAATGCCCATCAGTGACATCTATTAGGACCCATCAGTGTCACCTTTCAGCACCAATCCGTGCCGCCTGTCAGTGCTCATCAGTGCCCCCTGTCAGTGCCCATCAGTGCCGCCTATTAGTGCCATCAGTGCCGCCTATCAGTGTCCGTCAGTGCCACCTATCAGTGCCCCCTATCAGTGCCCCCTATCAGTGCTGAATATCAGTGCCGCCTATCAATGCCCATCAGTGCTGCATATCAGTGCCGCCTATCAGTGCCCATCAATTTTACATATCAGTGCCAAATCATCAGTGCCAAATCATCAGTGCCACCTTATCAGTGCCAAATCATCAGTGCCCATCAATGCTGCCTCATCAGTGCCTGTCAGTGCAGCCTCATCAGTGCCCATTAGTGAAGACAACATTTTATAACAGAAACCAAGAATTAAAAAAACTAAAGTTTTTGGTCTTTTTTAGTTTGTTTAGCAAAAAATAAAAACCCCAGTGGTGATTAAATACCACCAAAAGAAAGTTCTATTTGTGGCAAGAAAATGATATAATTGTCATATGGGTACATTGTAGCATGGCCGCGCAATTTCCATTCAAAGTGTGAGAGCGCTGAAAGCTGAAAATTGTACTGGGCAGGAAGGGGGGGGAAGTGCCCCGATATTGAAGTGGTTAATATCTGTTTATTAGAATAACAATAAAAGAAGAAAACACAGAGAAAACATAGGCAGTTTACAAATGGTCTTATACACAATCGTGATATAGCGATAGCGATACACGCTGGCTGGGGTTAACAATACGCAATAAACATATGCCATATATCATCAAGAGAAAGAAAGGGTACAGGGAAGTGAGCGTAGAAAGAACGAATAAAGAGGGGAAGAAGGGTGTGGACAAGAGAGGGGCAAAATCATGCAAGGAAGAAGAGGAGGTAAAGAGAAATGAGATTGGGGGGGGGGGGGGTACAGTGGTGGGAAAGAGGTAGAGGGAATATATGGCTGACCCCACAGTGCTGGTATAAGGGACTTTGTTGCATTCAGGAGATGAGGGGTGAGGGAACGTTTATATGAGCCAACTGGCTTAAGAGTACAGTGAAATAATACTGTCCAAATGTGACAGAGCTAACCAGGACAGGGGCTTTTGGAGAGCACTAGGGGCAAGCCTCTTACCCATTGACTATGAGCCCTGGCTTTTAAGGGAGCACTATTCTTTGGGAGGTGTATGCCTTGGGGGATCCTTGGAGTGGTCTTGTTTCTGATTCAAGTTCGTGTCTCCCCAAAACACACAGAACCTGGAAATCTAGGCCCGGGATCCATGTTTCGGGCCTAGATGCCCCATTACCAACAATTACTGCTTCACACTGTGAGACTCATAGCATATGTTAATATCATCAGCAAGCCACCTGGTGCTGGTGGTCTTCTGCTATACATAGAACAAGAGAAAACGGAGTTGGCAGCGCAAGCACGGGAGTGAGGGTTGGGGGAGCCCGGACAGATTGAGGCTGCGGGCTCTTGGGGGGGGGGGCGAAGAGGGGGGACCCTTGGTTAGTCACCTGGTGGTTAGGCAGGTTGAGGGATGGTCAAGTGACCTAGAGGAACAGAAGGCAATGTTCAACAAGTCTATATGTACAAAGGTATGTACACTAGTCCGTGCGTCCAAAATTCCTGGTATAGTCTATTGCTGGGATGGTGGAAATCACTGTGACACTGGTAGGCTGCACCACTAAGAAGTAACCGGACTCCTGTGGGTAACAAAGAAAAAGAAAGGTGCTCCTCTAAGTGCAGTAGTGTATAAAAGATTAAAACTACTCACAATGGTAGTGTGCAGGTGCGCATTGCAGTGTCAGCCACTGCTGGCTATAGTTGTCCTTGGTCTGTCTGGAATGGCTGCTGGGATGAGGTCCTGTTCTGCCTGGCGGTGGTGGGCTGGGGGGGGCGGCGTCGGTGGTTCCCGGCGTCTCCAGGTTACTCCACCTCGAAGTTGTAATTGGGGAGGGTGGAACATGAGGAATTTTAGGGGGGGTGGTGGTAACTGTTTGTAAGTGCCGGACTTCTTCCCCGCCTTGGGGCATTGCGCAGCGGCAAAGGTCGACGGGTAACCTGCTTCTCCTGGTGAACGTAGACGGGACGTGCCTGGCTTGTTTGTGGGCTTGCCAGCAAGCGCGGTTTTAGGTGGCCTCGGTCTCCTCCTCTGCAGCCCTTGGTGGCTGCGGTGGGGGGGG
>BLSH010485638.1:879448-892257 GCA_018402905.1 Glandirana rugosa | reverse complement strand
CAATCTCCGATCGGCGGTCGGCAAGTGGTTAATCTTTTTAGATCTCTTTTTAACTCACAACACATGCCGGACGCCTTAGGGCATCCCCCATCCTATACCATCAACAGCTAAACATGCCCTCAGCTGAGTTTCATCTGCTTCACCCATAATCCCTGCTGCCCCCCTTTGTACCTTGGCACCCCCGCACCAGTGCCTCCATAATGTCCACATATGGGTTGCATATTCTAGTCATTATCGATAATTTCGTTTATATATATATTTTGTATATCCCATATATGGTTCACATCATCTACTCTTTTTTAGAGAAATTTTATGCAATATATAGGGATGTGGTATCTCATTATAATAATCTTACAACAATTTTATATCATTTTATATTTTATATATTCCGTAAAAATACCAGTTCTTACCTGCCATCACTTAAGGCGTTTTATCTAGAATTATTAATTTACTGATATCGTATTTTAATGTTGTAAAAAACGCTGGAATGTTCCAAAAATGTGTCTAAACAGTTTTATATGATAATTTATATGGTATTTTATATGGTATTTTATATTTTACATTGTATTTTATATGGTCTCATAGCTCTCACTGTAACATTTTTTTATATATATTTATATATATTTGCCATTTTGCACCATCCCTCCCCCCACGGTTGCCAGCCGTCCATCAGCACTAACTATCCAATGAGGTGGAGCTTCAACATTAACCCCTCCCACCTTGTACTCCTTAAAATCCCCCCCACCACCATTGACAAACATTCACGGCCTGAAGAAGGGGCGGAACCCCGCAACGCGTCTCCGTTTCCAGCTGCCCATTGGACGAAGAGGACCACCTGCATCTGCCCTGCACGGACCGAACGAACGCCCGAACAGTCGTTCGCGCCAAAATCCACCGGAGCCAGAGGAGGAGACGCCAGGAACCACCGACGCCACCCCCCCCCAGCCCACCACCACCAGGCAGACCAGGACCTCATCCCAGCAGCCATTCCAGACAGACCAAGAACAACTATAGCCAGCAGTGGCTGACACTGCAATGCGCACCTGCACACTACCATTGTGAGTAGTTTTAATCTTGTTTAATAAATTTGTTTTATACACTACTGCACTTAGAGGCGCACCTTTCTTGTTCTTCTGCTATAGTCTGTTTATTAAGGTGTTATATGTTGTTCTGCTAAGTATGTCTCTCCCACTGTTAATTGTGCTAATTAACTCACCTATTGTTTCTGTCTATCTGCTAGCAAACTATTGTGGGATGTTACGTGACTTTAGACAAAATAGAAGTCCAGTGTTATATGTCACAAACACCCTTTATAATGCGACAGTCGTCACATCCCAAAGGTTACAAGACAAGGAACGTGGTTTTGACGGGATTTTGTAGGCAATAGTCGCAAAAAAAAGGTCTGAATATAAAACTAATTTTATTGAATGAATCATTTAAAATCTTTTTATAAAGATAGATATAAATTTGATATACAGTAGATGCAAAAAACATATCAATACTGCAAACAGATACATAGAATACTTCCTAGATACAGCAAAAAGTTGCATGAGTTACTTCCAACGTTTCGACTGTAAACAGTCTTCATCAGGGATTTAGAATTGCCATACAACAGCGATGTTTGCTAGCGTCAAACAACTGCAAGCAAGCAGCCAGTGAAAGTTTTTACAAGGTTCCCCTCACACCCTATAGGTCTCACCACATGCCTCCAACAGGCATTCTGAAAAGGATCCTGAAAACTGATTGTTCAGAGGAGGATAGGGGGGTCTAATGAAGATAGCAATAGAGCAAAATGCAGCCAATGGCCAAAAAAAAATCAGCATATAACTTTATTCTTCAATTGTCTCTATGATTGACTCGGGGTCAGGGGACAGCCAGAAAAAGGGTGTGTGTGTGAGTGAGCCGGTCAGGACTGAAGAGGCTCACTCACACCACTTGGATGCAGCGGATGGCCATGTTTTTGGTGCAATTTTCTCAGGTCGCTTTTGATTGGTCGCTTTTGATTGAGGAGCGACACAGTTCTGACCCTTAGTCTCTGTGACCATCCCACATACCCCCGTTTTTCTGGCTGACCCCTGACCCCGAGTCAATCATAGGGACCACGTTCCTTGGGGTGTTATGTGATGTGTATTTGTAATGTATTTTGTTGTGATCTTGGGGCCGGGCAGTCTGACCTGGAGTGAGATCTCTGATTAACCACTTAGAGATCACCCACCTCATATATACTGCGGCAGGGCGGGTCTATTGCGTGAAACAACGTACCTGTACATTGTTTTGTGCAATAGATACTGTGGGCACGCGCGCGCCTGCTGCACAGAGCGGTAGCCACCTGCGATCGCTCCACAGAGAGGCATGTAAACAAGGCAGATCCCCGTTCTGACAGGGGAGTACACAGAGATCGTCTGTTCCTAGTAATCAGGAACAGCGATCTCTGTGTTCTTCCTGTCAGTCCATCCCCTACACACTGCTGGTAGAAAACACCAGCAGGGAACATATTTAACCCTTTGATAGCCCCTGATGCTAACCCCTTCTCTGCCAATGTAATTTATACAGTGACAGTGCATTTTTTTAGCACTGATCACTGTATTGGTGTCACTGGTCCCCAAATAAAAAATGTACTGATCAGTAATTCCATCTGGCAATTCTCTTTGTATCTCTCTCTCTTCCTCCTTGGTGGGGGGACCCCCTCCAATCTATGGGCTGACGGTACCTTGGACCTTTTCTGAGGGATTCGCTGCGCTGTCTCAGATGTGCTGGGTGGTACCTGGGAACCCCCCCACTGATGTAATACAACCATTGACAAAAGATTTTAATGACACAAAATATATTTCTTCTCATATAAGGACAGATCGGTTTACACATGGTACATGTGGAATAATACATTTCCCAGCACTTCTGAAGAAGGGAGAAATCCCAAAATGCATTAGGTGCTATTTGCCTGTTGTAACATTGCTATGAACATGTTGATCTGTATTGTCTTAATACGCTTTTTTCCAACTGTTTTTATTATTGTGTACAAATAAAATTGATATTTTTATACATATTTTTGACTAATCTATGCGCCTAAAAAGTCCCATCCTTTGAGGGATTTCTGTCTACTGTTTGGCGTAAGGAAGCACCAAGTCGGGGTGCCAAGCGGTTCCGTCACACCATGGATTAAAGTGGTTGTCAACTCGTGACCAACCACTTTACCCTACAGCTAAGCCTATAATAAGGCTTACCTGTAGGTGCCCTGCATATCTCCCAAACCTGTACGGTTCAGGAGATGCAGTGTTTTGCATGTGCCGACATCATTTCGGCACATGGGCAGTGAAGAAACGGCCTCCGTGCCATGACTGGCGGCTCCCACGTGCATGTGCGGGAGGGACATCACGCGACTCCGGCCAGTCACAGAGCCGGAGTCGTGGCCCCGGAAGGAAGAGAGGCAGAAGATGGACGCTGCCTGCACAGGGGACAGCGCTGGATGTCTCAGGCTACGTTTGCAGGTAAGTGGCACATAATGGGCTACTATGAGATGCAAAGTAGCCCATTATGCATCTACTTTGCAGGGGAATATAGAGGAAGTAAACCCCATCTGGGTTTACTTCCTATTTAAGAGGAAGGGTAAGATCAGCAATGTGGCCAATAAGTCTAAGTATTTCCGACCAGAAAGGGCGGATTAACGGGCAGTCCCGCCAGATATGAGCATGGGAAGTTTCCACAATTCCTCCAACATAACGGAGACTATACCTAATTAATAAGATCCTGTTCTCTACCCAATGGAAGTAATTATATCTACTCCCAAGAAAATGTTAGACGGCGCTATTGATAGATACCATGCATATCCACACACAGACATTGCTAATCCGGCATGATCAGAAATGTTATTCTTCATTTTCACCCACCCACATCCTCACCCTGGCTGCCTTCCCCGCCGTGACTCCATTAATTCATCTTAGATCACTCAATAGCTGCTGTAATTGTACCCTGGTCAAACAGTTTTAAACTGTTTAGAAAAAGCTAATCTAGACTCTGTAAAGGTCAGGAGCTGGCATTTCTCTGCTGATTGCAACAGCAAACGTTGGAAGCGGGAGGGGGTGGAGGCGACACATGAAGAGGGGTGGACAGAGATGGAGATGAGGACATGGAGGGGGATGATGGGATTGGAGAGGCAGGCTGTGCATGCCTCTAGGGAAAATAACACTATGACACGACTTTAATAAATACCTTTAAAGTAAAGCTGCCACAAAGGATAAAGGTTGTACCGTTGGATGGCTATGGCCTATCTATATATGGCGATAATGAATTTTCAGACTTGTCATTTTTAACATAAGACAATGAAAATGACGTTGAGCTGCTTTTGCTGATCCTCCTCACCCTACTGACCAAAATTTTGCGTCAAATGCAAAAAAAAAAGAAAAAAAGTCTCTCTGGCTGTATAATGGAAATGTAAAGGGCTCTTTGGATCAATGGCCAAAGCTGTGTCAAGCTTCATTTTCTGGGGGATATGTATATGTTTAAGCTAAAAAGACATCTAGTCGTTTCGTAAAGCTTATTTAAAGGAGATGTTGATTTTGCTAAAAGTTATCAGAGAGATTTTCATCATGCTCCACAGAGCAGGAGCCAAACTGTCTACACGCAGTATGGAGAGCTCACTGACTTTATGTCTAGCTTGGGTTTTCTCTGGCCTGGGGGGACGCTGAGAGTACGAGGCAAACAAAGAGGGCACAAACATAAACCATAGAGAGAATCACTATGGGTGTCCACATACCGGGTAAGCAACGAAACCAATTTCATCATAGCAAGCACATGTGTGATGGCTGAGATGGATTTGGAGAGATACGTTTTTAACCACTTTACCTCCCTTCATGACCAGGCCATTTTTTGCTTTTTGGCACTGCATTACTTTAAAGCGGAGCTCCACCCTAAAAAAAAATGTTTGCATCATGCAAGTCCTTTGCCTATAATGACTTACCTTTGAAGGAAAAAAATTTTTTATACTCACCCTAAGTCGCTTGTTGCTAGGTGGTCCCTGTAATCTGCCCCTTCAAGGTCCTAGGCTCTTCTCCTCACTTCCTGCTTCGCCTGCCCTCCTGGGAGATGTGACTCCTCCTTTCCCAGGAGTCAGTGGGCTTCCCTGTACTGTAAAATCGCATTATTTCCATACAGGAAATGGCGCGATTTAAGGCGGAGCGAAGATATTCTATCAGGGTTGCCATAACAATGGGGCAGGACCTTCCTCCGTCGTTGCCCGTCGTTATGGCAACCAGACGTATGATGGTTACCCACCATGCACTTCTTTCAGGAAGGGATGCCAGGAGACTACAGATGGGCTTCAGATGCCCTCACCTAAAATGGAAAAGTCCAGATTGCAGAGAAGCGAAACTGTGATAAAAAAAAAAAGTAAATCACTAGGCGGTTTGAAAGCATACACACACAAAAGGTTATATCTACTTAGTTTAAAAAGAGAGGATGCCAAAAATATATATATTTTTTTTTTGAGGGTGGAACCCCGCTTTAACTGACGGTTGCATGTTCATTCAATGATGTCCATGTATGAAATCTATATAATTTTTTCCCACAAATAGAGCTTTCTTTTGGTGGTATTTGATCAACACTGAGTTTTCTGTTTTTTTGCGCTATAAATAAAAAAAAGAAAAACAAATGTCTTCATTAATTTAGGCCAATACGTATTCTGCTACAAATTTTGGGTAAAAAAAAAATCCCAATAAGCGTATATTGATTGATCCAGTGTGCAGGCAAGATACCTTCCTCTCTCAAGGCACTGTACAGAATCTAAGGGACCAATTCCCTGATGAGATTCCCTTTCTCGTGTAATAATGGCACTAGGCCACCTACAGGTGAGAAGGCTCACTGCACCTGCCAACAAGCGTACTGTCATTCACAACACAACCCGAAAGCTACTACTGTAGAGTCTCTCCCTAGAATAGCTTACTAAGAAGGTGGCAGAGGAAGCGCAGGGCTCCAATATTACAGGGAGGACTGCAGATTGAAGAAGAGGAGCTGGTTTCAGTGCTAGTTGTAACTCCCCAATAGGAACAGCCATAAATTGGGCTTCAGCCTGGGGTGGCACTAAAGCAAGGCTCCATGCACACTGGACGCTATCTGGGCTCTCTCAGAGTCGGGCAGGAGACGCTGCTTACAAACCGTTCTTTTGCAGCGTTTACCGGCGTTTATCGGCGTCGGCGTTTTTTGGGCATTTTTTTTTTCTTCATTAGCTTCCATTGACTGCAAAAAACACCGGACGCCGAAAAACAGACGTTTACCGGCGTTTATGAGCGTTTAGCGGCGTTGTGGTCAAAAGAACGACTTTTGAACGCCAGTTCAGGGTGTTCAGATAACAGCCCAAAAACGCCACTACTGATAAAAGATAATTAATGTCCATGTGTGCATGGACACATAGGATAACATAAAGTGGCGTTTTTGGGCTGTTAAAAAAAACGCCCAAACGCCCAAAAACGGTCGTTTATTAGATACAATGTGCATGGAGCCTAAGTACTGACAGAAAATAAATATCATTTTATTTCATAATCACTGCATGGATCTATACAGGACCAAGTGATACTGTATGTGCATTGGGATCCTTGGGGGATTCAACAATGATTCTTCACCTCAGGAGATACTACTTCTAAAAGTGTATTTTTTTTCCAGGCATCTCTAACATTATTGTTCAATATGAGTTGAGACACCAGGCCAGTGTTGTAACTTCCACAGTTTTCATTGTCCAAGAGCTAGTGCTAATGGATAAATGTGGTGTGCTTTCAGGTCATTTAGCTTGCATGTATAATTTAACCTTACAACCATTTAACTCATAGTAGACTAATTTCTGATCTGAATTTGAATCTGAGTTGCATCAAAATGCTTCTTGCTGCTTTTGCATTCCAATTGACTTGTACTGGGAGAAAATCAGTTCTAAAGTGAAGTAAGTGTAGCACCCTCTAGTGTGTGCTAAATATTAGTGATGTTTGTTAGTGTAGATAAAAATTAGTTTGGCTCAGGGCCAAGACTGGGAATCTAGCTCAGGGTTCAGTGAAGCAGGGCTGGGTGACTCATCCTAGCAGCCAGTGGTGGCCCATAATGCAGGGCGCAGGGGCGCCACCCCCTAATCCATGCATCCAGCCCCCTACATGCGGGGCGCCAGATGCATGGATTCCAATGGGGTTTTTTTTTTCAGTAGCACCTGATTAGAACCAGAGGCTCTAATAGGCTTCAGAAAAGGGTGGGCTCGAGCCCACCCAGTTGTGTGACAATAACAAATTAATATTCGCTATTGTCTCCCGGCCAATCAGGAAGTGGGTGCTGAGACCCGGCACTCGATTGCCCAAGAGGAGAATCTATCCTATTGGAGGAGGAGGAGGGAGGAGACACAGGAGAAGCAGCCGTGAAGCACCAGGAGGAAGAGACACCACCCGCCGCCCGGAGGAAGAGCTGCCCGCGACCTAGATGGGGTAAGTGCGGGGCTGGTGACTGACAGACCGGGGGGGGGTGTCGCCAGGTGGATTGTTTGCCACCCATTCCCAAAAAATATACCACCAGCCACCACTGCTAGCAGCCTTTCTGGAGCCTCCCCGTTTTCTGGGATTTTGGAGAATGTTCTGGACATAGTGGGTGTAGGTTAGGAGAGGCTGTTTGGAATATTTATGAGGGCCTCAGCCAATCCCCAGTAAAGGGCTGGCAGGGGGCAGGCCACCTCATAAATAGGCATCAGTTGTGCCAGCAGTGGGTGGTCGAGTGGAATAGGGAGATGGAGTGCTCAGGAGGCTGCCGGTGGCCCTTGAGGGTGTCCCTAGTCTGAGGGGGTGACCTCGGGCCTGGGGCTCAGGTGCTGGAAGGATCCTGCCAAAACACACTTAGGAAGCCCTTCCTGGAGGCACAGGAGCAAGGAGAGAGAACAGAGAACAGCAGGAGCAGGTCAGCACGTCTGGGAGATCTGCTGGGATCAGTAGTCACAGGAGTGATGCAAGCCGGACAATGAAATTCTGCTACACAACAAGGGTAAGGTGACCAGATTTTTAAAATGAAATCCAGGGACATATATTTTTTTACTAGTAATGGCGGCAATCGGCGACTTATAGCGTCACTGCGATATTGCAGCGAACAAAGCTGACACTAAGTGACACTTTGTGGGAACCAGTGATACTAATACAGTGATTAGTGCTAAAATATGCACTATCACTGTACTAATGGCACTGGCTGGGAAGGGGTTAACATATAGGGCAATCAAAGGGTTAAATGTGTGCCTAACAAGTGTTTTCTCACTGTGGGGGAGGTGCTTTTACTAAGGGAAGGCATAGATCCCTGTCTCTGCTTTGCAGGAACACAGGATCAATGTCTTCCATACTAACCGAACAACGATCTGCCTTGTTTACATAGGCAAACCACCGCTCTGCCTGTGTACAGAACGATCAACGGGTTCCGGCGGACATCGAGTCCGCTGGACCCGCTGATCGGCTCTGATACCCAGAAATGCAGGATTACGTACAGTATATATAAATGAGACTGTTCAAATTCAATCCGGGGACAAAACCGGGGACAGATTTGGTCCGGGGGCAGTGTCCTCATTCCGGGGACTGTCCCCAGAAACAGGGGACGTCTGGTCACCCTAAACAAGGGGCCTCGGGTTCCTGCCTGTAATGACCCATTGCTTTAAATCTGACTGAGAGCCTGTCAGAGCTTTGCAGTGATCCATCTGGGATCGGCAAGCAAGTGAGTGCTGGAGGAAGAACTGGTGCTGTATATAGACCAGTGGTTCTCAACTCCGGTCCTCGGGACCCCCCAACAGGCCAGGTTTGCAGGATAACTGAAATACATCCCAGGTGATATAATTTGCTGCTCAGTGATTGCAGTATTCTAGTGTGCATCTCCCCAAGGTAATACTTAAAATCTGGCCTGTTGAGTGGTCCTGATGACCGGAGTTGAGAACCACTGATATAGACTGTATATAGGAAGAGTTGTCCCTGAAGTTGTTGTTGAAGTCAATGGGCAGCCCATAACCTCCCATCCCTATTCAAGTTATTATCCTCAATAAATAAAAAAACAAAGTCATGGACTGTTCTCTGACTCAAATGTGCCTGTGAAAATTCGGTGGGGAATCCCAGTTCACCTGCGGACCTTAAGGGGGTGCCCTACATACTTTATCTTTATTTCAATTTTATTTTATTCTTATTTGCTTTCCTTTTTGAATAAGACAGATGGAATAAAAAAAAAAAATATGAACAGATTCCTTTCATGCCATTACTCTTCTATGTTTCCATATGACTGAGACAAATATACTCAGACAAAATGATTAAAAAAAGCAAAACAAAAAAAAAAAATCAAAAGGGAGAAGACTCCATGGACCATTTAGTCTTTTTCTGCTAATTGTCTCAATCAAATTCAAGGAAACATGGGAATAAGTGGTATATTCAATGGGCGACTGATGTCTATGTGTTTTGACTGCTAACTCGTCTTGAAGTGCTTTTCCTGGAAAAGTGAAAAGGTGAAGCTGCACAGCACTCATCTAGGATTATATATGATAGCTGCCAAAGCTTCCTGGGTGCTTCTTGGATCAAATGCTATGCCTCATCTAGAAGGGTGCTACACTGGACCACATCTGTACTGCCCTGGCATCTGTACTTAAATTGAAGAATAACAGACCGGATGGGGGTCTGTAGATGTCTATTAGCTTCTTGTGGACACCTTGTGCTCTTTCTGATAAAAAAGCTTTTACATGGAAAGACAAATACCAACCAGAGCTAAAAAATTAGGGGGAGGTGGTCAATAGCTGCCTCATTCAAGAGGAAGTAAACCCAGATTGGGTTTAGTTCCTCAATAGCCCCCTGTAAATTAGAAGCATAATGGGCTACTATGCATTGCATAGTAGCCCATTATGTGCCACTTACCTGCAAACGAAGCCTGTGATGTCCAGCGATGTCCCCGCTCCAGGCCGCGTCCATCGTCTGCCCCTCTTCCTTCCGGGGCTGCGAGCTCCGGCGCTGTGAGTGGCCGAAGTCGCGTGTCGCCAGTCACGGCACGGTCGCAGTGGAGTAACGGCAAGGAGGCCGCTTCTTCACTGCGCATGCACATACACTGCATCAGGGGAGGGCTGGGCTGGGGGGCAGGGTGGCAATTGCCCCTCAGGCCACCCTAACTTACATTCAAAATGGCAGACGGCTGCTGCCTGCTCACACTTTTATTCTTGTAGAGGAAGGAAGTAGGGGCCAGGGGCGCAGCCACCAACTAACTGCAGGCAAAGGGGGGGCGCCCAGGGCCGGCCCTACCATGGATCCCGCTGGGCCCATTTGGCTGCCTTGGGGGGGGCACCGCCGGATTAAACAAAGCTTACAAAGTCCTACCTCCTGGACCAGCTTCTATAATAGACAACACACTGGTGATGTTTATCATAGGAGCCGGTCCAGGAGGCGGGACTTCATATGACAGTGGCCGCACCAGATAAGTGGGAGATCCCCGCTCTGTGTAATCCGGCGGCTCTCCTCTCTCTGCATTGCAGGCTGCATTGGATGGGCACTGGTGAGGCTGCATTGACGGGCACTGATGAGGTTGCATTGATGGGCACTGGTGAGGTTGCATTGATGAGCACTGATGAGGTTGCACTGATGGGCACTGGTGAGGCTGCATTGATTGGCACTGGTGAGGCTGCATTGGTGGGCACTGATGAGCTTCATTGATGCATTATTTTTGTTAAACCTCCTTTGTTGCTATTAACATTAAATGATGTTACCACGTTGTATCGTATTTGTCTTGCTTCATAACATCAATATCCATTCTAAAACCCGGTGGGCATGCATGGGGAGCTGATTCAGTGGTTCAGTGGGCCACTTGACTGGACTTGTCCCCCAGGCATAAGGCTTCCAGCCCTCCCCTGACTGCATATCTCCTGAACCGTACAGGTTTAGGAGATATGCAGGGCACCTACAGGTAAGCCTTATTATAGGCTTACCTGTAGGTTAAAGTGGATGTCACGAGTTGACAACCACTTTAAACTATAAATACTGTATATAGTCTTTAAAGTTTTTAGGTTTACATATCCACTTCACGTTCGGGCAAAATCTGACATCTTTCACCTACGTGTAAAAAACATAATTTTTTTTTCTAGTGTAGCACAGCACTTGCAAACCGAGCCAGAATTTTTTTAAAAAAAACTGCTCGTTTTGCGAAACGCTCGTTAACCGTGTTACTCGCAATCCTAGGTTTTACTATATTTAATACATTTGCTTTCTCTTTGTCCCCAGTCACCCACTTTAGATTATTTTGTGGAGAGCCCACATGCTCAAAATGTATCATTCTGTTCCGATTTTACCAACTCCAAATTTTCAAACATTTTTTTTCTGTTAAATGGGAGTTCTTATTTATTTCTAAGACATACTGGAGTCATTTCACATAACGGAAAATATTGCCATTTCCCGTCGCAGCCAAGCCGCTATTTGCTTCAAACTGGCACAGGAAAAATGGCAGCTGGAATCTGACCACTGTGGAAATCAGCCCAACTTTCTCATCGTTCTTATAAATGAGTCCCAATGTACAGCAAAAATTATAATCATGACTTCCTGGGCACAGCAGGTCTCCTATATCACCATGTCTGAAATGGGAACTGTCTGCGTTGCATATAGCAAACGATTGTCTTCCATTATTTTATCCACAGAATGTTAAAAATGTGCATAAGGGAATCTAGCGTCTATAAACAAATGCAAACATTTTTTATTTCAGACTGTTCAGAATTCACTATGCTATGTGCATATAATACATTTTGCATGGCACTGTGGATGCATTAAGAATCTGAACATACCTATGGAAATTCTGCTATTTTCTCTATAGTCACTAATGCTTTACCATTCAATTTTCTTAATGCGAAGTTCCAGGGATATAAAAGACACATTAATATAGCTCTATATTTATTAATAAATCTATTTTTTTCAAATGAAGCTACTGTAAATACCTGAATTTGATCTGGTATGAATTGCTTGCAATCCTTGTACAGCAGCATGCAGACAAATAGAGAGATGAACAGAACTGAGAGCCAATAAGGAGTGCTGCATGCAAACACGTTGACAAGTATGTTACGTCAGCTATATGCAGTATATATTATATAGGATAGGTTTGGTGATTTTTCAGGCTTACTTAAAAGTCTGCTGTTTTTAGGCAATGCTGGGACAAGGTCATCTAGAGCATTGTTTCCCAACCCAGTCCTCAAGGCACACCAACAGGTCATGTTTTCAGGATTTCCCTCAGATGAAACAGCTGTGGTAATTACTAAGGCAGTGAAACTGATCAAATCACCTGTGCAAAATAATGGAAATCCTGAAGAAATGACCTGTTGGTGTGCCTTGAGGACTGGGTTGGGAAACACTGATCTAGAGCCCAGGGCAGGCATGCCAAACTGCGCCCCCAATATGTCTGAGCATTATGTGTCAGCAAAAATCCCTCTTCCCCAAAAAAACTGAGCACTTATCTTTTTCACTCCCCATAAGCATAAATTACCCCTCTATCCAGTACAAATGTTCCCCCCCCCACCGAAATCCCCCCTCCCAGCACAAATATCCCCTTCTCCCTAAAAACGACTGTGTATTACGAGTCTGTATAACCCCCGCGTCAAACCGTACGGACGGGACCCGAGATCTAGTCACAAAGGGTTGGGTCAGGAGTTCCGTGTGGTTGTCCAGTAAAGAAGTCCTAAAGGTAATAAAACGTGTCCACTAAACTAGTCAAAGTGACGGAATCATTAATGGTGTCGACAAAGTAGACTCCCTTTAGGACTTTTGTACTGGACAACCACACGGAACTCCTGACCCAACCCTTTGTTACGAGATCTA
>BLSH010485638.1:846497-872499 GCA_018402905.1 Glandirana rugosa | reverse complement strand
GCGTTACTGGCTGCATAACTACCCCACCTGCGTTACTGGCTGCATAACTACCCCACCTGCGTTACTGGCTGCATAACTACCCCACCTGTGTCACTGGCTGCATAACAACCCCCACCTGTGTTACTGGCTGCATAACTACTCCCACCTGTGATATTGGCTGCAATTTACCCCACCTGTGATATTGGCTTCAATTTACCCCACCTATGATTTAGGCTGTAATTTACCCCACCTGTGATGCTGAGCTGTATACTCTGTCCTGTGATGCTGAGCTGTATACTGTCTCCTGTGATGCTGAGCTGTATACTGTGTCCCGTGATGCTGAGCTGTATACTCTGTCCTGTGATACTGAGCTGTATACTGTGTCCTGTGATGCTGAGCTGTATACTGTGTCCTGTGATGCTGAGCTGTATACTGTGTCCTGTGATGCTGAGCTGTATACTTCTGACACAATATGTGGAATACAGGGGACGGAGTGGGTGGATTATTTAAGGGGTGGGTCTTGTTATAAGTAGGAGGGGTCAAAAAGGAAGGGCGGGGCTTGGCGCCCCCCATCCTAAAACTTCACCAGCCGCCACTGCTTAGAAGAGACATCACCAGACACAGCAGAGGTCAACAAAATAAACAAAATAAAGCATGGAGACATGGAAGGATGGGTGAGTTTGCTTTAAATATTAACCACTTACACTTCTCTCTGCCCAAAGTGTGTAGCTCACACAGGTGACTTTATACATGACCTGGAGATGTCCCAAACTGGCAAGATACTGGACTGAGGTCATTCAAACCATTACTGAAGCAGCTCAACTTCCTATCCCCTTTACCCCACTGGTGTGCCTATTGGGAGCTATAGAAGAGATGTTCCCTAGAGGCATACACTACATGATCACAAGAATGCTATATCTAGCCCGGAAGTTGATAGCAAGATTATGGATATCGCATTCCTCGCCTACTAAAGCCCAATGGATACATTGCGTCAACAACACCCTCCTTAGAGAACAGCTGGCTTACCGTCACCTCAATGCATCTCAAAAGTTTGATCTTATATGGCAAAACTAGCTATCTAATACCTCCGTCAGAGGCGGCTCTCTAATTAGGCAAATTAGGCGGTTGCCTAAGGCCTCACACTCACAGGGGCCTCGCAAACGCCTAATTTGACACTGACACCAGCACCGAGATAGAGAGTACTGACACCAGCACTTTAAAGCTCTTAATATATGCAATTTATAAAGTTAATTCTTTATTGCTTGAATTATTTTTCCCATTATGGGCGTGATTAGGGCCTCATGTCTAGTTTTTGCCTAAGGCCTCACAAAGCCTAGAGCCTCCTCTGACCTAGGGTTGCCACATCATCCCTTTAATCCAGGACACATATGGATTGCACAGGTTTTGTGGCTAATTGAATGCAGATAAGGCACCAAGTGAGTTTAATTACCACCTTAATCAGCCACAGAACCTGTGTAATTCATAGGTGTCCTGGATTAAAGGGATGATGTGGCAACCCTACTCTGACCTCAGTAGCCCCGGTACAACTGGTTAGAGACAGATTGCTGCTGATGGAAGTCTAACAGGAAGTCTTGAGCATGAACTCCTAGGTCTAGGGCAGGGATCTGCAATTAGCGGACCTCCAGCTGTTGCAGAACTACAAGTCCCATGAGGCATAGCAAGACTCTGATAGCCACAAGCATGACACCCAGAGGCAGAGGCATGATGGGACTTGTAGTTTTGCAACAGCTGGAGGTCCGCTAATTGCATATCCCTGGTTTAGGGCATAGTATGTTTGACACATATGAGCAATAAGGATCTAGGTACCCTAGTAAGCCCGATAATAAACCTAGGTTGTCTACAAGGTTTATCCACCTTATAATACTTTATGGAAATCCCAGGGAAGGGAGGAAAAGGGGGGAACAATCACAGATTGGAAGTCATGTATTATTTTCTTTTATCTTTTCTCATTCATTAAATGCCGCCATTCTTAAGATGCATTACAATGACTATACCCATTTGATGCATATTACTTTGCTATTCTAGACACATCAATTGTAATGCTGAACACTCTACTATGGATACTGTAATAAGTGCATTATTGTTTGACAGCAATAAAATATTGTTTTTATTTAAAAAAAAAATATTAACCACTTAGCAACCGCAATATGTATATATTTACCGGGATTATGATATCAACCATAACCCCGGTACCGTTTTTTGCAGCCGGGGGCTGCCTTTCTCGTGAAATCATTCCGAGCTGCACATGAGGACGCCCCCTCCTGGCGCTCGCTGGTGTTGATCCAGCGGTGTGGTTTGCTGCTCCCATAGGCAATCAAAGAGTACATACTGTACATGCTTTGATCGACTCTATGGCCTTGGAGGACCAGAGTGATGTCATGACGTCACTTCAGATACAGGCTGAAGGTAATTTTTGGGGTTTTTTGTTTATTTATTTTTTTAAGCCAAAGATCAAAAATAAAAATTTTATTTTGATTTTTTGCTTTTAAAGGTAAAAAAGAGATTTGGGGACTTTTTGACCTCACATTACTCCATAAAGAGGACCTGTCATCCTTATTTCTATTACAAGGGATGTTTACATTCATTGTAATAGGAATACAAGTGATAAAAAAAAAATTAAAGGTACAGCGTCAAAATCAAAAGTATAATAAATAAGAAAAAAAAAAGATTTAAAGCACCTCATCTCTCCATGCTCGCGCAGAGAATCGAACGCACACCTAAGTTGCGCACACGTATATAAACGGTGTTCACACATGTGAGATATCGACGCGAGCGTTAGAGTGAGACTAATAATTCTAGCGCCAGACCTCCTATGTAACTCTACACAAGCATTTAAAACGTCGTCAATGGAGATTTTTAAGTACCGTAGAGTGCACAATTTTAAAGCGTGACATGTTAGGTATCTATTTATAAGGAAAGGCTGGGGGTACAGGGAGTGGGGCTTTCAATGAAGCTTTAAATAGCCTGGTAAGGCTCTAGCTTCCATCCCTAAATATAATATATAAAAATTGCACTGGTATGCAATAGGACAGGGGGTGGGACTTTAAATGTAAGATGTGGTGGACAAAATGTAGTATTGATGGACATAGATCGACTGAGGTAGTAAAGTGTTTTATTACATTTATGCAAGTGATCATCAGTTAAACATATAAATGGTCACCAGGGGCGTATCATGAAATTGGTGGGCCCGTGTGCAAGCCCACACCACACCGATCACCCCCGGCTGTCAACCAGGAAGAGATCATCCATGGGTGCAGTGTGGGTCAGAGTACAGTGGGCCTCCCCACCCCTCAGGGCCCGTGTTCCGTGAACACCCTGCACCCATGGATGATACACCACTGATGGTGACATAGGTGATCCAATTCGGTAAAACCTGATCATAAGTCAAAATTCATACAATACATGATACAAGTTCCCCATCAATCAGTTTCATATACATATAAACAGTAATTTAAATAAACAGTGACGCGCTGCATGGCCCATATTCTGAAATTCCAAAGGGTAATACCCCAGGTATACCGTATTATTATTAAGAGAACAATAGCGCATAGTAGTAGCAGAAAACATGACAATGATAGCTCGGCACGTTTTGTGACTTTTGGGGTTACTCGGCGTAACATCATCTTTCACATTTTACAAAAAAAAATCGGGGTAAATATAGTGTTTTTTTAATTAACCACTTTTCGCTACATTTGAGAAGTGATATCTGAATGGTGCCTGCAGCTGTTTTTTTCAGCCAGCGATTCTGAACAACATAAAAGTGGTCTTAGCAGCGGATTCGCCGCAAGATCACTTTTATCAGCGGTGGGAGAGGTCGTTCCCCCCCTCCCCCCGCTGCTTTACAGTCATCTCAGCCGCTTACCGGACCCGCCGCAGTGGCGGAGATGGTCCGATCTGTCCGCTCCATAGTACGGCAGGGCGGAAATGACGTCAGAAGTCACCTCCACCCAACGGTCTTAAAGGGCCCGTTTTTTTTTTTGTGCTGTCATTTTTTTCAGATTTTTTTTTTTTTTTGCATTTTAGTGTAAATGTGAGATGTGAGGTCTTTTTGACCCCCAGATATTTAAGAGGACCTCTCATGCTTTTTTCTATTACAAGGAATGTTTACATTTCTTGTAATAGGAAAAAAAGTGATCTTTTTTTTTTTAAAAGAACAGTGTAAAAATAAAAAGTAAAATAAATAATTAAAAAAACCCCCAAATTTAAAGCGCCCCGTCCTTGCGAGCTCGCGTGCAGAAGCGAACGCATACGTAAGTCCCGCCCACACATGAAAACGGTGTGCAAACCACACATGTGAGGTATCGCCACGATCGTTAGAGGCTATCACTAGACCTCCTCTGTAGCTCAAAACTGCTAACCTGTAGAATTTTTTAAACGTCGCCAATGGAGATTTTTAAGCTGCAAAGTTTGTCGCCATTCCGCGAGCGGACGCAGTTTTGAAGCATGACATGTTGGGTATCATTTTACTTGGCGTAACATTATCTTTCACAATATGGAAAAAAATTGGCCTAACTTTACTCTTTTCTTATTTTTTAACTAAAAAAACTGAATTTATTTTAAAAAAAGCACGCTTGGAAGACCGCTGCGCAAATACGGTGTGACATAAAGTTTTGCAATGACTGCCATTTTATTCTCTAGGGTGTTAGAAAAAAAATATATAATGTTTGTGGGTTCTAAGTAATTTCATAGCAAAAAAAAAATGATTTTAACTCGTAAACACCGAACCCAAAAAACAGGCCCCTGACTGAAGTGGTTAATTAAAGTGCATTTATAAAAAACAAATGCTTTTTCAAAACATAAAAAATGGCAATGATCACCATTTTGTTCCTTAGGGGCTAAAAAAATGTATAATATTTGGGGTTCTAAGTAATTTTCTAGCAAAAAATACTGATTTAAACTTGTGAACAAAAAGTGCCAGGAAAAGCCTGGTCGGCAAGTGATTCGTGTTCGCAGTTTGTGGTGCTCAGACGCGCTTTAAGTATTGCTCTTGGCATTGCTCCCTCCATGTGCCATTTTCCCCTTTTTGCTAATTTTACATTGATCTGAGCAATTGACATTGCTGCTTGACCTGCCCATCAGTCTACTGAATCTGCTGCTATCTGTCGTTTGCTCTGACCATCTGTCTGAAGCCTTACCCTCCTCTGGCATCTGTCCGGTCTGTTGCCATCTATTGCCCCTGACAACACAGAAGGTCTACTGAACTCTGATAGTTTCGTTCAACGCCAATGGATATTCTATACTGTGAACAAATAATTAGGGATTCCAGCTGTGAGAAGGTAACAGCTTGGTTATAGCCTAGTTGAAAGTGACAGTAAAATAAGAATCATGAGAGCAGATCTATTTTCTGGTCCAGACCTGCTCTTCTATAACAGGATAAAGAGGAATGGCCCTATACCAGGTATTATATTTTTTTAAATTCTTGCACACAGCTGACTGCAATTCTAACCCCAACAAAGGTAAGTCTTTTAAAGCAGTTGTCTACCCTTTTTGTTTACTTTTACCTACAGGTAAGCCTAGAATAAGGCTTACCTGTAGGCAAAATGAATATCTTCTAAACCTGTATGGTTTAGAAGATATTCCCTTTCTAATGTAATATATCGTTACGGCGCATGCGCCGTATATGTTCCGGCAAAAGCCAGCATTTGTTCCGGACCCTGCCAGAAAAAATGAGCCCCGCGCACATGCGCGGGAGTCACGTCTCGCGGCTCCGGCCAGTCACAGCCTGGCAAGATCCGGGGGAAGATGTCCGCTCCCACGGAGGGGACCGAGCGGCTCGGTCGGATCTTCGTTTCAAGGTGAGTATTTCATAATGAGCTAGTATGCGGTGCATACTAGCTCATTATGCTATTGTCTTCCAGGTTTTTATTTTTTTTTTTTTTATTTTTGAGTAGACAACCGCTTTAACATTCCATATTAAAAAATCTTGCAGTAGGCTCCAGGCTCGGCAGGAATAAATAAAGCGTCTTGCACCAGCCCGTGCATATAATGGCAATCCCTGTAAGATAAGAAATTAGGAAATCTATGGAGGGATCCAATTTACTGCACGCTTTGCTCAGCCCTTCATTCTGCAAGGAGCTTTTTTTTCTAAAAATGAAATGCCTTTCCCATCAGCGTAATTACATTCCTTAATGCACCGATGCCTTTTTATGAATAAGTAAAAACCGCACACCGGTCTGGAGAGATGTTTGTGCCGTTTGGAATGCACAACGGGGGTTAAGCAAAAAACCCGTTGCTCCTATGCTGCCATATTTGGACTGGTAATGCTCTTTTGCACATGGACTTTCAGGAGGGCAAGTCTCCTCCCTCGCCAACAGGTTCCCATCACATCCATGTCCCCCCGGTAGTTGGCATCCAGGTTGCCTTATCAGCTACTCCTAAGTTCCTGTCAGCCAGTCCTCACTGGATTTCCCCTTCCAGATGGCGAGAGTCTGCACCGCCTTCCTTCAGTCCATCATAAGACGATGGAGCATCTGCTCCAAACTTCCCTTGACACATCAAACATTCTGAAAGCACAGGAGAGGCTGTTTGGATATATTCCCCCGATCTCCCAGCTAACCGTTACCTGCTGGTAGTAGCTCAGAGCCCCTTGCTAGGATTATGTAGAAGACAGTACTTAATAGTAGGAGGGACTGGGGCAACTGTCGCAGTGCAAGACATTGACCAACACATCTGTTAAAAAATATTGCTTTCTTTTTTATACATCTGAAAGAGCATCAACCATTATTTTTGATTATCTCCAAGATGTCAGCCACTTAACATGGAGAGGAGGAGGTGTGTAAAAAATATCAATAATGCAATTGCAATGTTCAGAATATATAGAGCTGTCAGGCAACATGTGTTGCGGGGAATACACTTAAGCTGATGAAACAATGATGTTATTTTAAAGCTGCAATTCATATTGCTTTAGAGAAAAAAAGTACAGTATGTATCAGGCAACATGGAAGCCCAGATGGCATTTGTTGTAACCAGAAGGGTCACTAAGATTTGAAAAGTGACTTTTGTGCCTAGTGGTTAAGAGGACAAGGTTACAAGAGGCAGAAATTAGGTTTCTCAATTTTTTTGTAGGCCTTACTTCCTGAGATATGGTACTTAACTCTGGAATGTGGGAGTATGTTTAGTAGAGACACTAATATGATCTAAAAAAGGGAGCCAAGTAAGGTGGCTAGAACAACTAATATGGCTGCCCAGTGGTCCTACTGAAAGTGTTCTAGTTTGTCCCACAGTTATGCCTGAGGGCCAAATTGATTAAGGAACATAAAAAAACAGTGAACCAGGGGGGTGGTTACTGGAGTCCAAGACCCACCATCACTGAAAATTAAACTTGTGGTAACTGTCTTAAATCATCAACACAAGAAGGCACTACAAAATATTTGTGTGGTCAGGTACAGATATTGAATGAGAAGACCTGGCTCACAATCATCATTCTTATTCATCGCAAAGATGTTGAGGAGGGTTGAGGTCAGGGCTCTGTGCAGGTCATTTGAATTCCTCCACACCCATGTCTTAATGGCTCTGACTTTGTGCATGGAGCACAGTCATATTGGAACAGAAAGGGACCTTCCTCAAACTGTTACCACAAAATAGGAATTACACAACTATCTAAAATGTCATTGTATGCTGTGGTCCATTGGAGCACCCTGTACTTCCAGATATGCCACCCATAAGTAAAGTCCCTGGAGCACTGATCCATATAGGTTGGGTTGCATAACTGTTGACAGCTGAACAAAGTCCCAAACCACCTGCTCATGTAGCACTTGCTGATCCTTGTCCAGGGCATGTAATAAAAGTCAAGCCCATATTTCAAACCAGTGTTCAAATTTAGAAATCTCTGTAGCCATGTGTTGTTCCTACTGGGTAAGGGACCGTCTGCCTCCCTGTCTGAGGGAAGTATAGGCATTCATGGTCCATTGCAGTGGCGGCTGGTGAAATTTTAGGATGGGGGGCACCAGACCACGCCCTTCCTTTTTGACCCCTCCCAATTCATATAAGCCCCACCCCTTATAGATTGCGCCCATTGTGTAAGGAGTATACAGCCCAGCATCGCCAGATAGGGTATTTACAGCATCACCAGATAGGAGTATACAGCATCACCAGATAGGAGTATACAGCATCACCTGATAGGGGTATACAGCATCACCAGATAGGAGTATAGAGCATCACCAGATAGGGGCATACAGCATCACCAGATATGAGTATACAGCATCACCAGATAGGAGTATACAGCATCGCCAGATAGGGGTATACAGCATCACCAGATAGGAGTATACAGCATCACCAAATAGGTGTATACAGCATCGCCAGATAGGGGTATACAGTATCACCAGATAGGAGTATACAGCATCACCAAATAGGGGTATACAGCATCACCAGATAGGGTATATACAGCATCACCAGATATGAGTATACAGCATCACCAGATAGGGGTATACAGCATCATCAGATAGGAGTATACAGCATTGCCAGATAGGAGTATACAGCATCACCAGATAGGAGTATACAGCATCACCTGATAGGGGTATACAGCATCACCAGATAGGAGTATAGAGCATCACCAGATAGGGGCATACAGCATCACCAGATATGAGTATACAGCATCACCAGATAGGAGTATACAGCATCGCCAGATAGGGGTATACAGCATCACCAGATAGGAGTATACAGCATCACCAAATAGGTGTATACAGCATCGCCAGATAGGGGTATACAGTATCACCAGATAGGAGTATACAGCATCACCAAATAGGGGTATACAGCATCACCAGATAGGGTATATACAGCATCACCAGATATGAGTATACAGCATCACCAGATAGGGGTATACAGCATCATCAGATAGGAGTATACAGCATTGCCAGATAGGAGTATACAGCATCACCAGATAGGAGTATACAGCATCACCTGATAGGGGTATACAGCATCACCAGATAGGAGTATAGAGCATCACCAGATAGGGGCATACAGCATCACCAGATATGAGTATACAGAATCACCAAATAGGAGTATACAGCATCACCAGATAGGGGTATACAGCATCACCAAATAGGGGTATACAGCATCACCAGAGAGGGTATATACAGCATCACCAGATAGGAGTATACAGCATCACCAGATATGAGTATACAGCATCACCAGATGGGGTATACAGCATCATCAGATAGGAGTATACAGCATTGCCAGATAGGAGTATACAGCATCACCAGATTGGAGTATATACAGCATCACCAGGTAGGGGTATATACAGCATCACCAGATAGGGTATACAGCATCAGCAAATAGGGTATATACAGCATCTCCAGATAGAAGTATACAGCATCACCAGATAGGGGTATATACAGCATCACCAGATGGGATATATACAGCATTGCCAGATAGAGTATACAGCATTCACCAGATAGGGGTATAGAAAGCATCGCCAGATAGAGTATACAGCCCTCCCCCCACCCCTGCAACAGGGCTCGTGGCCCTGACAGAAGATCCCCCCAGGGTAGTCGGTACATCAAAGTCCCGCACTTACCCCATCTAGGAAGTGAGCCGGGCGGGCAGTGAGCGGTGTTTGGCAAGTGGGAGCTAAACCCCCTCCTTCTCTGAGAAAGGCATCCAATAGGATTGCCTGACCATTCAGCCAACCGGGAAACCGGTAGCATACAGGCGCTTCCTGATTGGCTGAGAGGCGATTCAGTGTTAGAAAAGCAAATATTCATTTGCTTTTGTAACACACATGAGTGGGCCCATGGCGCCATGCTCTGCGCCACAAGCCACTCTGTTTTGAAGCCTATTGGAGTGATAATTCATGCGGCTGGCCTCCTGAAGGGGGTGGCGGTGACGGCCATGGATAGATTCATGCTATGCATGAATCTATCCATTAACATAAGGGGGTGGACATAAATGGACGTGCTGCCCCTGGGAATGAGAATGGTGCAGCCATAAGCTGCTATGTGTGGTTCATCATGAAATACAGTGGCCAGTCCATGTCAAGCCATTCCCATGGTGCTTCCCAACTTCTCACCAGAAGAGCCAGATATAGCACTGGCACGCCGCCCCAGCCCTGGTTTGCTGCCTTTCAACACATCTTCCCATACAAGGGCAGATTCTGAACAACTCTCCAGTGGCTCATTTCATTCACCTCCCAGCACCTCATCCACACATGTGACAACCATATCTAGTTTACAAGCAGTTTCTTCCCAGAAGGGGTGCACTCCAGAATGGTAAGATTCTCCTTCAAAGGCATCAGGGAAAAGACCCACATATTTCCAGTTGATGAGGCCCAGTTCCACCAGGGACACCTCAACACCAGGCTTAACTTCTGCAAACACTGGGGATGATGGTGCTTTGTTCACTGGAGGCAGGCTAGAGGAGATTGCTAAATGAGGCAACTAAAAGCCAGGTGGTGTATCCTCAAGGGACTTTTTTCCTTCTAGCCTTGCCCACCACAAGGGTACATTTTGCCAAATTCCTGGAGTTAGGCTTTAAAGGTAATTCCCTGCACATCTGGTACTCTGGAAACTTCTACCCACAGCACTGGTTCCATTGGCCTCATGCACACTAGTGGTTTGGCCCGTGTGGGTTAAATCCTGGTCAATTCTGCACTATGGGCATACATCCCTGAACACATATAGCACTAAACATGAGTACTGCTAGATATAGCATCCAGTTTTTGCATATTTCAGCCTACTATAGATTATGACAGGCTACTGGTAGCAGGGCTGGATAAAACACCTGTGCTTCCCGGGTGCCCAAACACGCCTGTGTGCATGAGACCTAATAGTGCAAAAATTATGACCTCTACCTGCCTGTCTTCGATTTAGGCATATTTTATGTTAAGTAGTGACGCTATTGTGCAAATTAACATTGCCAGGTGTCATGGAAAGGCACCCGGCGATGCTGGGGTGGTGGGTCCCGTCACAAATTTGGGGCCCCATGGATTATAGCTATGCTGAATAGCAGACACCCAAAGATCAAAAGAGCAACTCTCTCTTTAATCCTGAGTCAATCATATTCCACACCCTTTTAAAAAAGCTAAGGACACCCACGTTCTAAAAATGATTTTGTAATTCACTTTGGTTCCTATTCCTTCAGCCTGCAATAGTTGTTATCCATCTCCCAGCTCTTCCCATTGTTAATGTGACAGTGATTTTTTTCCCAAAAGAAGAATTGTGAATATAATTATGACAGACACTTTTCCAGCCCTAGCATTAAAGTTACAAAATGCATAAAAAATTCTTATCTGGACCAAAAGGAGTATAATAATAATAATAGCAAAAAAATGAGAAAATGGCTAGATGTGTAATACCTGACTGTGCACAGCGGGGTTCTAGAAGTAATCACAATGTCAAAAATAATTCCCCTAAAATGGAACCTGCAGAATTCAGTTTTCTATCAGATATTACATCATCATTGTTCCCTACTACCAGGCACAAACTGGGGAATGAAAGGCTCCCTTTAGATACCCAACAGAGGAAATCCGAGATACAAGATTGTTACAAAATGTCTGTATTAATTCAACAATAAAGAGTAAATATAGCCATTAGTGAGCTTCCTATACACGCCTAATATCTCCAGTTCTATTGGAAGAAAAGGAAATGTTCACTTGAGATGCTTGAATGCAATGAGGAAATTATCGCTGCTGAGGTTACAAATGGGCCTGTGATTTTAAACAGACGACCCTTGTTTGAGGGTTATTAGTGAACCCGTGTCTCACACATTTCATTACCGGAGCTGGCAGCAGTAAGGTTGTCTTGGTTTTCTGTGGCCATTTACAAGGACAGAGTGCCATGATCTCCCTTGAAATATTTTCTGATGGCTTATTTTTCTTAAATCTCTGTTTCATCACTCTGACAGCCAGTGAATTAACCACTTGCCGACCAGCCGCCGTCGGGTCGGCTCTCCTGTGTAAATTGCCGTAGCAGACGCGGTTGCAGGGTGGGTGTGCCCTTCGCCCACACGCATATGCTGCATGACTCGATGTCCGCCGGCGACCTGTGATCACCTAGTACAAAGGCAGAACATGGATCTGCCAATGTAAACAAGGCAGATCCCCGTTCTGACCAGGGACATGACAGTGATCTACTGTTCCCAGTTATCGGGAACAGTGAGATCTGTCATGTCCCTGCCAGCTCAGCCCCCCACACAGTTAGAAAAGGGAACACATTTAACCCCTTGATCGCCCCCTAGTGTTAATTCCTTCCCTGCCAGTGTCATTTATACATTGATCAGTGCATTGTTACAGCACTGATCAATGTAATAAAGTCACTGGTCCCCAAAAAGTGTAATATGGCGTCAGATTTGTCCGCCACAATGTTGCAGTCCCACTAAAAATCACAGATCGCCGCCATTACAGTAAAAACTATTTTAAAAAAGTCCTTAAAGCGGTTGTATACTCTTTAAAGGGATTTTTACCTAGAGGTAAACCTATAATAAGGCCTATAATAAGGGCTTACCTGTAGGTAAATGAATATCTCCTAAACCTATACAGTTTAGAAGTTATTCCCCCTGCAAGCAGCTGCGCTGTGATGCTCCGGTGAAGGCCCGGCGCATAGCGGAAGAATATGATAAATGGTTTTCTAAATATTTTACAAATAAATCTGTGAAAAGTGTGGTATGCATTTGTATTCAGCCCCCTTTACTCTGTTACCCCTAACTAAAATCTAGTGGAACCAATTGCCTTCAGAAGTCACCTAATTAGTAGAGTCCACCTGTGTGTAATTTAATCTCAGTATAAATACAGCTGTTCTGTGAAGCCCTCAGAGGTTTGTTAGAGAACCTTAGTAAACAAACAGCATCATGAAGGCAAAGAAACAACCAGACAGGTCAGGGATAAAGTTGTGGAGAAGTTTAAAGCAGGGTTAGGTTATAAAACAATATTCCAAGCTTTGAACATCTCAGGGAGCTCTGTTCAATCCATCATCCAAAAATGGAAAGAGTATGGCACAACTGCAAACCTACCAAGACCTGGCTGTCCACCTAAACTGACCGGCCAGGCAAGGAGAGCATTAATTGGAGAAGCAGCCAAGAGGCCCCATGGTAACTCTAGAGGAGTTGCAGAGATCCACAGCTCAGGTGGGAAAATCTGTCCACAGGACAACTATTAGTTGAGCTCTCCACAAATCTGCCCTTTATGGAAGAGTGGCAAGAGGATAGCCATTGGTGAAAGAAACCCATAAGAAGTCCTGTTTGCAGTTTGTGAGAAGCCATGTGGGGGACACAGCAAACACGTGGAAGAAGGTGCTCTGGTCAGATGGGACCAAAATTGAACTTTTTGGCCTAAACGCAAAACGCTATGTGTGCCGGAAAACTAACACTGCACATCACCCTAAATACACCATCACCACTGTGAAACATGGTGGTGGCAGCATCATGGTGTGGGGATGCTTTTCTTCAGCAGGGACAGGGAAGCTAGTCAGAGTGGATGGGAAAATGGATGGAGCCAAATACAGGACAATCTTAGAAGAAAACCTGTTAGAGTCTGCAAAAGATTTGAGGTTCACCTTCCAGCAGGACAACGACCCTAAACATCCAGCCAGAGCTACAATGGAATGGTTTAAATCAAAGCATATTCATGTGTTAGAATGGCCCAGTCACAGTCCAGACCTAAATAAAATTGAGAATCTGTGGTAAGACTTGAAAATTGCCGATCACAGACGCTCTCCATCCAATCTGACTGAGCTTGAGCAATTTTGCAAAGAAGAATGGGCAAAAATGTCCTCTCTAGATGTGCAAATCTGGTAGAGACTTCCCCAAAAAGACTTGCAGCTGTAATTGCAGTGAAAGGCGGTTCTACAAAGTATTGACTCAGGGGGGCGCCATACAAATGCCCCCCACACTTTTCACATATTTATTTGTAAAACATTTGGAAAACCATTTATCATTATCCTTCCAACTCACAATTATGGGCCACTTTGTGTCGGTCTATCAAATAAAATCCCAATAAAATACATTTATGTTTTTTGTTGTAACATGAAAAATGTGGGAAATTTCAAGGGGTATTAATACTTTTTCAAGGCACTGTAAATGTGCTGTGCCAAGCTTGTAAGTCTTAACATAACATTACAAAAAATAGATAATGGACATAATAAGGAGAAATCAATTAAGCTGCTGCGCCACTTTGCTGGAGTAAAAACGTGTGCTTTTTTTCAAAATGTGTAAATATATGTTAAAGATGTAAAAATCAATAAAAGAGTAACCCTGGTACGTAAAAAAAAAAAAATTAATGAACAAAGCTAACAAGAAAAACATTTTAATTATTAATAGTTTATAAAATAGAAGTGAAAAAAAAATCATCAGGAGAATAATAAATAAATGTAGAAGAATAAGGAGTTAATTAAGGCTGCTTAGAGTAAATTAAGGCTTAATAAGAGGTTAAACAGGGGAACATATATATATAATTTTTTTTATTTGACAGGTTGTTATAAATTGACTTCATCTGCAGATCCAAGTTCATCCCTTTGATCTGTAGATGAGGAAATAGAAAGATACAAAAAGAAACAATGCTTCTTTTTATCATTCTGTTTCAGCAGCTGAGCAATGTTGTCGATAAACATTGCCGGTGTTCTGTCAAAATAGCCAATTCATCAAGATCTCCAATCACGTCACTTCTGGTTACTTTAATGCATAAGTAATTGGAGATTTAGACGAGTTGCTGTTTTGACACAACACCGGCAAGCGGGTACACTTCGGTACACGATATTATGAGCGGACATTCTTATTCTGCCCGATACTAACCAACAACATGGCCGGCTCCAAGGAAGAGACAACTTTTTCTGCCTTAGCCGCTGTTCTGTCAAAACAGCAAACTCTTCATGAACCGGAGTCTACATGCTAGCGGCGTTTTGTCAAAACAGCAATTATCTAAATCTCCAATTACTGATGCAAATAGCCGGAGGTGACGTGACTGGAGATCTCGAAGAACTGGCTATTTTGACAGAACACCGGCAATGTTTATAAACAACATTGCACAGCTGCTGAGACAGAATGATAAAAAGAGACATTGTTTCTTTTTGTATCTTTCTATTTCATCTACAGATCAAAGGGATGAACTTGGACCTGCAGATGAAGTCAGTATATTTTTGATAGCTCCTATTGCCAGAAATTCGTTTACACTTCAGCTGTCAACAGGGGAACCCCACTGACAATTGAATTGGTTGTTAAGGACGCAGCGGCCCTGCTCCTAAACAACTGATAATTGCTGACTTTTTTTATTTATTTTTTTTTACATTTCAGCTGACAACTGAAAGAACCGAGCCTGAAAGTATCAGTTTCAGGTATCGGAGCATTGCCTTGAGTACCGATACTCATGCAAATGCTTAGTATCTGCACCAATACCGATACCGGCATAGGTGCAACCCTTGTTATTGGTGAACCCGTACCTCGCAGATTTCATTACCAGAGCTCCGTTGCCATCGGTAAGGTTTTTTGCAGCCATTTACGAGGGCAGATTGCCATGATCTCCCTTGGAATATTTTCCACCAATTTTCCGATGGCTTACATTGTGTTTTTTTTAAACCTCTATTCTGCCACTCTGCCAGCCAGCGATTAAAGCATGGCAGATCCGGCCCTCAGGCGGAGGAAGAAAGGCGAGCGTGAGGGAGTGGGTATTGTGTGTCGGAGTCTGGAGTTGGTGTAGGATTATGGGGCGCCGCAGGAGTTGGCATCCCAGGGAGATTTGCTCTCTGAGAAGTAAATCTGCTTCCAAGCCAATCTCCCTGACTGCAGGGGAGACAAGTGTAGGATTTTGTTCCAATCTTTGCTTTTTTTTTTCCCTTGTTTATTTTTTATTTTTTTTTCCTTTTCCCGCACACGCTTGTCGTTCTGGCAACATTTCCATCTCAGCCATGTATGCGCATGATTAAAATTGGATGGAATTACTGGAGGGCCACTGAGTGCTGACATTTGCCTATGGTGAGAAGAGAGAAGAAGAGAATTAAAGGTGACTGTAAACTAAAAACTGACAATAGCCACATAAATATTATGTCACAGAAGGTGCATTTAGAAGACAAATAAATCTGAAACAGAAGCCGCTCTATAAAACAAGACTACAAATCAAATTTACACGTATTTGAAAAAAAAGCCTAAGGAGCTTACTACAGCTAAAGATAATTAAGACATAGATACGGTCCCGAGGAGAGAGATTTTACCATCGCGGCTTACTTCCTGTCCGGTAATCGCACCGCACACACACCGGCGACATCCAACATGTAGCTCTTAGCTACTTGGTAAATGTTAATATATTGTGAAATAGTTCAAGCTCGGTTACGGTACATATTACCTTTTTATATGTTGTTAAAGAAAAACCTTTATGAAAGGAAACCTCTGTTTTAGGCATTACCCAAATATACCCCCAAACCTCCCTACCCCGTCTAGGTTGTTTCCTTACTTTACCTTGTTCCTGTAGGGCTTTGCTGGCCTTTATCTAGCCCTTGGGGGCACTATTCTTCCCACAGATAAGAGGCTTAATTGCTCCCACGGACTCCAACGATGAGGTGCCATACTGAAACCAACAGTGGGCATTATTCCTTACATGGACACCAGCAATTGAACACAATTCCTTCCACTGACACCAACAATGGGGCATGATTTCTTCCACTGACACCAACAATGAGCACTATTTCTTCCACTAACACCAACAATGTGGCACTATTCCTTCCACTGACACTAACAGTGAGGCACTATTCCATCCACTGACACCAACAATGGGCACTATTCCTTCCACTGACACAAACAATGTGGCACTATTCCTTCCACTGACACTAAAAGTGAGGCACTATTCCTTCCACTGACACCAACAATGGACACTATTCCTTTCACTGACACCAACAATGGAACACTATTCCTTCCACTGACACTAACAGTGAGGCACTATTCCATCCACTGACACCAACAATGGGCACTATTCCTTCCACTGACACAAACAATGTGGCACTATTCCTTCCACTGACACTAAAAGTGAAGCACTATCCCTTCCACTGACACCAACAATGGACACTATTCCTTTCACTGACACCAACAATGGAACACGATTCCTTCCACTGACACTAACAGTGAGGCACTACTCCTTCCACTGACCTCAACAATGGGCATTATTCCTTCCACTGATACCAAAAAATTAGGTTTACCACAGATCACAGATGCTATGTATTTTTTTTACTCCCAATGACCACCAAGTCTGAGGCACTGTTTACTCCCACTGACAATGGGGAATTTTTTTAGCTCCCACTGTCCGCAATCCAGTCCTGAAGTACAGTAAACTGACCCTTTGCTTAGATAGGTTGGAGACCCTCCTACAGGGGGAAAACACTTTCATTATTCTCTGTAACATAATTATTAGGCTTTCAGATTCTTTAGGAGCAAACTGCAAAGATGTCAATTCCTAGTGCTGTATTCATGCCCCCAGAATTACATCTCCCAGGAGTCCTTTTTCTCCACAAAGTGAGTGAACAGTCTCTTGTGAATAAAGGCAGAAACCCTGTTTTGAAGAGGAATAAATCAATGTATGTATTAGACTGTATACTTACGTGTCCACTGGTGCCCTCACTGTCTACTCGTAGCTCTCTGTGGTGGCTTGTTACATAGTTACATAGTTACATAGTCAGCGAGGTTGAAAAAATACACAAGTCCATCAAGTCCAACCTATGTGTGTGCTTTTATGTCAGTATTATATTGTATATCCCTCAATGCTGTGGTCCCTTAGGTGTGCATCTAATAGTTTTTTGGATTTATCTATACTACCAGCAGAAACCACTGCTTGTGGAAGAGAATTCCACATTCTCACTGCTCTTACCGTAAAGAAACCTCTACGCATTTTAAGGTTAAACCGCCTTGCTTCTATTCTTATAGTTACATAGTCAGCTTGTGTGTCGCTCTTCTGCTGCCTAGAGTACTCAGTTGCAGGGCAACAGGATGCAGCCTCCCAGCGGTTATTGGCTGCTGCCCTGTACCTTCCTCAACTTCCTATTTCGCTGCAGGGTAACAAGTCCACATGGTCTCCAACTCTAGGATTGGTCCATTGGTGCAGATGACCCCTTAAAGTGTATCTGCCTGGGCTTTTTTGCCTGTGATAGTGTTTTCTGCTGACGAAGTGCACTTGACTAGTTTGTATGTTTGTTTACTCCTGTTGCTGCCTCATGCTACGTTCTTGGATCCCTATACTGCCTGATGCCTGCCCTGGCCCTGGCTTTGTTGATGGATACCTCTACTGTCTGCTGCCAGCCCTGACCTTTTCCTACATTGTCAGGTTCCTCTACTGCCTGCCTTGACCTCTTTGGTATGTTACTGAATACCTCTACTGTCTGCTGCCTGCCCAAACCTTTTCCTACATTGTTGGATTCCTCTACTGCCTGCCTTGACCTCTTTGATATGTTACCAGAAACCTCTACTGTCTGCTGCCTGCCCAGACATTTTTCTACATTCCCAAATTGCTCTACTGTCTGCTCAGATTTTTTTGCCTTGTTATCGAATACCTCTACTGTTGTGACGCGCCAGGTGGAGGAGTCTGACTTATGCAGGTGTAACCTCTCTTGTGACCCTGATTCAAGAACCCCTGGTAGAGCAGACAGGTGGTTCAGGAGTGAGGATGGCACGAGGGTAGAGCTGGTCACCGGTGACAACTGAAGTGGTATCTCCGGTCTTGTGCTGGTAGTAGAGTGGTGGTACAGGCTGGGTCGGCAACAAGCGGGCGGTGCGGTACAGTGGACCAGTTGTGAACCAGGGGGCCCTCTCCATGTGACCCAAGTTTGGTATTTTTATCGCCTATGGCTCGGGAGAACGGTGTCCCCAAACCGGGTGCCCCCTCCCATAGACTCCAATGTTAAGTCCGAAATTCATCCGACAATTGTCAGTCAATGACTTGTCATTTTGGGGACCCGGTATGGCCGAACCATAGGTTCTAGAGGTCCCAAACGTGGACCAGATGTTGCCCAGGGGGGCCTTTCTATGTAACCCAAGTTTAGTATTTTTATCACCTATGGTTTGGGAGAACTGTGTCCCCAAACCGGGTGCTCCCTCCCATAGACTCCAATGTTAGCGGTGTTCCACCCATGTAAAAGTCGGCAGCTACAAAAAGTGTAGCTGTTGACTTTTAACAATTGGCCACTCACTTGTCCCTCGCTCCAGTGATGCAGTCACCGGAGGGCTCGCTCTTCTCCCCCTCCCCTCGGTGGCACCGGCACCATAACTGTGGGCACCCGGCTTTGACTTCAGAGCTGGGCACACGCTGTGCCTTGTGACTGGCCAGCGTATCTTCTGGGACCTGTGACGTGTCCCAGAAGATTGCCGGGAGGGAGAAGGGAAGGTGGACTTCCTTCCCTGAGCCGTAGCGCCAAGGGAGGACGTGGACCTGGGACCCTGTTTTCACAGGGTCCCTGGTCACCCCCCCCCCCAAAAAAAAAGACATGCCAATTGTGGCATGTCGGGGGGTCACTTTCAATTAAAGCGGAAGTTCCACTTTAGGGTGGAACTCCGCTTTAAGTCTGAAATTCACCCGACAACTGCCGGTCAATGACTGGTCATTTTGAGGATGTGGTACGGCCAAACCATAGGTGCTGGAGGTCCCACACCTGGACCAGTTGTGGTCCAGGGGGGCCTCTCCATGTGACCCAAGTTTGGTATTTTTATCGCCTATGTTTCTGGAGAACGGTGTCCCAAAACTGGCTGCCCCCCTCCCATAAACTCCAATGTTAAGTTTGAAATTCATTATACAATTGCTGGTCAATGACTGGTCAGTTTGGGGACCCGGTAACCAAAGGTGCTGGAGATCCCAAACCTGGACCAGTTGTTGGTAACCCAAGTTTGGTATTTTTATCATCTATGGTTCGGGAGAACGGTGTCCCCAAACCCGGTGCCCCCCTCCCATAGACTCTGATGTTAAGTCCAAAATTCACCCGACAATTGCTGGTCAATGACTGGTCACTTTGAGGACCCGGGACGGCCGAACCATAGGTGCTGGAGGTCCCAAAGTTGGACCAGTTGTTGCCCAGGGGGCTCTCTCTGTGTGACCTAAGTTATTTTTATTGGGTATGGTTCGGTAGAATGGTCTCCCCAAACCGGGTGTCCCCCTCCCATAGACTCCAATGTTAAAGACTGCTAAAGTCTTTGTTGTAAGGACCCCTTGAGACACTGGGCCCTTACAACAGTACTGTCTGTACCCCCCCTGATGGTGGCCCTGATTGCTCAATTCGTCATCTATTAGGACCCCCAGATCCTTCTCCATCCTTGATTCCCGCAGAGGTTTTCCCTCTAGTGAATAGTTTGCATTTATGTTTTTTGCCCCATGTGCATTACTTTACATTTCTCCACATTAAACCTCATTTTCCATTTGTCTGCCCACTCCATTATTTTATTTAGGTCATTCTGTAAAATTTCAAACACTTTTTGAAAGATAAAACATGTGTTTTATATACAACTCTATAGATCAGACCAAACTGAAAGACAAATGAGGAGGACAGAGGGGCTTTGTTCCAAATCCGGGACAGTCTCTCAAAATCAGAGACATTTGGGAGCTGTGCTCTGCCTCCACGGTACCCAGGGCTTTTTTTCAGCTGGAACTTGGTGGAAATGAGTTCCACCACTCCTGGCTTAGGCCTTCTGCTCCCTGCTCACTACTACTACTTGTAAACACAGAAGTCCGGCTTCTGTGTTTACAAGTGACAGCTTGTCCCACAACAGCTCCCTCAGATCTGATCTCGTAGGTGGCTCCAACTAAATGCAGGATGGGGACAAGGGAGATGAAGGTGCCCGGGGTTCAGTGCAGATCCTAACACCCTCACTGGATGATGTCCCTGCAAGTGAGAGAGGGAGTGTCACCTACAGTGTGTGGAAGGTACTAGGGTTCTTCAGCTTAATGCAACAACACAAGTAAGACATGTGGAAGATGGTGGAGCTAAGGTAAGGGAGAAGATGGGGCAGGGTAGAGAGGGGTTGCATTAGGGTTGCCACCTCACCCCTTTAAACCCGAACACATATGAATTACACAGGTTCTGAGGCTGATTAAGGTGATAATTAAACTCACTTGGTGCCTTATCTGCATCAAATTAGCCTCAGAACAACCTGTGTAATTCATATGTGTTTGGGTTTAAAGGGGTGAGGTGGCAACCCTAGGTTGCATGCAGAGGTCAGAGCTGAAGTGGGGTGAAAGTAAGATGTGGTTGGGGGATGCAGAGGGAAGCAGCTGTGGATGAAGGTTGAACTCTGTACTATGTATGTAGCACACCCCTGAACTCTGCACATAGCGCACCCCTGAACACTTCACTCTGTGTGTAACACCCCCCCGAACTCTGCACCATTGTTAGTAAAATTTGACCCCACCCACTATCAGTTTGGAGGGTGTGTGTGTGGGGGGAGAGGGGTGTTGGCGGGGGGTCGTGGTTGAGTTCCTGTACCTATTTTCTCAGAAAAAAAGCCCTGACAGTGCCTCATACTTCTCTTCCACAAACAGTGCCTAATGCCTCTCTATATCTTCTCTTATGGAGATGCTTTAGCCCTAAAGGATTATGTTCAGTAACTCCAAAATAATATTATAATGATTATAAGATTATATGCACCACTCCAAGTAACCTATTCAAAAGAACAAGGACACATCTGTTACTTTACTATAGAATGTCATATAAAGTACACATCCATCAAAAATGCATTAAGACTTCAAGGGCTCGTACTTTATAAGATGTTCTATAATGAAGGAAACTGATGCAGCTTTTACAGTAAAGTACAGCTATTACTTTCCGTGTCACTAGAAGCCAACAACTGCTCCTATTACTAGACATTTCCCTTTTCGTAGAAGTATTGTCCCCCGGCCTCTGGCTGGTAGCTCTGCATTCTGGCGCGGTTTTTTGTTTATGTTGTTTTATGGTTTTGTTCCCCACTGGTTGGTATGGGCTATTGTGGAGGCATCAGCTTGCTACAATGTGACAATATGCCTCGCATGCCATCCTGTGGGGCAGGAATATGGCGGTCAAATGACAAGCTGGGCACCACACTGAGATCAGGTGACTGCCAAAATCATCTCTATAACTATCCCAAGTGGTGCTTTACGAAACGTGTTCTTCCCTCATTTCCTGCTAATCACTGCCCTGCATCCAAGCTACCTCCTAACCACTTCTGATTAATTAGCAACAGATATTATCACACGCCAATTCCTTATAGCTTTTTAATTACATTTCATTTCTTTCTACCAGGAAGATTAATAGGGCAGACATTAGATGTTATTATTTTCCTCAAACACAGCAATATCTCCCGCTGTATCTCATACAAATCAACTCACCAACAGTCAAAATGTGCCAAAGAAAAAAAAAGTAATTTTTTTTTAACTTGTGTACAAGACTCATACTTTGTAATCTTTTTTTCCCCCAAGTAAAGTCATCTATTAACCGCTTGCTGACCAGCCGCCATTATTATACCGCGGCAGGTCGGCTCGTTCCCGCAAATCGCCGTAGCTGTACGTCGGCTCCTTTAACAGCTATAGCAAGCGCTCGCTGCATGGTGGGGGACCCGATGCTCATGGCGGGCGGCTGCGATGTCCGCGATCGTTCCACAGAGAGCCAGAATGGGGATCTGTCAAAATCTGTAAACAAACAGATCCCCGCTCTGACAAGGGAGTGGCGAGTGATCGTCTGCTCCTAGTGGATTCCCAGGAAGGGAACGCACGTTGTCACATTTGAACATTTTTTATGTTATGATTTATTTACTGATTTCACGCTGATGGATTGAGGTTGTTTTATTATCAACTAATTTACATTTATTTAATTTTGAGCAATTTTAGCACTTTTTACTTGACATTTATTAGTCTTTGTGCACTTTATTTGGAATGAAATAATCTTTGTCACATATATACTTTATGGTTCATTCAGTACAACATTTAAGTTTACACCGCTTTGCACTTTTTTCACTTTGCTCTTTATAAAGACACCTATCGTCTAGCAGCGCCATATAGGGTTGCCACATCATCCCTTTAATCCAGGACACATATGAATTACACAAGTTCTGAGGCTAATTTAATGCAGATGAGGCACCAAGTGAGTTTAATTGCCACCTTAATCAGCCACAGAACCTGCGTAATTAATATGTGTCCTGGATTAAAGGGATGATGTGGCAACCCTAGCGCCATACCCACTAGTTGTGAATTTTTTTTTCTCAATATAGCACCCATCGAAGGGGGTATACGTGAGGGCAGCAGATAAATAGAATGCACGCCACACTGATTATTTATTTACCTAATTTGATGCACTTATCGTTGTGTGGTACTACCCTCTCTGTCTAACCTTTAGGCTCCTTTCACACTGAGGCGCTTTACAGACGCTATTTAGCTAAAAATAGCATCTGTAAAGCACCTCAAAAATCCACCCCACTGTGAAAGCCGGGGTGCTTTCACCCCGGGACGTTACAAAAAGTCCTGCAACAGCATCTTTGGAGCGGTGCGGTGAGCGGTGATATACCGCTCCTCCACTGCCCCTGCCCATTGAAAACAATGGGGCAGCGCTTCCAAAGCGGCTGCACACCGTCTCGGAAGCGCAGAGAGTGGGCACTTTTAACCCCTTGTGGGGGGGTTAAAATCGCACCGCTCCCACAGCCGTAGCGCCACTCTAACAGCGGCGATTTAGCGGTAAATCCCCTCTAGTCACAGTGGGGATTTACCGCTAACGCTCCACCGCCCCCGTTGTGAAAGTAGCCTTAAAGTGACGCAGTGCCATATGGCAAAAAAATGGCCTGGTCACTAAGGGGGAAAATCTTTTGGGGCTGAAGTGGTTAAAGACACAAATGTTCCAAATCTTATTGTTCTGTCCCACTTTTATCTAATTTTTCTGTGTTTTTTTTTTAACTGCTTCGGGTTATTATTGCTCTGAAGTATGCTGACACCTAGTGGCAATTAAAACTTGCTTGTTATATGATTTGACTCCTCCTTCCGTCCTCCCTTCTCGTCTAGTGCTAGTTCAGCAGCTTCTGGACTGCCCACCGCTCATTTACTGCGGTTGGGGGGCCCGGCTGCGCGAAACAACGTACCTGTATGCTGTTTATTCCTCAGGGTCCTGGATGTGCGCGTGCACACGGGCCGCCAGCAACCCACTGTCATAGCTCCCAACTGTCCCTGATTTCGAGGGACTGTCCCTGATTTAGAAGTCCCTCTGTCCCTCATGTTGGTCTGATCTATATAGCTGTATATAAAATGCGCTATTTATCATTCAAAAAGTGTTCCCCAGTGCTAAAACTTTCATCCAATTTCTAGATTGTTGCATATGTAAATGTCAAAAGTCAGTATAAAGGAATAGTAGCGGCAAAAAAAGGCACGTGTGGTTTTAACTAATTTTTTTTGGAGTATATTTCTCCTTTAAGGGGGTGTGGCAGGGGGTGTGTCCTATGACTACATACTTTTGATAATAGGTGTCCCTCGTTCCCATCTCAAAAAGTTGGGAGGTATGCCCACTGTGATTGGACACAGCGGGAGCCAATTAGCGGGACCCGCCGACCGTTCGCTGGAGAGGCAGAAAGGCGGTCTGCCTATGTAAACAAGGCAGACCGCCGTTCTGTCAGAGAGGAAGAGAGAGAGCTTGTGTTCCTGCTACTCAGGAACACAGATCTCTCTCTTCCTCTAGTGTCAGCATCCCCCACACAGTTAGAAAGAACTCCCTTGGAGCACACTTAACCCTTTGATCACCCCTGATGTTAACCCCTTCCTTGTCAGTGTCATTAGTACAGTGAGAGTGCATTTTGTTTCACTGATCTCTGTATTGGTGTCACTGGTCCCCAAAAAGTGTCACTTAGTGTCAGATTTGTCTGCCGCAATGTCGCAGTCCCGCTAAAAATCGATGATCACCAACATTATTAGTAAAAGTAAAAATGTCATTAAAATATCCCATAGTTTGTAGACGCGATAACATTTGCGCAAACCAATCAATATACACTACCCTTATTGGGATTCTTTTTACCAAAAACTTGTAGCAGATTACATATTGGCTTAAATTGATGAAGAAATTCTATTTATTTTTTTTAATTGGATTTGTTTTATAGAAAAAAGTAAAAAAAATGTTTTTTTTCAAAATTGTCGCTGTTTTTTTTGTTTATAGCACAAAAAATAAACAGCAGTGGTGATCAAATACCACCAAAAGAAAGCTACATTTGTGGGAAAAAAGGACATTTTGTTTGGGTACAACGTCACGTGAACGCACGATTGTCAGTTAAAGTAAAGCAGTGCCGTATCATAAAAAATGGCCCGGTCATGAAGGGGTTAAAACGTTACAGGGCTGAAGTGGTTAAAGGGGAACTCCACTTTCATGGGAAAAAAAATAGCAAATAAAAAAAATAGTACAGCATATACAATTAGGAGACAAGTCATATCGTAATTGAATGTTATTAAAAATGACCTTTCCTTTTCAATCTGCAGCCGCTGTAATGTTCTGTAAATGCAATATGGCCACCTGGAGGTGTTTTGTACACAAATGGGATACAGAACACCACAGAAACATAATGTCCTGCTTGTGTGATTGGCTCACTGATTTTCTCAGAAGTCTGCACTGAGATGCAAGTCAGATTTCAGGCATCCCCTGCAACAATAATGTAATTTTTGGTAAGATACTCCCAATAGGAAATCACGTCTATAGGGATGCAGACCCTGCAGTTTTCCTCAGAGCTCTACAGCTGCAGCAGCTAGTTTATAATTATAAAACCACTCCAATTAGACTCACTTAGCACATGGGCACAGAGGAACACACAGGAATTTCTTCAAAATAACAAAAGGTAGGAATCTGCAACAGAGTTAAAACCCTTGCAATGTACAGAGATCACCCAGAGGGGAGTGTTTTTTTTTTTTTTAATCAACAAAAGTGGAGTTACGCTTTAACCACTTCCAGACCAACGCAGTCACCTGACGGCGGTCACTTTGCAGTGGAATACTGTTATGGTAGCAGATAGCTACCATAACCCCCGGTATCTTTTTTTTCAGCCGGCAATTCTGCGTCAGATAAAAGTGCTCTCAGTGGCGGATTCGCCTTAAGGTCCCTTTTATCAGCGGCGGGAGAGGTGCCAC
>BLSH010485638.1:828384-846487 GCA_018402905.1 Glandirana rugosa | reverse complement strand
ATCCCTTTTATCAGCAGTGAGAGAGGTGACCCCCCCGCCGGTTTCTGGTCATCTCCGCTGGCAGCGGCAGAGATGATCGGTTCCTCTCCCCCCAGTGTCCGTGAGCCGAGTGAGCGGCTGAAGCCATTCACCCGGCTCCATAACATGGCAGGGCGGAAGCGACGTCGCAAGTCACTTCCGCCCAATGCTCTTAAAGGGCCCATTTTTTTTTTTGCACTGTCATTTTTTTCAAATTATTATTATTATTATTATTTTTGCATTTTACTGTAAATATGAGGTTTGAGGTCTTTTTGACCCCCAGATCTGATATTTAAGAGGTCCTGTCATGCTTTTTTCTATTACAAGGGATGTTTACATTTCTTGTAATAGGAATAAAAGTAATCAAATTAAAAAAAAAAGAACAGTGTAAAAATAAAAAGTAAAATAAATAATAACAAAACAATTTAAAGCGCCCTGTCCCCGCGAGCTCGTGCGCAGAAGCGAATGCATACGTAAGTCTCGCCCACATATGAAAACTGTGTTCAAACCACACATGTGAGGCATCGCCGTGATCGTTAGAGCGAGCGCAATAATTTTAGCACTAGGCCTCCTCTGTAACTCAAAACTGCTAACCTGTAAAAATGTTTAAACATCGCCAATGGAGATTTTTAAGCTGCAAAGTTTGTCGCCTTTCCACGAGCGGACGCAATTTTGAAGCATGACATGTTTGGTATCATTTAACTTGGTGTAACATTATCTTTCACAATATGGAAAAAATGGCCTAACTTTACTGTTGTCTTATTGTTTAACTCAAAAAAACTGAATTTTTTTTTTTTTTAAATCGCGCTTGTAAGACCACTGCACAAATACTGTGTGACATAAACTTTTGTAACAACCACCATTTTATTCTCTAGGGTGTTAGAAACAAATATATATAAACCTGGTTTTAACTGGTAAACTGAACCTTAAAAACAGGCTCGGTCTTGAAGTGGTTAAGCCTTAACCTCCCTGGCGGTATGACTGAGTCTGGAATTTATTGCTGAAAGCGGTAATGGTTTTCTGCATGGAGATATGGCGTTATGTACTATAGGCCTGCAATGGTTAGTATCCCTGGCGGTATGATTATGTCTGATTTTTGGTGCTGAAAGCGGTACAATTATTTTGCATTTATTCAATAATGTAATCAAACCAAAAACGCAGAAATTTGCTCAGTTGCAGAATTGTCGCTGTCGTCACTTTCAGTTTCTGATGATAAATTTCCCCAAAAATCAGTATCACTCAATTCTGCAAATGATTCTTATTTACTATCGGTGTTTTCTAGCGGATCAAAAACCACTTATGATGCAAAGGGACACTTTTTGGTTGCTATGGACATTCTCATGTTTCCAGGCAGAAAGAATGACATTTATTATATAAAGGTGCATGCAGGGCTCTGGGCAAACCACTAGGGACAAAGGGGATGTGAAATGATTTCATACAGTAATGTAATCTATAAGATTACAGTGTACTGTATGTACTGTGTGTGTTTCACTTTTTGAATTTCCCGCCGGTCTCCGCCCCCGTGCGACGCGGCGCTCGCAGGGAACAGAGCCCAAGGCACACAGAGGCATCGGAGCTGCGGACACAGCCCGCAGACACGCTGACACCGTGGGAGGACATTCGCTGGATCCAGGGGACAAGGTGAGTAGCGCTGCCTGGATCCAGCGATGCGATCCCGAGTGTGGCTCGGGGTTACCGCTTTAGGTACTGAAAATCCACCCCGAGGCACACTCGGGAATACCGCTAAGGAGGTTAAAGGGTAACTCCACTTTCGTGAGAAAAAAAATTGCAAATAATGAGAAAATAATCCAGCATATACAATTGAAGTCATATTGTAATTGAATGTTATTAAAAATGACCTTTCCTTTTCACTCTGCAGCTTTGTAACGTTCTGTAAAATGCAATATGGTTACCTGAAAGTGTTCTGTACAAAGAAAGCTTTTGGTGAGATACTCCTAATAGGAAATCACGTCTATAGGGATGCAGACCCTGCAGTTTTCCTCATTAGAGCTGTGCAGTTGCAGCAGATTATTGATACTTGTGAAACCACTCCCTGTAGACTCACTTTCCCACATGGACACAGAAGAACACACAGGGATTTCTTCAGAATAACGAAGGTAGGAATCTGCAACAAAGTTTGGTATAACCCCTGCAATGTACATAGATCACCCAGAGGGGAATGTTTTTTTCTCGACAAAAGTGGACGGCATGCATTAAGGTGAAAAACCTCCTGTGCTGCAGCTTCCCCCCTTGCCCCCCCCCCTTTTTTTTCCTACCTGAGGACAAGTGCAGCGGCTCTCACCACTGTTTCACTCCTCATTGGCAGATTGATAGCATTGGCTCTCGCTGCTGTCAATCAAATCCTGTGACACGGGGGCGGGGTCAAGTCTGTGATTAGAACCTGAGGCTCCAATCGGCTTTAAAAGAGGGTGGGCTCAGGGAGCAGAGCACTGCGCCGGCAGCCCACCCAGTTGTGTGACAATAGCGTATTAATATTCGCTATTGTCTTCCTGATTCTCCTCCTGGCCAATCAGGAAGCAGGTTCTGAGACCTGATTGGCCGGAGAGTTTTAGGACTCCCAGCCTATCAGGACCCACTTCTGTTTAGCCGGGAGGAGAAGCCCCGGCTCTTCCCTCGGCTGGAGCGAGGAGCAGCAGCTATACCCCTCCTCATCTCCTAAGGTAAGGCCGCCCCCCCAACCCCCCCAAATATTGAGCATCAGCCACCACTGTAACGTGTCCTATAGGAAACCATGTTGAATGGACTGTAGTGCGTTTCTGCAAAAAGCACTAAACGCATAGGTGTAAACCAAGCCTAAAGGACAAGTATATCCAGAGCAATTTTGGACATACTTCTACTGGGGATCGTGGTAGTGCAGTTTGTTCTGCACTCCTGTGAACCATTTGAAGCTGACAGTGGGCTAAAGCCCGTTGTTGGCTAACATCACTCAACCGGTCCAGGCTCTGAATCAATCCCAATTTTAAAGTCGAGATCCACCCAGATGCCTGGACCAGCAGCCGGCTCAGCCTCTCAGAGTGCCACTGGGAGCCTGAGCCAGTGGCTCCCGCCCCCTCCACAGCCCAGCATCAATCAGGCAGCTGGGTGGATCCAGACATTATTGTCGGGATCCTTGAAGCGGCTTTGCTACTTCAGCCAATAGCAGGCAAGAGCAGTAGGATAATTGGGCGCTGCAATTATCCTACTATTCTGTTTGAACAATTTCTTGATCTATTGTTTTTTGCGAGCAGCCTGTATCATTACTATTCTTAAACACCTCTCATACCTCATTTATTTATTTTTATAGTGGGCGTGGTTAATCTTATATCATTTTGAATAGCAGGCAAGAGCTGGATGACAGGAGGGCAAATGTATGTGACCCACAAGATGTATGGCCAAAAGAAAGTTTTGGTCATACTTCTCTTTTAAATTGGGCTACTTCCACCCTGGGCGTTTTTCAGGCGCCTTAGGGCTAAAGATAGCGCCCTTATAGCACCTGAAAAACACCCCCATCCACCCCAGTGTGAAAGCCCTGAGTGCTCTCACACTGGGGCGGTGCGCTTGCAGGACGTTCCAAAAAGTCCTGCAGGCAGCATCTTTGGGACGGTGTAGTGAGCGGCGTATATACTGCTCCTCCACCGTCCCTGCCATTGAAATCAATGCCTCGGAAGCGCATCGCGCCGGCACTTTTAACCCCTTGTGGTGGGTTAAAAGAGCCGCACTCCAGCCTGCATAGCGGAGCCACAGCGCCGCTATAACAGCGGAAAATCGCAGCTGAAACTAGCGGCGCTTTACCGCTACCACCCGCCAGCCCCAGTGTGAAAGGAGCCTAATACTTACAGGTCTTGTCCATGCCCGAGGCTGAGCCTGGACAGGGAAGAAGAAGCAGCAAACTGATGAGCTCATCGTTCTGTCACTCTGCTGGCTCCTCGTATCAGCATGCTCCCTGTTAGCATTTGAGCAATGCAGCACAACTGATTGGCTCCTTGCACAACGTCTCCCTCTCACAGTCTGAGGTTAATATTAGACCAAATTCAGGCTTACACTGCTTGTCTTTAAACAAAAAAAATAATATTTAACCACTTCAGATCCGCGCTATTGCCAAAATACGGCTCCAGCACGGATCTGAAATGCCGGGAGGACGTCCATGGACGTCCTCCACTGCGCATGCTCCAGTGCGCCCCCTGGCGGCAGCGGCGGCGCGTGCGCGCCGCACGCTGCGCGAGCGTGCCCGTGGGTCGGGCGGGCTCGATGTCTGCCCGAGACCCGCCGATCACATTTAGGAGCCTCAGAATGGGGAACCGCCGTTGTAAACACGACGGTTCCCCGTTCTGTGACAGGGGACAAGCAGATCTACTGATCCCTGTCACTGGGATCAGTTAGATCTGTTATGTCCCGGCCAGCCCTGCCCCCCCCCCCCCACAGTTAGAACACACCCAGGGAACATATTTAACCCCTTCACTGCCCCCTGCAGGTTAACCCCTTCAATGCCAATGACATTTATACAGTAATCAGTGGACATTTAAATTTCTGATCGCTGTATAAATGTCATTGGTCCCAAAAATGTGTAAAAAATGTCCGACATGTCCGCCCCAATATCGCAGTCCCAATAAAAATCGCAGATCGCCGCCATTACTAGTAAAAAAAAAATAATAATAAAAACGCCAGAAATCAATTCCCAGTTTGTAGACGCGATAACTTTTGTGCAAACCAATCAATATACGCCGATTGCGATTTTTTTTTTTACCAAAAATATGTAGAAGAATATATGTCGGCCAAAACTGATGAATAATTTTTTTAATGGATTTGTACTTTAGCAAAAAGTAAAAAATATTGTTCTTTTTTGCAAAACTGTCGCTCATTTTTTGTTTATAGTGGCGATCAGAAATGACGCAGAGGTGATCAAATACCACCAAAAGAAAGCTCTATTTGTGGGAAAAAAAGGACGCAAATTTTATTTGGGTACAACGTCGCACGACCGCGCAATTGTCATTCAAAATGCGACAGCGCTGAAAGCCAAAAATTGGTCTGGGCAGGAGGGGGGTTTAAGTGCCCGGTAAGGAAGGGGTTAATGCAATATTAATAAAGAGCTGTATTAATTTGTGTCCCTATATTTGCCTGGAAGTCTCAAGCCAAGTCTCTGCAGTAGCAATGCTGGCTTCTGAGCCAAGTAATTCTGAACACATTATAAAGATCATAAAACTGGGCCTAGGTATATCTTATTAAACAAGAGAGCTTGCACTCCTATCTTTTATTCATGAATTGATGGCGGAGCCGGTATCACCGCTTCCAGAACCGCATCGGTACAGTATATGTACATCCCGGCTTATGTAAATACATGAATAAAATATCCATAGATTTACAGCTGGTGATGGGACGGCGGAATCGCATGGAGCAGAGGAAGAGCCGCTTGTACGCCATAGATCATCAATGTTTCAATATATCTTATCCTTGTCTAAGTGACAGCAGACATATCTACGCTCCGGTCGTGACAGCGCGTCCGTGAACAGACAAGCCCGGCTTCTGCGGACCGATCAACCAAATAGATTTCAATTCTTTAGCGTTCCACATGCATGGAGCGCGTCCATTTGAAAAGAAATTGCGCATATGCAAGCACAAAGCATAATTAATGCAAGTTACAGAACCGCAACAAACCTAAACTTATTAAAAAGAGGAAAAAAAGGCTAATAGCTTTGCTCAGTATTCTTATTTCTTATATAATTACATGCAGTGTGGTATGAATAATGTTTAACCACCTGCAGCCTAGGAGGACCTGGAGCCGTTCACTTACATGCATTGCACAGTATTTTCTACATGTTCTCAGCTACACTATATTACCAAAAGTATTGGGACACCTGCCTTTACACCAGTGGTTCTCAACTCCGGTCCCCAGGACCCACCGACAGGCCAGATTTTAAGTATTACCTTGGGGAGATGCAGACTAGAATGCTGCAATCACTGAGCAGCAAATGAGATCACCTGTGATGTATTTCAGTTATCCTGCAAACCTGGCCTGTTAGTGGGTCCTGAGGACCGGAGTTGAGAACCACTGCTTTACACACACATGAACTTTAATGGCATCCCAGTCTTTTAGTCCGTAGGATTCAATATTGAGTTGGCCCAGTGGTTCTCAACTCCGGTCCTTGGGACCCCCCAACAGGCCAGGTTTGCAGGATAACTGAAATGCACCACAGGTGATATCATTTGCTGCTCAGTGATTGCAGTATTCTAGTCTGCATCTCCCCAAGGTAATACTGAAAATCTGGCCTGTTGGGGGGTCCCGAGGACTGGAGTTGAGAACCACTGAGTTGGCCCACCCTTTGCAGCTATAACAACTTCAACTCTTCTGGGAAGGCTGTCCACAAGGTTTAGGAGTGTCTATGGGAATGTTTGACCATTCTTCCAGAAGTGCGTTTGTGAGGTCAGGCATTGATGTTGGACGAGAAGGCCTGGCTCGCTGTCTCCGCTCAGAGACAGCGAACCAGAGTTGGTGGGAAAGAGTCCAGTTGTCCTATGGCAGTGTATGTCTACATCTCCCTCACTAGGAAGAGCCTGGTGGATTACGGCAAAAGGCAACCGATGATCCTGAGTAGATGACCCCCAGTGCTGAAGGAGAGTGACTGTGTGTAGCTTTTGTACAAGGTAGCAAATAATCAACACAAACAAAACCTGAACAATAATAATAAAAGCAAAAACAAATGGAAATTGCTGAACACTATAGGCAAATTCCTTATCGCCTCAAAATCTTGATAGAAAATCATGTGCAGTGCAATAAAATAATCAATAAAATTCTTAAAAATCTTAAACAGGGAAGACGCTTCCATTATTGTTGTTCAGGTTTTGTTTGCACTTCTTATTTCCTACTTTGTATAAAAGCTACACACAGTCTCTCTCCTTACTGGGGGTCATCTACCCAGGATCATCAGTTGCCTCCTGCCGATATCCACCAGGCTCTTCCTAGTGAGGGAGATGTAGACTCACACCATCATAGGACAGCTGGACTCTTTCCCACCAACTTCCTCCTGGCTCTCTTCAAGTGAGCTTCCTCCGTACCCAACTTGAACATGGGCCTGAAAATAGACCTCCCACCTCAGTATCTTCCTCAAGGCTTCCTCTAGTACCATGCACTAGTGGGGCAGAGGTCCCTCACAGGGGTCTCCTCCTGCAGGGCTGGACCTATTTATGGGCTCCCTCCCCACCTTCTGGGCACACCTCCCCAGGGATCAGCTGGAGTCCCATAAATATTCAGGCTGTCTGCTCTGTTCTTCCTTTCACTATACTTCTAGTGCATACTGCCCTAAGCATTAGTACCACTTGGTGCAAAAAAAAAAAAAAAAAGAAAGTAGAAAATATATATTTTTTTCAAATGTTTTGGTCTCTTTTTTTTACATCGCAAAACATAAAAAAAGCCAGTGGTGATCAAATAGCAAAGAGCTGGCTGACTGCTGTAGCCAAGATGTCCAAGATCTAGTAAATGACTATGAGATCAAATATTGCTATGTGGATAAAAATAAGAAGACAGCCTTCATAAAATAAATAAATAATTTGAAAAAAGAAAGAAGAAATGATATATTTTTTAAAAAATGTTGGTTTCTTTTTGTTTATATGGCAAAAAATAAAAACATCTAGTGGTGATCAAATACCACCAAAAGAAAACTCTATTTGTGGGAATGGCAACCCAGTCTTAGTCCTTAGGGTTCAATATTGAGTTGCCCCACCCTTTGCAGCTATAACAGCTTCAACTCTTCTGGGAAGGCTGTCCACGAGGTTTAGTGCATTTGTAAGGTCAGGCACTGATGTTGGATGAGAAGACCTGGCTTGCAATGTCTGCACTAATTCATCCCATAGGTGTTCTATCGGGTTGAGGTCAGGACTCTGTGCAGGTCAGTCAAATTCCTCCACCCCAATCTCGCTCATCCATGTCTTTATGGAATAATTTGGTGGAGGGGGATTATGGTGTAGGGTTGTTTTTCAGGGGTTGGGCTTGGCCCTTTAGTTCCAGTAAAAGGAACCATTAAGGTGTCAGCATACCAAGACATTTTGGACAATTTCATGCTCCCAACTTTGTGGGAACAGTTTGGGGATGACCCCTTCCTGTTCCAACATGACTGCACACCAGTGCACAAAGCAAGGTCCATAAAGACATGGATGAGCGAGTTTGGGGTGGTGGAACTTCACTGACCTGCACAGAGTCCTGAACTCAACCCGATAGAACACCTTTGGGATGAATTAGAGTGGAGACTGTGAGCCAGGCATTCTCATCCACATCAGTGGCTGACCTCACAAATGCTCTTCTGGAAGAATGGTCAAACATTCCCATAGACACTCCTAAACCTTGTGGACAGCCTTCCCAGAAGAGTTGAAGCTGTTATAGCTGCAAAGGGTGGGCCAACGCAATATTGGACCCTACGGACTAAGACTGGGATGCCAAGTTCATGTAAAGGCAGGTGTCCCAATACCTGTTCACCGTTCAGGCGATCGCACCTTCCTGCATCCACTGCTGGTAAAGAGTGCTTGGAGCTGCACCATCCGTGCCTGATCCTGCATTCAAACACCGCTGGGTGGCATCCTGACGCGTTTCGTCATTCTGACTTCAACAGAGGGCGTGAACATGAAATATGTAAAAAAAAGTGGGCTACGCCTTTGAAAAGATCAGCTCCTTTGCATAAAAGTCTTCCAGTGGCTGGGGAAAAATGTTAGTAAATTAAAGAAAAGTTTTTTTTGTTTGGGCCGTGTTCTTTCATAAAAGCATATTTCATATTCTATTCTGTCTGATATGGTGTACTGGAGCACCATGGTGAAAATTTCTTTTTTTTTTTTTTTTCTTAATAACTTTTTATGCTATTATCAAGACACTACCTTTCACAATAAAAGCTCAGTAGTCAGGCAGAGATCCATTAAATGAAATGAGGAAAAGGAGATTTATAAACACAGAGCGAGCTTTCTCCTGCATGAAAGAGCATAAGCAACGCCTGGCAGAACTGCCTCCCCCGCCCCGTGGGAACAACTTTTCCGCACTATTTAGACAGGTCAGGAAATAAAGCGATATGGCATTTAATCCAGACAAATATCATTGTTACAAGACGGTATAATTTGATTGTTGTATTCAGAACCGAATCAGCCTGGAGATGACAAGCATTTATGCTACAATAGGATTCTGGCTTAACCCCCAGGCTGATATTAGAACACACATATTAATGCAGCTATGAATTGATTAAAAAATAATGAAATGCATTTTGAAATGCAAGCAGCGTAAGTCATTGAATCTGACTCGGTATCAGCCTGTTGTGTTCCTGCGTTCCGGCACTGACACTGGAGGGGGCGTAAGAAAGTGGAAACTACCAATGGACCTATGAGGTTATCCTATTGTTGTTGCTATCCAACAGCATGTAAGTGTTCTGGTGACCAAGGGTCTTCTGTTTCCTTATAATATATTACATAATATACACCGATCAGCCATAACATTATGACCACCCACCATAACCCGTTGAGACATGGACTCCTGTAGACCTCTGAAGGTATGCTATGGTATCTGACACCAAGCTGTCAATAGCAGATCTTTTAAGTCCTGTAAGTTGCGAGGTGGGGCCTCCATTGATCATGGATGGGTTTTTTTTTAGCACAGATGCATTATTGGATTGAGATCTGGAGATTGTGGAGGCAAACTCAACACCTTGAACTCATTGTTGTGTTTCACAACCAATCCTTGATTTCATCAGACCAGGATCACTTTCTTCCATTGCTCCCTGGTTCACTTCTGGTGTTCATTTTCCCATTGTAGATGCTTTTGGCTGTGGACACGGGCCAGCATGGGCATCAGTGGTTGCCTGTAATGCAGGGCGCATGGGCGCCGTCCCCCCCCCATCCGTACATCCGGCCCCTTAATCTATGTGCAGGGCGCCAGACGCATGGATTTCAATAGGGTTTTTTTTTCTGAAGCACTGAGGCTCTAATTGGCTTAAAAAAAGGATAGGCTCGAAGCGCAGAGCACTGAGCCCCGAGCCCACCCATTGTGTGACATTAGCGAATTAATATGCGCTAATGTCTTCCTGTTTCTCCAAATCAGGAAGCAGCTGCTGAGACCTCATTGGCTGTAAGTCCTAAGACCCCATTGGCCGGGAGTCCTAACACTCCATTGGCCAGGAGGAGAAGACGGAGGGGGGACACGGAGGCCTTGGACATGGAGGAGACGGAGAGGTGAAGACACCACCAATGGATACAAACACGGGGGAGAGCCGATCTCCTCCTCCCTGCTCTGGCCTGCACAGGGTAAGTGAGCCGGCAACTTGGAGGGGTGTGGGTATGGTGCGTGGTGGCAGACTGGAGGGACAAGGGGGTAGGGTGGTCCATGGTCAGGTCTGTTTGCCACCCCCACCCCAACCAATGGAGCACTAGCCACCACTGATGGGCATACTGTTCATTCACATTGCACTTCATAAGGCTATGTTCCCACTGGCATTAAAAGCAGGCATTTGAGAGGCGTTAAAAATGCCCCTCAATCGCCTATGCACAAGATACAATAGACAGCGCACAGTGCTGCTCATACTATCAAAACACGAAGAGTTAGCATCGCGTCGCTTCAAAATTGAAGCCTCGTGTCGCGTCAGGAGGTGTTTGAAGCTTTCAACGCCTCCCATTCAAGTCTATGGTAACGCTTCCCAAATGCTCTGGCAGGCAGTTGTGGTGCGGTTGCGGGGCATTAAGATTAGTTCATTAACTGTAATGGAATAGGCATTTGTGAATGCTCATCAATCTTCCAAATTGCCCATTGAAGCATTTGGGAAGCATTTTTAACTTGCCATTAACGCTTGTAAAATGCCAGTCTAAGGCCCATACTAAAGCTCATTACGCGTGTCTAGCGGCCATACTAACGCTATTGGAGCATTAGTTAAGCGTTAAAAATGTAGTCAAGTATGAATAAGACCTAACAGCAAAGGGGCAATGAGATGAACTCATCAGTCTGCTGCACAGTTCAGTCATAGGCAGGAGGAGAGGCAAGACCTATAAGTGTTAACTGCAGCAGAACAAAATCAACTCCCCCGTCCTGCCAGAAAGAGCAGAGCTTTGAAACACTCACGACTGGATAGAAAGAAACACAAATCCTTTGGTAGGTAAAACTACTCCACCACTGTCTGCTTGTGTGATTGGCTCACTGACTCTTTCAGGTGTCTGCACCAAGATACAAGTGAAATTTTAGGCATCTTCTGCAACAGGAATTTAATGTTTGGTAAAATACTCCTTAAGGAAGTGGCGGCTGGTGATAAATATCTCAGGCAAACTAGCACCATCCACTGGGGGAGACAGATGGGAAGGCGGGAAGCACATACCTCCAACCCCCCCCCCCCCACTGCTTGTTAGACGAGATGGTGGAGGCGATCCACCGCCACCCCCATGGGGGAATGACCTTAAATTAGAAGGCAGAGGGAAGACAGAGCCGGGCCATTGCTTCTCCTCCCAGCTTAACAGGAAGTGTGTCCTGAGACCCGATTGGCCAGAGAGTCCTAAACCTCCCTGACCGGGTCTCAGGATGATAAGATGATAATGAATATTAATTTGCTAATGTCACACAACTGGGTGGGCTCAGGGTGCAGTGTTCTGTGCCCCGAGCCCACCCTTTTTTGAAGCCAATTAGAGCCTCAGGCTCTAACCATGTGTTTAAAAAAAAAAAAAAAAAACCCCATTGAAATCCATGCATCCGGCGCCCTGCATGTAGATTAGGGGCCGGGGCACATGGATTAGGGTGCCACTGCCCTAAGGGTTAAAGGGTTTGTAAACCCTCAGGGTATTTCACCTTAATGCATTCTATGCATTAAGGTGAAAAACCTTCTTTGGTGCAGCAGTCCCCCAGAGCGCCCCTAATACTTACCTGAACCCGGTCTTTCCAGTACCGGGGAACGAGCCCAGCAGCTCCAGCTGCTGTCTAGGGTCCTCATTAGATAGATTGATAGCAGTGGAGCCATTGGCTCCCTCTGCTGTCAATCAAATCCAATGACGCGGGAGCCGAGGGGGCAGGACCGAGTCCTGCTGTCTGTGTCCATGGATGCAGCAGCAGGACACGGGAGCGCGCCTGCAAAGGTGCCCCCAGGGAAAGCGCTTCTCCGTCAGGGCACTCGAGCAGAGGAGGGGCCAGGAGCGCCGCAGGGGGGTTCCCAGAAGAAGCGGGTTGGGGCCACTCTGTGCAAAACCGCTGCACAGAGGAGTTAAGTATGACATGTTTGTTTTGTTTTGTTTTTTTAAAAAGGAAGCTTTACAATCCCTTTAATTACTTCCAAGGGGATGCAGACACTACAACTGTTCTCATTAGAAAACAGAGTGCACCAGGTGATTATAATGAACCAGACCCTATCAATTAGCATCAGTCTGTAAAGGACATGGTGAAACAAACAGCAGCAAAATAAAACGATAAAAGGTAGAAATCTGCAACAACGTTGTTGTAATCACTGCTATGTACATAGATCACCCAGAGGGTATTATTATTTCCCAACAAAAATGGAGTTACTCTTTAAAGTATACCTTAAAACAATCTAAAACTAAAACACTGCCTAAGAACAGGCACAAGAAGAAGTTGCTATTACCTTTATTAGCCATATAACCCCATTCTGTGCACCCTCCTGAGGGTTATAATGGGTTGGCTTTCCCAACAGCTGAGACCTGAGAAAAGGGTTGAGTAGCTCTGCACTCAATAAAGCGGTCAATGAAAAATCTGAGGGCGCATTAAAAGAATTTTGTGTACCATGTCATATACAATTAAAAAACAAAAGACTCTCAGAGCTAATACACTTGGACCCGTTATTTTCCATCTCTGTTATCATAAAAGTACGTCTACCATTCTGCACAATAATATTCTTTGCAATGACTATGAGCTGCGCTGTGTTCTCAGAGATTCACACTAAGTGATTTGACAGCAACATCTGTTAGCTACACAAAGCAAACGGCTTTAATGGTTATTGTTGACGACTGGCATAGTTGCCAAATGTCCTTAATTTCTGGGGACAGTTCCAAATTTAAAGAGAGCCCATCAGCAGGTTCTGTGCTGAATTTTTTATTCTCCGACACGCAAACTCAACAAGGTTTTTCCACGTACCCATCAGTGTCCTAAAGAGAACTCGCTTTCAGATGTTAGCTAGACTTTCCGAATAGGGAATTCTTCGATTCGGGTGGTAAAAAGAAAAATCTCATTGGACCGGCCACTGAACTGTAAGAGGACCACACAAAAAAACTTTAGAACAGGCATAGCCACAGACATACCCTGAAGGAAATGCGCCATAGGGAGAATTTTCTACACTGTCCTATGGCTTCTTGTACGTCCATGCTCTCATCTTAATATAGTGCTCACCCCCGTAAGGGCCACTAATGTGCGTCAGGTTCCTTTCCCAAATTTGTGCAACAGCAGCCAGGCGCATAGCAACATTCATTCTTCTGGCTCAATGAATAGTCTAGGGCAGGGGTAGGCAACCTGCGGCTCTCCAGCAGTTGTAGAACTACATTTCCCAAGAGGCATTGCAAGGCTGATGGATACAATTACTCCCAGAAGCATGATGGGAAATGTAGTTCTACAACAGCTGGAGAGCCGCAGGTTGCCTACCCCTGGTCTAGGGCAAGGCATCTCAACCAGGGTTCTGAGGAACCCTAGGGTTCCTCCAGAAGGTGCTAAGGGTTCCTTGAGCAATGAGCAATTTTTGCCTTTCAAATAAGTTCCCAATGACACCACTGATCTTTTTAGCTATCTGTAAGAGTGTAATTCTTCCCAATGTCCACAAGTGTAAGGAGCATTCTTCCCGCTGAGCATCACACTAATATATCATGAGTTGTAGATATAGTCATTTTTAGCAGGGGTTGCCTGAGACCGTGAAGTTATTTCAAGGGTTCCTCTTTTTTTAAAAGGTTGAGAAAGGCTGCTTTAGGGTTTGTCTTTCTTCAACTGTATTGCTGGGCAGGGCGTAGGGAGCTGTGGGATACTCCAGGAATGCAGAACAGCAATCAGAGGACACTCTCCACTTTGTCACTGATACTTAGGACAGTCCTTCTAGCAATAGCCCAGTTACAGTGCCTTGACGAAGTATTCATACCCCTTGAGATTTTCCACATTTTGTCATGTTACAGCCAAAAATGTAAATGTATTTTATTGGGATTTTATGTAATAGAGCAGGTCTCCAAACTATGGCCCTCCTGTTGTTCTGGAACTACAATTCCCATCGTGCCTAGTCATGTCTGTGAATGTCCGAGTTTTACAATGCCTCATGGGATGTGTAGTTCTGCAACAGCTGGAGGGCCGTAGTTCGGAGATCCCTGTATAGAGCAACACAAAGAGGCAAATAATTGTGAAGTGGAAGGAAAATGATAAATTGTTTTCAATTTTTTTACAAATAAATATGTGTGAACCATCTTTTGCTGTACTTACTGCTACAAGTCTTTTTGGGGAAGTCTCTCCCAGCTTTGCACATCTAGAGAGGACCTTTTTCCCCATTCCTCTTTGAAAAATAGCTCAAGCTCTGTCAGATTGGATGGAGAGCGTCTGTGAACAGCAATTTTCAAGTCTTGCCACAGATTCTCAATTGGATTTGGGTCTGGACTTTGACTGGGCCATTCTAACACATAAATATGCTTTGATCTAAACCATTCCATTGTAGCTCTGGCTGGATGTTTAGGGTCGTTGTCCTGTTGGAAGGGGAACCTCCGCCCCGGTCTCAAGTCTTTTGCAGACTCTAACAGGTTTTCTTCTAAGATTGCCCTGTATTTGGCTCCATCCATCTTCCCATCAACTCTGACCAGCATCCCTGCCCCTGCTGAAGAAAAGCATCCCCATAACATGATGCTGCCCCCACCATGTTTCACGGTGGGGATGGTGTTTTCAGGGTGATGTGCAGTGTTAGTTTTCCACCACACATAGCGTTTTGCTTATAGGCCAAAAAGTTAAATTTTGTTCTCATCTGACCAGAGCACCTTCTTCCACATGTTTGCTGTGTCCCCCACATGGCTTCTCGCAAACTGCAAACGTGATTTCTTATGGTTTTCTTTCAACAATGGCTTTGTCATTTACCTGGCGTGTGCAGGAGGCAACCTCTCTTACAATCCTGATTAGGGAACCCCTGATAGTACAGACGGGTGGTTCGGGAGTGCAGGATGGCACAAGGGCTCGTATGAGTCTTGATATAGTAGGTGGAGCTTCCAAGGACTCGTGCAGAGGTAGAAGAGTAGTCGGTGCAGGCTGGGTCAGCAGCGGTCAGGCAGCGCTGTACAAGAGGTGCAGGCAAGAATAGTCAGGTTCAGGCAGAGGTCAGCAACTGCGGGCAACAAGGTACACAGGGAGCAGGCAGGTAGGTAGTCATAGGTAAGGCGGGGTCAGTGCAGGCAGCAGATAAGGAGTAGCCGGGTCACACGTACAGGAACTCTCAGAAACAGAACGCTGTAGAACGGACAACACCGGCTGCATGGTGCTGTCCAATTTAAATAGGCTGTTTGTCACCATGATTGTCACTAGCGCGCCTGTGCACGCACCTGCCGTGTGCTTGCTCATCCCCGTGCATGCCTGCCGCATGCATGCGCGCTCCCGCGCACACGCCTGCGCAATGGAAAGAGTATTCTGCTGGAAAAGTCTTGTGGAACTTCCTGACAGGCTTTCTTCTTGCCACTCTTCCATAAAGGCCATATTTGTGGAGTGCACTGCTAAGGGTAGGTTCACACTTATGCACATTGGTTACGGGTTTCCCTGCAACCAATTTGCATGACAGGAGACTGTGACGGACTCTCAATGGAGCCGGTTCACACATCTCCAGGGCAGCTACAGAGAGAATTGCACAAGGGTCTTATGCATCTTTGATTCTGTTTCAGGTTCGAATTCAGGCACAAATTCGGGCCTGAGTCGCCTCTGCAACGGAGAACATACTGTGAGCCGCATCCGTATTAGGTGTGAACCCAGCCTAATTGTTGTCCTGTGGACAGATTCTCCCACCTGAGCTGTGGATCTCTGCAGCTCCTCCAGAGTTACCATGGGCCTCTTGGCTGCTTCTCTGACTAATGCTCTCCTTGCTCGGCCGGTCAGTTTAGGTGGACGGCCATGTCTTAGTAGGTTTGCAGGGGATGATAGATTGAATAGTGCTCTGTGAGATGTTCAAAGCTTGGAATATTTTTTTATAACCTAACCCTGCTTTAAACTTCTCCACAACGTTCCTTGGCCTTCATGATGCTGTTTGTTCACTAAGTTTCTCTAACAAACCTCTGAGGGCTACACAGAACAGCTGTATTTATACTGAGATTAAATTACACACAGATGGACTCTATTTACTAATTAGGTGACTTCTGAAGGTAATTGGTTTCACTAGATTTTAGTTAGGGGTATTAGAGTAAAGGGGGATGAATACAAATGCCCCCCACGCTTTTCACATATTTATTTGTAAAAAAAAATTTGAACACCATTTATCATTTTCCTTCCACTTCACAATTATGTATCACTGCGTGTTGGTCTATCACATAAAATCCCAATAAAATACATTTACGTTTTTGTTTGTAACATGAGAAAATGTGGAAAATTTCAAGGGGTATGAATACTTTTTCAAGGCACTGTATGATGGACAGCACTGGGGCACCATCAGTAGGCAATGACCAGGCAAGCACTAGTTCAGATGCCAAAAAAGGTTAACAGCTGCAGCAGTCACCAGGATCCTACACTCAGGTCTGTAATCACTATTGTAGCCATGGCCCGACCTCTGAAGAGCTGGTGGTGAACTTCAGCGTCAGAGAGAGATGACATCATCCTCACAGTGTGAGTTACTCCTCTATGGATTGAAGCCACATAAATATTCAGACTGCTAACTTGCACCCTCCCAACCCACTATATTCTGGAATCCTCCAGAAGACAGAGGAGAGTAATGCAACCTAGAGCCCAGAACAGCCCAAAGCAATCACACACTGCTCCACTAGTTATAATGGAGCCAAAAACAACTAAATGTGATTAGCCTTCCTAGAAACCTCTTCAGGAGGGTGCTACATTAAAGTAATATTAAACCCACAGCATATTTTACCTTAACACATTGATATAGTAGCTACACCGTATTCCTCTATCATTAGACTTAAATAGTATGTAAGCCCAAGATTTCATATTCCTGATATGTGGCTGCTGTACCATGTACTATGAGAAAGTATCCTGTTCTCTCCGTATTGCTTCCTTTGTGTGAAATCCCTGCCAGTCCCTCTGCTTTCCACGCTAGGCATGAGAGCACACCATGCATGGTCAGTTCTCTAGCTATGCTGAGAACTCGGCCTGCTCTCCTCCAATGACCAGACTTGTCCTGACCCCCCCGCACAGCCATTTACTGGGAAGATCAGTGTACTGCTGTTTCTCATCCCCTAGTCCGTATTGAGTTGAGAACCAATGGAACGTGATCACTTATAAAAAAGGAAAAAGGTATTTATAATGTTTTTCATATCTATACACAAATATTTTGCCTTTCATTTGTATTTTAAACTGAATGGGTTGTTTTACAAGGTGACCGTTTACAATCCCTTTAACCACTTAACAACCGCTCCATAGACAAATGACGTCTACAGAGCGGTTGCTTAATTCTGGGAGGACGTCTATTGACGTCCTCCCAGAATCGCGCTTCCCGCGCGCCCCCTGGGGCGCGCACACGGGAACATCCATGACCGTCGGGTCCGGGGGACCCGACTGATCACGGATCGTGGTGAATGGCCGCTGTGTGCGGCCCTTCACCACGTGATTGCGCCGCCAAATGACGGCGTGATCACATGTAAACAAGCCGGCGGAAGCGCCGGCTTCTCTCTCCTCTCCGCACCGATCGGTGCAGTGTGAGAGGAGAGAGGGGGGAGAGAGGAGGTGCAGCAGCGCTGTGGACGCCTCTCCTCTCTCTTCGGCCGCGAAGGCGGCCGAACAAATGTACACTAGTGCGGCAGTAAACCGCCGCGTTAGTGCACCACTTCCCGGCGTGTGTCGCCGGTAAGTGGTGCTAGGCACTAGTCAGCCCAGGGGGCCTGGGCTGCCAGTACCTACAAGGGCACACGCGCGGGGTCCCCCGCGCGCCCTTCGCGCTAAGACCCTCCTGCAGTTATCTGCAGGAGGGTCTTAATTCGT
>BLSH010485638.1:779753-793551 GCA_018402905.1 Glandirana rugosa | reverse complement strand
CCGAGGTCGGGACAAGTCCCGCACTTACCCCATCCAATAGGCAGGCAGAAGGCAGGATTTTTGCAGAGATCGGCATGCGGAAAGCGTCTGTCCCTCATGGTCGGGCGGTCACTGGGGAGTCAGGGTCTCTGTGGAGCGGGAGTCATGTCCACTGCCACAGTGACCCGTCCCCGGCCACCGCATCCAATCACACTGAGCCGGAGGCTCAGTGCAGCCAATCAAGCTATGCGTGTGCGGCTGTTCAGCGCACCCACATAGCTTATAATGGCTGACCAATAGGCTCAATACTTGGCTGTCAGGTGACAGCCAAGGAGCCGAAAAATAAATAAATAAATAAAGTCAATGTACCGGCGCCACCTGCAGGGGGCGGGGCTGACTTTTTTTTTTAAGGCGGCGGGGAGGTGGCGCCCAAGTGCCCCTCATACACCAGCCGCCACTGTTTGTTGCCCTCAGCAACTTGTGCATGCTGATCATCGGAGAACAATCCACAACACAACATTTGCCCAGTTTCACACAGAATTTCATGTTTGCTCTTTGTTCTAACTTGCTGCAGACGTGGTACCGCACGTGGTCAGAACAGCACCAGATGCACAGCTCCCGATGTACACAGGGTGATGTCTTTTGGCACACTGACTAATAAAGGTCGGTGCATCATGTGACTGTGCGTGCAGCCTTGTGCTGCCATCTGTTGGCGTTTTACAAAACTTTTTGATACCACCTCGTAAACCTGCTCCAAGGAAATACCTAAAGGTAAATATTTCAAATATACTTGTTGGCATGCTGCATGAATGGGAACTAGAGCTGCACTATTAATTGTTAAAAGATGGCAATCTCGATTTGACCCCCCACACAGCTCACAGTCCTTCTTGCTGACCTCCTACCTTCATTAACTATGCCTTCCATCTTCTGCTGAGCTCTGTAGTTCCTCTGTAGTAGCCTGCAGAACTTGCTGAAAAAACGTTATTGCCCAGTGGTCTCCTGTTTTTAAGACCACTGGCTGCTATTTCTCCTGTACTCCCAGCCAGCGGTCTTGGCACCCCCACCTGAAGTTCACTAGAAGCAGCAGGGACTCGCATTTCTGCTCTGCTCAGTGTGGTGGGCGAAGGGGGTCTCATAGCCCCCGTTCTGTGCCGCCCATGGAGGTGGTGTCCTTCTCCTCTGCTCCCTCCTCCTCTGCTCCCTGCCAGGACCGCCCCCCCCACCCCATCCCCCAAGGCCACCACCGCTCCCTATTTCTTTCAGTGCTGAGAGCAGGGAATGTTACCAGAGATCAGCTGCATTGCAGAACAGAGATCTCGGGCTGACAGGTGTTGTTTGTCTATCACAATGCCATCCGGGAGGCGGGACATTACTGTGAGCAGTGTTTACACAAACAACACCTGTCAGCCCCTGATCTCTGGTAACATTCCCTGTTGTGCACTGATGGGCACTGATAAGCCGCACTGATGAGCACAGGTAAGCCGCACTGATGGGCAGGGGCACTGATAAGCCGCCCTGACAGGCACAGATAAGCCGCACTGATGGGCACAGGTAAGCCGCACTGACGGGCACTGATAAGCTGCACTGATGTCCACTGGTGTGACTGCAGTGATGGGCACTGATAAGCCGCACTCATGGGCACTGATAAGCTGCACTGATGGGCAATGGTGTGACTGCACTGATGGGCACTGATAAGTCACACTGATGGGTACAGATAAGATGAACTGATGGGCACCGAGAAGCCGCACTTATGGGTACTGGTATGACTGCACTGATGGGCACTGATAAGCCACACTGATGGGCACTGATAAGCTGCACTGAAGGGCACTGATAAGCTGCACTGATGTGACTGCACTGATAAGCTGCACTGTTGGGAACAGATAAGCCACACTGATGGGCACTGATAAGTTACACTGGTGTGACTGCACTGATGGGCACAGATAAGCCACACTGATGGGCACTGATAAGCCGCACTGGTGAACACAGATAAGCTGCACTGGTGGGCACAGATAAGCCACACTGATGGGCACTGATAAGCTGCACTGGTGTGACTGCACTGATAAGCCACACTGATGGGCACTGGCGTGACTGCACTGATCGGCACTGATAAGCCGCACTGATGGTCAATGATAAGCTGCACTGGTGGGAAGTGGTGTGACCGCACTGATAAGCTGCACTGATGGGAACAGATTAGCCACACTGATGGGCACTGATAAGCTGCACTGGTGTGACCTCACTGATGGGCACTGGTAAACTGCACTGAGGCGGCACTGATCAGGCTGCACTGATAAACTGCACTAATGGGCACTAAGGCTGCACTTATGGGCACTGATTAGCTGCAATGATGAGGCTACACATATGGGCACTGATGAGGTTGCACTGATGAGCTGTGGACACTGCTTTACTGACACCGTACACAGCCATATATCTGTAGGAGGGGTTTTCACCATCCTTGCAACGTTTGCAGTCATTTTTATGTTTTATTTTCAGTGTGATATGTATTATATGTGATGTTACATATCACAGAGACCAATATTGTGGTAATATTGAAGTGTATTGAGATTTCCATGCATTACAGGGTTCCACCATTATTGTGTTATTGATTAGTAAGTTAGCGCTGCACTTTTTTTTTTCTCATGCGTCATGGCCCGGCTCTTTCTGTATTGTCGCTAGGGATGTTCTCAAATCTGCAGCAGGAGGAGGAATATTTGTAATACTGAATTAGAGCCGAGTACAGTGTGTATAATATATCATTATGGGAGGTGTGTACAGTTCAGTAATGATTACATAAAACAAGTAAGGATAATATGTTTATCTCCTGTTGTGTCTGGAGGGGAGAGGACACACATGCTTTGCATTTATAAGGCTGCAACCTATCCTGCTCTGCTATGTCACTGAGTAGTGGGCCTGGCTGCAGAATGAGGGGTGTGATTTATGTTAAACTGGGCTTGTTCACAATTATATGTACAGGCCTAGTGTACCTCCCACATTCACTGCAATATGCAAAGCATGATTGGAAATGTAGTTTGAGGATCGTGTAAAGAGAGAGAAGAGGATATGTTGCAATCGCTATTGTAGCAGAGCCTCCCTGGCAGAATACATGATGCATTTTTTGAACTGCAGAGCTCACTTCCTGAAAATTCAATTTGTATTTTCTCTTCAATGGTAAGACATTTCACAAATGTAATAACTGTTTAGTGTTTTGTGTGGGGGGTGTACCAATGGGGGATTTTTGCCGATCCTGGAGTTCTGCCTTAACATATATTTACACGTTTCACATTGAAAAAAGCGCAAAATTAAAAAAAAAAAAAATTAATTTGTAAAATAACTTTTCAATGCTTTGTACCATTGCTGACAGCTGAAGTGTAAACAAAAAAGTTGCGTTAGGTATCGGTAATTGGTATCGGCGAGTACTAAAAAAGACCCTGATAAAACTTAATGGTAATTTTTTTTTTTTATTTCTCTACACATAAAATCATTTTTCATTACATTTCTTTAAATTTGATTGAAGCAAAGAGTATTATGTCTTATTTTATTGCCATCTTGTTTGATAACCTAACGTTCAGGGGTTGTAAATCTTTAAAATAAAAAAGTTCTTCAGAATTGTGATCTTTATTCTAAGCATAAAAAAAGTGATTCTCATTTTATCCAGAACTGAGCAGCTCTAATGGGAAGACATAACAAATATACAGTGGGGGCTTCTAAAATTTGACCACCAAGGTGGAAAAACATTAAGCTCCGTTATTTCTCGTATATCCTAGACTTCCACTCTTGCTAAATAGGCCAGTTTGATTTTGGAACTCACTACTGCAATTATTTCCACCCCTTGCAGGATGAATATAATGATGCCAGCCCCACCAGTTTTTTAGGGAAGAGCTGTCTCGTAACATTGATTGAAATCTACAATGAGATGGATATGGGTAGGGGGGACAGCGCATACCGAGACACATTTACCAGTCAGTCAAGCATGTCATTTATAAGACACCTCTGGAAGTCTGAGTCAAACTTACTGCCCATGAACTTGTGTCTATGCCGTTTAATCTGTGTCTGACGGATGAGATCAGCAGCAGCGCAAAATATTAAAGCTGCAGGGCCAGACCCTGCTGTGTGAAACCAGCTGTAATGCATGTGCCCCACTCAGGGCTCTGAGCTCTGCCAACCGCCGAGCTGTATTATCCTGGTAGCTGTGCCCAGCTGGAATGCATTCGGAGAACATGTCACTCAAAACACCAGATATTCCAGTTCTTCTCAAAAAAAAGCCGACCGGTGCAAGATTACCCTGATAAGTCAATCTTTGAGCCTTGAATTTGCTGCCACCAAGTGTTTCATACCTGGAATTCTTAAGCTGGCCATACCGGAGAATTTTGCGTGAAAAAAAAATGCTTTTAGAACATTTGTTAACCACTTGACCTTTTTTGTGATTCGGCACTGCGTTACTTTAACTGACAACTGCACGGTCGTGCAACGCTGTAACCAAATAATGTTCTTTTATTTCCACAAATAGAGCTTTCTTTTGGTGGTATTTGATTCTCTCTGCGGTTTTTATTTTTCATGCTATAAACAGAAAAAAAGAGCGACAATTTTGAAAATAAAAAACTATATTTTTTACTTTCTGCTATAAAGCATATCTAATAAAAAAAAATCAAGTTTCTTCATCAATTTAGGCCAATATGTACTTTTGCTATTTTTGGTAAAAAAAAATCCCAAGCGTATATTGATTGGTTTTCATAAAAGCTATAGCGTCTGCAAACTATGGGTATTTTTATTTACTTTATTTACATTTTTTTATTTTTTACTTAGTAATGGTGGCAATCAGCGGCATATAGTAAGACTGCGATATTGCGGCAGACAGTCAGACACTAATTCACACAAAAGAAGGGAGGGAGGCGCACCTAAGTGTAGTATTAAAAGTGTTTAATTAACACGCATAAAAAATACACTTACAGGAAGCGTAGTTAAAAAGTCATGTCCACCCGGCTTGCATCTGCAGGTGGGGATCCAGTCCAGGGTAGGGTTGCCACATCATCCCTTTAATCCAGGACACACATTAATTACACAGGTTGTTCTGTGGCTGATTAAGGTGGCAATTAAACTCACTTGGTGCCTTATCTGCATTAAATTAGCCTCAGAACTTGCGTAATTCATATGTGTCCTGGATTAAAGGGATGATGTGGCAACCCTAGTCCAGGGGGATGTTAAGAATCTGGGCTATGTCTAGAGGGCTGCCTGAGGTCTGCAGGGCGGCTGCCAGCCAGTGACCTGGGCAAACACAGCAGAACATGGCTCCGGCCTCCGAGACCGAAAGGGCGTCAGCGGAAATGACCCGCGAACCGGAAGGTAAACAGAGCCCTGGGAGGATCGCCCGCATCTTCTTGCCTGTCAAATGACATGTTGCACTTAAATGAGTAACGTTTGAAGGGGGCAATTTAGACAGGATCTAATTTACCTACTGCATGTCTTTGGAGTGTGGGAGGAAACCGGAGGAAAACCACGCAGGCACAGGGAGAACATGCAAACTCCGGGCAGGCAGTGTCGTGGTTGGGATTCGAACCAGCGACCCTTTTGCTGCCAGGCAAAAGTGCTACCCACTACACCACTGTGCCACCCAGTCAAATATACTGTCAAGGTTTTCTTCTTCATACGAAAGTTTGTATGAAAATTTACCAGTGTATGGCCATCTTTAATGTCAATCACAGACCATGATGAGTTTCAGATAAGTGACAACTGAAGATCACAAACAGGAAACCTTTGATTTTTTTTTCTTTCAACCTTGGACTCACCAGCTGTTGAGGAACTGCAAGTCCCTGGACGCCTGAACAAGCAGCGGTTGTCAAAAACTGCTGAAACAATGTCGAATACAAACTATTACACATGTCTGGATATAAGCCTGACATTAATCAAGAGACTGTAAAAACGCATTGGCCTCATTAAAGGCATTTGTCAGAGGAAATAAGTAATCAGCTTTTAACAATGCCAATTAAAGTGGTGCAAACAAAACTAAAGCTCTGAGTGTATTGCTGCTGACTTGTCTACAAATAGCTTATTAACAACATTGGAGCTTGGTTATAAGAGCAGCGCGTGCCGGAAGATCTGCAGTCTGTAGACCAGAGTTTCTCAACCAGGGTTCCTCCAGAGGTTGCTAGGGGTTCCTTGAGCAATGGTCAATTTCTACCTCTCAGATAAATTCCCAATGATACCATTGATCTTTTTAGCTATCTGTAAGGGGGTAATTCCTCCCAATGACCACAAGTGTAAGGAGCATTCTTCCCATTGACCATCACACTAATGTATCATGAGTTGTAGATTTTTAATTCTTAGCAGGGGTTCCCCAAGACCGGAGAATTATTTCAAGGGTTCCACGGTGTTGAAAGGGTTGAGAAAGGCTGCTGTAGAAGATAAAGCTGTGCTGGTTGGAGAGAGCAAATGCAAATTCGGATTAGGAGAATGAAATCGTGATTTTCAGGCTGTTGAATATGCGGCAGTGAGTGCTCTGGGGGGGTGTTGCAGCACGGAATGTCATCATCTCCAAATGGAGAAGGTCCAAAATTAACGAGACTTGGGCCATCATATAGTCAACAAATCTTACCAAAACCTGGCTTTCCCACCAAAGAATGGGAAGGATGGGATCTGAGGCATATGGGTATTTATCAGGCGAATGCATGCAGCAATTGCCTTTAAACTTTACCCATAACAACTTGATAAAAAAAGTAAAGTTAAATATATCATTATCAGATAAAGTTCAAAAGCTCCTCAAAAAAAAAAAACTTTTCCTTTAAAGCGGTTGTCTACTCAAAAAAAAAAAAATTTTTAAAATAAAAACCTGCAAGATAATAGCATAAAAATAGCATTAAAACGAAGATCCGACCGAGCCGTTCGGTCCCCTCCGTGGGAGCGGACATCTTCACCCGGATCTTGCTTCCGGGTACGCGGCTCCGGCCAGTCACAGCGCCGGGGCTCGTTTTCCCCGGCAGGGTCCGGAACTAATGCCGGCTTTTGCCGGGACACATATACGGCGCATGCGCCGGAACGATGTATTACATTAGAAAGGTAATATCTTCTAAACCATACAGGTTTAGGAGATATTCATTTTACCTACAGGTAAGCCTTATTCTAGGCTTACCTGTAGGTAAAAGTACAAAAAAGGGTAGACAACCGCTTTAAGGCCTCATACAGACTAGCATTATAAAAAACGAGGTGTAAAGCTAGTACCGACGCCAGGAAAAAAGCTGCTTTAAAAACGAGATTGTATCAGTGTTTTGCATTGTCGGCAATGCGCGTTGATCCGCGCTAGCTTTTAACCGCGTCCCTCTGCCTCTATTAAAAATCAATGGTTCCCTATGGGAGCCCATTGATTTGAATAGAAGTCGCACCAGAAGTCGAATCATGCTGATCCGACTTGCGGTGCGACTTGTGTGCTGAGAGTCTTGAAGGGGAAGTCCCGCCAAAATTAAAAAAAAACTATTTGTGTGAGGCCCCCCCCAAGAGATACTAGACCCTTCGGTCTGGTATTGGGGGGGACCTCAAACAAATATTCTTTTTCATTTTTGCAGGGGGGTCCCCTTCAGGAGCCTCAGCACACAAGTCGCACCGCAAGTCAGATCATCATGATCCCACTTTTGGTGAAACTTCTATTCAAATCACTGGGCTCCCATAGAGAACCATTGATTTTGAATAGAGGCAGAGAAATGCCTGACGAGGCATAAGGCTGTGTATACAACCTTAAGCAGCGTTTTTGAGCTTTTACCGGCGTCGGTGTTAAAACAGCTTTAGCACTGGAACCTCAGAACGCGTTGGTCCTGGGTTTGTTGTTGAGCTTAAAAACGCCTATGCCACGTGCACTACATTCACACCTGAGGCTCCATTCACACCTTGGCGTTTCATTTTGCAGGCGGAATCATTGCGATTCTGCCTGCAATTTGGAAATGTCACAATTCACGGGAGCGCCGAATCACAGTAAAAGCGCGTGGACAGAATCGTGGGATGCCCGACGCCCCAAAGAAGCTCTTGTAGTAATTTTTATGGGCGGCGGGCGTCACGCTCTTCTTGCCACGCGTTTTTACCGCGATTTGGCGCCCAAAATCACAGCAAAATATCGCTGCAATTTGCTGCCATTCAAAATAGTGGGGATCGCAAGGGCGCCCCACGATTTGCGGCATTTCCAAATCGCAGGGAGAATCGCATTGATTCCGCCTGCAAAATGGAATGCCAAGGTGTGAATGGAGCCTCAGGTGCGAATGCAGTGCTCGTGGCATAGGTGTTTTTAAGCTCAATAAAAAACCAGGACCAGCGCGTTCTGATTCTCCAGCGCTAGAGCTGTTTTAACATTTTTACCGCAATATTTCTGCAATTCCGCAGCCGAAATTGTGGCAAAATAGTGCCATGATTTGGCGCCATTCAAAATAGCGGGGATCGCATGGGCGCCTCGCGATTTGTGGCATTTCCGTATCACGGGCAAAATCACGGCAATTCCGCACGCAAAACTGAATGGAGCCCGAGCGTATTGATTTCAGGCAGAAAGTCGTGCAATTTTACCACGATTTTGTACAGGTCAAAGGGTCACCAATGTAAAAAATAGAAAAATAGAAAAACGCCTCTAATCTGCCTAAAAAGTAGCTCCTGTACTTTTTTGAGCTTCAGGCATTTTGGCGTGGAAATATCTCCTCTGAGAATAATTGATTTTTTTCCCCCTCCAGCATTTTGTAGCTTCAGGCTTCAAGCTACAAAACGCTAAGGTGTGAATGGGGCCTTACAGCTCAAAAACGTCCGTGGCCATTGAATAACATGGAGAGGCCTTTTTAAGCTGTGAAAAAAGCTCAAAAATGCGGCTGTCAAAACATCCATGTGTATGAGGCCTTATGGCAAGAAATAGTATTTAAAGATTTAGGGGTATATATTCCACGAGATCTGACCAAATTACAAGAGTTCAATTGTTCTCTGATAATCCGTAATGTTATGAGATCACTTCAAAGGTATAATTAGATCGGTTTAATCCTGGATTGGGAGGATCAATATAGTGAATATAGGATATATTACCAAAATGATTACATGTATTTCAAGCAATACCATTAATCCCTCCAACCACTCTACTGGGTCAGTTACATAAAGCTATAGGTAGGTTTATTTGCGCTCAAAAATCACCGTAAATAAAAAGACACCTTAATTAGGGCAAAAAATAATGGAGGCCTCACTCTCCCAGATTTTACAATATATTTACGAGCAGCATCCATAATCAGGGTTATAGATTGGTTTCATAATGCAAACTGTAACCAATGGGTGACATTAGAAAAAGATATTACCCCTAAAAAAACTTAAATCACTTGCATGGGTTAATTCTCAGTTCCAACCCAGGACTAAAGAGTTAGCACTCCTTGTTCCTTCAACCATGAAGATATGGGATTCGATACTAAAGAAAAAGTGCCTCTCTATACAGATAGGGCCAATGACTCCTTTGTTCTTTAACCCCGAATTCCCACCAGCATTAGAGATCATGACAATGGTAGTGAGGATACAAGAATTGCTCAGACCCTGGTGGATTGCATACTACCCCAGTTGGTCAATCTTGGACTCGAATATGAATCCAAGTGGATGCAACATCAATAGTTATATACATATATTATATTTTTATCACAAATATCTCCAATAGATAGACCTTTAACAAACTTTGAGCAATTATAAATACAAGAGCAAAGACCAACACATAGTCTATCAATTATATACAAATTTTTACTTCACACCAGTCCTCTTGGTGAGTTAGGCTCGGTTCACTCCGACTTCAGAGGCGACTTTGCTAAGCGATTTGAATGCTACTTCAAGGCGACTTCAGTGTGATTTCAGCGTGACTTTCGACGACTTACATCGCGACCTGAAGCGACCTCCATGCCAGGCGACTTTGCCTGTGGCCAATCAGAGAATAGAGGGAGGGGGGTTGCCTTCAAAAATTATTTATTTTTCCTGTAAAGTCACTTCAATATAGATGGGGATCTGACTTAGAGACAACTTCCATTGAATTCTATGGGTACAAGTCGGATAGAAGTCGCCTTGAAGTAGTACAGGAACTTTTACTGAAGTCGCCTTGAAGTCGGAGCGACTTCGGTAGTGTATATTAAGATGGCTCCCATTCACTTCAATGGGATTTTGGATGTCAAGCGACTTGAGGCGACTTGGGGCGACACAAGTCGGATCGCAAGTTGCCTAGGTGGGAACTGAGCCTTGGCATTTATAAGAAAGTGGGAAGCTGAATAGAGAAGTCTATTTCAAGGTCAGACTGGGAAAAGGCATTCCTCCTGATGCATAAACTATCATTATCCACTAAACATCAAGAAAGAAATGATAAAATCATAATAAGATGGTATAGATGCCCAATAGACGTGCATAATATAAATGGAGATAATCTGGAAACATGTTGGAGATGTCTTAGTGAAAGGGGTACAATGGCACATACGGCATTACTGCCCACTGGTACTGGAATTTTGGTCTACCGGAAGATAACAAAATCTAATATACAAGTAAATATTTGTACTTCAGTATTATCCATCATTCCAGGGTCAATAAAATCCATCAAAGCGGTTATCTACCCTGTGAAAAAAAAAAACCTGCAAGACAATAGCATAATGAGCTAGTATGCAGCGCATACTAGCTCATTATGAAATACTCACCTTGGAACGAAGATCTGACCGGGCTGCTCGGTCCCCTCTGAGGGAGCGGACATCTTCCCTCTGATCTTGATTACGGGTACGTGGCTTCGGCGCTGTGACTGGCCAAAACCGTGAGACGCCACTCCCGAGCCTGTCTTTCCGGCAGGGTCCGGCACTATGCGCTGGGACATCACGGCGCATGCACTGGGACATCATGGTGCATGCGCAGTGACGCCGCAGCTGCTTTGAGGGGGAATATCTCCTAAACCGTACAGGTTTAGGAGATATTAATTTTACCTACAGGTAAGTCTTATTATAGGCTTACCTGTAGGTAAAAATCCCTCTAAAGGGTAGACAACCGCTTTAAGGGGGACATTATACGCCATACGCTAGTAGCGGCGCGGACAATAATAGCTTGAAATTGGCGAAAAGCCCCACAATAGCAGAATGGGTGTGTGAGATGAGCGAGATGCGGCCCATGGAAGAATTGATTCTAATCGAAGAGAAATTCAATAAACAAACCCAAAGAATATGGCAATCATGGTCTAAGATTTTAGAACCTCTGGAACTTTTACACAATATTTATGAAGAAGCCCGGAACCATTTTCCCCTATTCCCTCTTTACCCCCCCCCATGGTAATGTTGAGTTTTTCTTGAAAGCTGGATATGGATAGAGAGAAAATAGTGTATGTTATGAATAGATAACTAGAGGTGGAACCCTTGACTTTGGGAGGGATTGTATTTGGAATATGAAGGATTTAATGTGTTACTCTATTGGTTGGAACAGAAAATCTGGTCCCAGGGAATAGGATTGATCCAACGTTTTAAATGTGAATCTATAGTTTATGTGGTCCCTTTTCTGTGCCCATTTATTATAACGAGAATGGTGAAAGATGGAGAAATATAGTTGGATGGAGATGTATTTTGAATATATATCTTTTTTTTTTCTTTTTAATAATGTATTGTACTACCTAACTCTATGTATTTTTGTATATTTTGTTAAAAAGTAAAAATTAATAAAAGAGAGATTGAAACAAAAAATAATTTTCTTTAGCAAGGAACATACAGTATAGGAAGGGCTTTTTTTCACAGCGATTAGGTGCAGGAACCTTCTGAGTACCCCCTTTTCTCCGCGCCCTACCTTCCTCTGACACCGTCCCTTGGTTCCACCCCCAACCCACCTCCCAGTACTGCCCCAAGTATCTCTTTGTGGTGCTAAATAATTCGTATTGAAGTTAGTGGCCAGCCTACCAGCCACCCCCCCCCCCCCCCCCCAAGCCAACCAAACATGATGGAATTTGTTCTTGCCTATTAACCAGAAAAGCAGTACAATAGATTCCCTGGAGCCAGCAACAATAGATCCTAGTAGACCCCACCCCCAGCAACAATAGATCCCTTCATCAATAGTAGATTCCTACCAGCAACATAAGACCCCCCAGCAATAATAGATCAGCCACCAGGAACAATATACTCTCACACAAAAATAGATCTCCACCAGTGAGTGACAATAAATCTCCTAGCAGCCAGCATCAATAGACCCTCCAGCACACCCCAGCACCCCTTGCTATTATATACATTCAGAGCTGGAGGTTCCGGATCTGCATTCCCCAGCATTCCCACTTAAAAAAAAGCCATGAGTATAGGTGAAGTTGATCCAGGGAATATGTGATCGCCTCTTGGGGGATCAGGAAGGAATTTTGTCCCCTGCTGGAGCAAATTGGATCATGCGTTACTGTTTTTTTTTTTTCTGCATTCCTCCGGATCGGCTGCAGGTATTGTATTGTGTATATAGGATTGTATGATTTTCTTTTTCCCCTTTTGATGATTGAACTAGATGGCCTTGTGTCTTTTTTCAACCAGACTAACTATGACTTATGAAACAGTATGTGCCGTGACAGAAAAGGTTGTTGCCTTTATGAAATCACATAAAGAAAAAGTTATAAAGCTAATATAGTTGTAAACAGCTCTTATCAATGTTCTTCTATGGCCTCATATGCACTTCTGTCCAAATGGATTGGCCGGCCTGCATTCCTAGCCATGATCAAGCATTCCTTAGTGCTGGGGGATGAAGAGTCTATTGATCGGTATGGTTCAGAATGTACCAGTACCTTACCAATGGATCACTTTGCTGAGCGTGGGCTGCTGAGCGTGTTGCGTTGATGCTGAACCCTCATACTTTCTAATGCATCATTGAGTGCTTCTCTCAGTTGGAATTCTGCTAAAGCCATGGGCCAGCATGTGAAATTCAAGCACAAGCACCAAGTGCACTGTAGGCGAAGGTGAATGTAAACCCAAACTTAATGATATTTTAATCTTTGTTACATCTCAGTACTTCTGACCTCCTGCAGCTTTTTTTCACCCGTTTTCTGTTTACAACAGTGGTGGTCAACTTTTGGTATGGGGGGCCTCAAGTGCAGCTCCCAACATCACCAAAAGGGTCGCATATTAACCACTTCCCACCTGCGCTATAGCCGAAGATGGCTTACATTGCAGGGAGGCCGTCATAAGATGTCCTCCCGTGATTGCGTTGCCCGCTCGCTGCCTGCATGCTCTGTGATCGATGAGTCCTTTGAAATCAGCTGATCACAGATCTGGGTTAAGGGCCAATCACAGCCGTCCTTTACAATGTGATCAGCTGCGTCCAATGACAGCTGATCATGATATAAACACAAGCCGGTTGTCGGCTTTCCTTTGCACTGACAGCGGGAGGAGAGGAGAGCCGATAACCGGCTTGTGTTAAAGAGACATCTACACTGCTAAGCAGTGCACAGGGCTGGTGCAAGGATTTTTGACACCCTAGGCGAAACATAATTTTGCGCCCCCATTGGCTCCACCCCTGACTCCACCCCCTTTCCCCTGCCCAGCCTGATTAGCACCAATCAAATGCAGCCTAATCAGCGCCAATCAAATGCAGCCTCACCAGCGCCCATCATATACAACTTCACCAGCGCCAATCAATACAGCCTCACCTCTGCCCATCAAATACAGCTTCACCAGCGCCAATCAATACAGCCTCACCTGTGCCCATCAAATACAGCCTCACCTGTGCCCATCAAATACAGCCTCACCTCTGCCCATCAAATACAGCTTCACCAGCGCCAATCAATACAGCCTCACCTGTGCCCATCAAATACAGCTTCACCAGCGCCAATCAATACAGCCTCACCCGTGTCCACTCCGACATA
>BLSH010485638.1:700870-713522 GCA_018402905.1 Glandirana rugosa | reverse complement strand
GTAACATCGTTTCACAGTAAAGAAGTCACAACAGTGTACTTTTCTATCTTATTTTATAAATGTTTTTACACTCCCCACATGAAAACACTCTATGACACATATATATATAGGTCACGGAACGCTTTCATAAGCCGGGGGAAACTTGAAACACTGGAAAACGGTGTAAAGTCCGAAGTTTGTATTTCTATATTTTGACATTAAAAAACATTTCTTAGTTGTTGTTCACCCTGTGTTAGTACTCCACCTTGTTTTAAATAACCTATAAAGTTTGAAAAAATTTCCAATAAATTTTGTTCCACCTCATGATTGTGTCCCACTTGTTGTTGATTCTTTACAAAAAATTACAGTTTTATATCTTTATGTTTGAAGCCTGAAATGTGGCAAAAGGTCACAAAGTTCAAAGGGGGCCGAATACTTTCGCAAGGCACTGGATATATATATACACAGTATCTCACAAAAGTACACCCCTCACATTTTTGTAAATATTTTATTCTATCTTTTCATGTGACAACACTGAAGAAATGACACTTTGCTACAATGTAAAGTAGTGAGTGTACAGCTTGTATAACAGTGTAAATTTGCTGTCCCCTCAAAATAACTCAACACACAGCCATTAATGTCTAAACCACTGGCAACAAAAGTGAGTACACCCCTAAGTTGGCCCTAAATTGGGCCAAATTAGCCATTTTCCCTCCTGTGACTTGTTAATGTTACAAGGTCTCAAGTATGAATGGGGAGCAGGCGTATTAAATTTGATGTTATCGCTCTCACTCCCTCATACTGGTCACTGGAAGTTCAACATGACACCTCATGGCAAAGAACTCTCTGAGGATCTGAAAAACAAAATGTTGCTCTACATAAAGATGGCCTAGGCTATAAGAAGATTGTCAAGACCCTGAAACTGAGATGTAGCACGGTGGCCAATACCATACAGCGGTTTAACAGTGGCAGTGAGCAGGGACTGGTGACAGTATGTAAAAAATAAATAAAAATGTAATAATTTTTTCAATTTTTTAAAATATTTTTCTTTTTTTTACAGCGGGCGACAGGTTGCAGCGGAGCATAGCCCACCGGGCCCAGACGAGGCGCATTCTGGGGAAGACGTCATACGATGGTCCGGCGTCATTTTACAAAAGCCCAAGCGGGAAGCAGTTAAAAATAAATGAAATAGCACTGAGTTTATGGTGATCATATGCGGTTTGGTACAGCTTTAAAGTGTTACTAAACTCACAACAGTAAAATCAGTCTGTATATGCAGTAACACATGCTTGTTATACTCACTGTGGAACCTAAGGGGTTAATCCTGAGCATTGTGTAAAAAGGCTGTTTGATCCTGTCTTCTCTGATTCTCCCCTTCTTCCACATTCCCCAATCCATCCCCTGATAGAACAGAGCCTTAGGGGCACTCTGCACATGCTCCGTTTGGTGTTTATCAATAGAGAGGTTTTTTTTTCTTGGGAGGGTGCATGTGATCAGCACAGGGCCAATCAGCACTGTCCAGACAGAGGGTGAGGGGTCCTGCAGCCTCACAGGACAGTCAGAATAGAATGAAAACTCCTCCTGCAAGCTTTAACCAGACACTGATAGAAGTCACAAGACTGCTATATACTGCTGATGAAAAGGGTATTTAATCGTTTATATTTACTAAAATAATTGCATTTCCATATTCTGTGTACTGTGGGAGATTAGATATAGTGACTGTAGGGTCCTGGGATTAGTAACACTTTAAATGGCAATATGGCCTGCGCAGCAAATTGTATGTGCTTTTTTTTTTTATTTACTATTTATTTATTTTTTTCATGAAATTGGAGTTACCCTTTAAAATAACAGTTTTAGGGCTTATTGGACAGTAAATCAACAATAAAAGAAAAATATTCCTCCACTGTGCCAATTTTATTATAAATGTAAAAGGTCATTATAAGTCCCTAAACCTCATTTACATATTATACACACAAGTCTTTTCTACATAAAGCTGTAATTTATGCTTAGTGGTCCATGGATGCAATCAATGCCTTATTTTCTTCATTATACTGCAGCCATGGGCCTTCCGGCAGGATTTAGTATTCAGTCGCCTGATATTTTATGCTTTTATCAGTTATTTCTTTCTAAAAATATAATGTATCCCCCGAGATGCGCGCTGCTATTTCCTCCCGCTGAAGCATTACTGCGGTTTGTCCGATTTCACGCTGACCTCTGTAAAGCAGGAGAAGGAAATGGGATGTCGTCTATGGAGCGGCGCTCAGCTGCAGACATCCGTGTGATGGCTGCTGATGGCTTCTGGTGTCCAAGAAGCTGGCTGTGCAGTTTAAAATTGCAATCCGCGCACCTCAATAAAAATACTGACTTGTTTCTTTATGATGATGTCAGAAAATCGCACTCCTCAGCATTACTGATATGAGGAAAAGAATTTCATGAAACTCCTCTCTTACCTGAGTTCCTCCAGCTATAAAGCGAACCTAGCATCAGATATCTGTTCCCGTTAAAGCGGTATTAAACCCAAAAACAAAAATGTCATGTATTGAAGCTTCCCAACCCTTTAATGGGCACTTCCTGCCTAAGGGTGTCTCCACTCTAGATGGAGAGGAAATGGGGAGAGGGTAGTGTTTGTCCCGGTCAGGGTTGGCAACCGTTCGTAATGTTGTCACAAGTATTGGGACGCCTGCCTTTACACGCACATGAACTTTAATGGCATCCCAGTCTTAGTTTGTAGGGTTCAATATTGAGTTGGCCCACCCTTTGCAGCGATAACAGCTTCAGCTCTTCTGGGAAGGCTGCCCACAAGGTTTAGGAGTGTCTATGGGAACGTTTGACCATTCTTCCAGAAGCGTATTAATGAGGTCAGGCACTGATGTTGGACGAGAAGGCCTGGCTAATAGTCTCCGCTCTAATTCACCCCAAAGGTGTTCTATCGGGTTGAGGTCAGGCCAGTCAAGTTCCTCCACCCCAAACTTGCTTATCCATGTCTTTATGGAACTTGCTTTGTGCACTGATCCAAATCATTTGGTGGAGGGGGGATTATGGTGTGGGGTTGTTTTTCAGGGGTTGGGCTTGGCCCCTTAGTTCCAGTGACATACCAAGACATATTGGACAATTTCATGCTCCCAACTTTGTGGGAACAGTTTTGGGATGGCCCCTTCCTGTTCCAACATGACTGTGCACCAGTGCACCAATCAAGGTCCATAAAGACATGGAATAGCACGTTTGGGGTGTAGGAACTTGACTGGCCTGACCTCAACCCAATAAAACACCTTTGGGATGAATTAGATTGGAGACAGTGAGCCAGGCCTTCTCATCTAACATCAGTGTCTGACCTCACAAATGCGCTTCTGGAAGAATGGCCAAGCATTCCCATAGACACTCCTAAACCTTGTAGACAGCTTTCTCAGAAGAGCCACGCAGTGATGTCATGCCGCCTACTTGCCACCATGGTGCCTTTTACATATTGTAGCAGGAAGGTGGAGGAGCCGAGAGCAGCTGGGGGGGAGTGTCAGGGCTGGGCTCAGCTCTTCCTTCTCAGAGCAAGCTGCTCAGCTGAGGGTTAATTGCCAGTCTTAGCTTCCACTCTGTCTCACCTGATGACCATATTCTGCCTCGTGAAGCCAGCTCTGCTGATATATAAACTGCCTGGATCAGATCACAGATGCCTTCACCTTGGTCAACATCTCTGAAGAAAGCTCTGCTGTGGTTTCCTTTAAAAGACTTTGCCTGTTTGACGTTCCCTTCTGGTTCCTGGATTCAAGACCCTGTTTGGCTGACTCTCCTCCTGGCTCCTGACCCATTCCTCCCTACATCAGGGTCCACAGAGTTCTCACTTGCACTGTAAGGGAAAATCCTGCAGACTCTGATGTAAGATCAAACTCTGTGGAATCTTGTATAAGGATGGGGGGGCTCTGGTGACCAGAGACCCCCTTACATCAGAGTTCCCCTTTACATCACAGACTATCTGCAATGTTTCCCTTTATGTCAGGGTCCACAGTGTTCCCCTTTATGCCAGGGTCCACAGTGTTCCCCTTTCCACCAGGATCCACAGAGTCCCCCATACACTGTAAGGGGGAACTCTGTGGACTGTGATGTAAAGGGGAACTTTGTTGACTCTGATGTAAGGGGGCTTTTGTGGGTTCCCTTGTTTCCCCTGCTTGCACCAACAGGTCTGGATGCTTGGACTCCTGCGCAGTGTTAATTTTGTAGATGAAAATATTTTCGTAGACGAAATTAACACTTTTAGTCAACGAAAATATGACATCAAAATGAACACTGGTTAGTGGTTATCTATCACAACGGCTAAATCTTTGTCTGTTCAAACCTTAATATCATGTATAATAAATTTGGAAATTCCAGAGAAATGCTTAAATAACGCATTACAATGTATCTAACTGGGGGTGGATGGAAAATCTGGCAGGGTTTCTGATCCCTCGCCACTCTATCCAAATCTAACAAACAGAAAAAGTTCTGTCTTCAGTTATACTTTAATTACAGAAGAATCCTTTCAGCATAATGGAAAAGTTCTGGCCTTAAACTACAAGACTAAATTTGAAAATACCAATCAGGTATTGAAGGTGGAAGCAAAAAGAAACATAGAAACGTGGAAAAGTGATGTCAGATAAAGTCAGAGCAGTCCATTGAGTCTGCCCATCAAGGGCCATCAAGTACTTGAGGGTCATCAGAACCGGTTGAATTTATCTTAAGCTTAATATTGATTAAAATGATCGCTATGGATGTTCAGCTTGACAGATGCGTCTTCTGCAGAAAACTTTATTTTACCCCCTTAAGCCTCCGTTATACCATTAGATACATTATTAAGAGAAGTTCTGTTGACATGATGTTATACTCCGAGCAATCTGCCAGCGATGAAGCAGCGGATCCATTATGTGCACTTTCTGTATGGTTTGGCAATGTCTGCTCAGTGTGTTATTATGATTATGAATGCGTGACCTTTTATAGAGGAGCTAGTATTTCGCTGTACTCTTTCTCCACAATCTATTGGATATGTTATTCAGTTATAAACTGACACAAGATAGAGAGCTTAACGCCATTTGTTTCTTGTTTTTTAATTGTTTTTCTTTCCAAAGAACAATTTATTGTATATGGCAATGGTGGCCTTTACCAGATACAATACAATAAAGCAGCTTTTCTCAACTGTTTTACCCCAGAGGAAAAATGTTCAGGTCTCACAGAATCCCTGCTAAAAAATTTTAATTGGGGGTCATTGGGAAGAATGCTCCTTACATTGGTGGTCATTGGGAAGAATGCTCCTTACATTGGAGGTCAGTGGGAAGAATGCCCCTTACATTCGAGGTTAGTGAGAAGAATGCTCCTTACATTGGAGATCAGTGGGAAGAATGCTCCTTACATTCGAGGTCAGTGAGAAGAATGCTCCTTACATTGGTGATCAGTGGGAAGAATGCTCCTTACATTGGTGGTCAGTGTGAAGAATGCTCCTTACATTGGTGATCAGTGGGAAGAATGCTCCTTACATTGGTGATCATTGGGAAGAATTCCCCTTACATTGGCAGTCAGTGAGAAGAATGCTCCTTACATTGGAGGTCAGTGGGAAGAATGCTCCTTACATTGGTGATCAGTGGGAAGAATGCTCCTTACATTGGTGGTCAGTGGGAAGAATGCCCCTTACATTGGTGGTCAGTGGGAATAATGCTGCTTACATTGGTGATCAGTGGGAAGAATGCTCCTTACATTGGAGATCAGTGGGAAGAATGCTCCTTACATTGGAGGTCAGTGGGAAGAATGCTCCTTACATTGGAGATCAGTGGGAAGAATGCTCCTTACATTGGTGATCAGTGGGAAGAATGCTCCTTACATTGGTGTTCAGTGGGAAGAATGCTCCTTACATTGGTGGTCATTGGGAAGATTTCCCCTTACATTGGCAGTCAGTGAGAAGAATGCTCCTTACATTGGTGATCAGTGGGAAGAATGCTCCTTACATTGGAGGTCAGTGGGAAGAATGCTCCTTACATTGGTGGTCAGTGGGAAGAATGCTCCTTACATTGGTGATCAGTGGGAAGAATGCTCCTTACATTGGTGATCAGTGGGAAGAATGCTCCTTACATTGGAGGTCAGTGGGAAGAATGCTCCTTACATTGGTGATCAGTGGGAAGAATGCTCCTTAATAAATATGCAAAGAAACCCGCGCTCACTCAGAGAAATACAATATATGGTAAAACATCAAATGATAAAAAATGCTGTTAAAATACTGATTTTAAGGCTAGGCAGCACGCATAAAACATCTGATCTGTGTTGTCTAAAAGTTCATTGGAGGTATATATGCAGCGCCTATATTTCTGAAGGAAATTACTAGAGTGTTCAAACAAAAAGAGACAAATAGTTAATCTAGAAAAATAATCAGAATTCCATGACATCATATGACAGTGTGGGCATCCTTAAAGAATCCACGATGTAAATAATAGATGGGTGTAAGCTTACCAGATTCTGGTAGAACATGCGCAGGGGTCAACAATAACCAAGATGGTGATGTTCATCCGGATGATGGAAGATCGGGAATCGAGGATCCTATCCGGGTCCAACGTATCCGTTTGGGGGATTATTCTGGGGACTCTTCCGATCGTAATGCTGTGTATAACCTGGTGGATCCTTCCATCCAGGGGTGAGTGTTGGTAGGGAAAAACAACGACTTTCAATCTTTTCCAACTCCAATCCACAGGGTCATCCGATATGTGGCATAGATATGGGTAAAAGAAAATATCCACAATCGTGTGATATTGTTTTGAGCAAAGGTTTATTTGAGTTTGCAGGTATAAAAATACTCACATTGCCTGAAATGGGTTAAGAGCTCTAGAGTAAAAATGACAGGAGAGATAGAGGAAACCGACGCGTTTCGGCTCAGTAGCCGTCATCTGGGGTGATCAGTGGGAAGAATGCTCCTTACATTGGTGATCAGAGGGAAGAATGTTCCTTACATTGGAGGTCAGTGGTAAGAATGCTCCTTACATTGGTGGTCAGTGGTAAGAATGCTCCTTACATTGGTGGTCAGTGGGAAGAATGCTCCTTACATTGGTGATCAGTGGGAAGAATGCTCCTTACATTGGAGATCAGTGGGAAGAATGCTACTTACATTGGTGATCAGTGGGAAGAATGCTCCTTACAATGGAGGTCAGTGGGAAGAATGCTCCTTACATTGGTGTTCAGTGGGAATAATGCTCCTTACATTGGTGATCAGAGGGAAGAATGTTCCTTACATTGGAGGTCAGTGGGAAGAATGCTCCTTACATTGGTGGTCAGTGGGAAGAATGCTCCTTACATTGGTGATCAGTGGGAAGAATGCTCCTTACATTGGAGATCAGTGGGAAGAATGCTACTTACATTGGTGATCAGTGGGAAGAATGCTCCTTACAATGGAGGTCAGTGGGAAGAATGCTTCTTACATTGGTGATCAGAGGGAAGAATGTTCCTTACATTGGTGGTCAGCTGGAAGAATGCTCCTTACATTGGTGATCAGTGGGAAGAATGCTCCTTACATTGGTGGTCAGTGGGAAGAATGTTCCTTACATTGGTGGTCAGTGGGAAGAATGTTCCTTACATTGGTGATCAGTGGGAAGAATGCTCCTTACATTGGTGATCAGTGGGAAGAATGCCCCTTACATTGGTGGTCAGTGGGAAGAATGCCCCTTATATTGGCGGTCAGTGGGAAGAATGCCCCTTACATCGGAGGTCAGTGGGAAGAATTTTCCTTACATTGGTGATCAGTGGGAAGAATGCCCCTTACATCGGAGGTCAGTGGGAAGAATGTTCCTTACATTGGTGATCAGTGGGAAGAATGTTCCTTACATTGGTGATCAGTGGGAAGAATGCTCCTTACATTGGTGATCAGTGGGAAGAATGCCCCTTACATTGGTGATCAGTGGGAAGAATGCCCCTTACATTGGTGGTCAGTGGGAAGAATGCCCCTTACATTGGTGGTGAGTGAGAAGAATGCCCCTTAGACTGGTTTCAGTGCAAAGAATTATCCTTACATTGGCGGTCAGTGGGAATTATAGCCAATAAATTGGTGGTAGGAAGAATGTATAACCAAACAACAATCAGAGAACCTCTTATTCAGTATATTACTGCAATTGATGGTAAATTGTGAATGATACAGCCAAACAAGAGTCTTAAATATAAATTAAATAGGTCCATTTATTGAGTAACTGCATACACCATGGTAACAAGCTGGTGTGTGTAACAGCACACAATGATCCCAGATGGTACGCAATGGTTATTTGGTTATGGATTCTTGGTTCCACCTCTCCAGGTCGCTTCACTATAAAGCAGCTTGCGTTTTGTACCTCCTTGAGGACATCATCTCGGCCCACAACATTTATTGGGCTTATTGGTACTAGCGCATAGTGCTTGACTGTTGTGTAAATACAAGAATGTGCCTTAGTGGTGGTCAGTGGGAAGAATGCTCCTTACATTGATGATCATGCAGGAATGGTCCCCTTTCAGACAGAGATAAGGTTGGACAGTCCAAAATTGGTCCAAATCCAGTATGATAGAACCCATGCAAAGTTGTCACGTGATTGCATCCCCACAATCACCTGTGGCTGAGGTACAGTATCTCACAAAAGTAAGTACACCCCTCACATTTTTGTAAATATTTTATTCTATCTTTTCATGTGACAAAACTAAAGAAATGACACTTTGCTACAATGTAAAGTAGTGAGTGTACAGCTTGTATAACAGTGTAAATTTGCTGCCCCCTCAAAATAACTCAACACGCAGCCATTAATGTCTAAACCGCTGGCAACAAAAGTGAGTACACCCCTAAGTGAAAATGTCTAAATTGGGCCCAAAGTGTCATTATTTTGTGTGGCCACCATTATTTTCCAGCACTGCTTTAACCCTCGTGGACATGACGTTTACCAGAGCTTCACAGGTTGCCACTGGAGTCCTCTTCCATTCCTCCATGATGAGCTGGTGAATGTTAGAGACCTTGCGCTCCTCCACCTTCCGTTTGAGGATGCTATACAGATGCTCAATAGGGTTTAGGTCTGGAGACATGCTTTGCCAGTCCATTACCTTTACCCTCAGCTTCTTTAGCAAGGCAGTGGTCATCTTGGAGGTGTGTTTGGGGTCGTTATCATGTTGGAATACTGCCCTGCGGCCCAGTCTCTGAAGGGAGGGAATCATGCTCTGCTTCAGTATGTCACAGTACATGTTGGCATTCATGGTTCCCTCAATGAACTGTAGCTCCCCAGTGCCGGCAGCACTCATGCAGCCCCAGACCAGGACACTACCACCACCATGCTTGATTGTAGGCAAGAGAAACTTGTCTTTGTACTCCTCACCTGGTTGCTGCCACACATGCTTGACACCATCTGAACCAAATAAGTTTATCTTATATCCAGTAATCCATGTCCTTAGTCTGCTTGTCTTCAGCAAACTGTTTGCAGGCTTTCTTGTGCATCATCTTTAGAAGAGGCTTCCTTCTGGGATGACAGCCATGCAGACCAATTTGATGCAATGTGCGGCGTATGGTCTGAGCACTGACAGGCTGACCCCCCATCCCTTCAACCTCTGCAGCACTCAAGTACTTTGCTACACATTTAGGGGCCCGTGATCCCTGGCCTGTAATGGGTGTTCCTGAGGTCCTGCTTATGCAGAGTAGGCCTCACCATGTCCTAGTAGTGGTGAAGAGAAAGGTGTAGAGAAGCCTGATAAATTTCCCTTCAGGCTAGAAACTAAGTTCTGAGCTGGAGAGAAGCAAGTAAGTGTAAAGCTGGGAGTTCTGTGTAGAGAGAGAACTGTAAGAGAAATGGTCAGAAAGTGAGGTGCTGGAGAGTTGTGAGGAGCAATAGTCTGCAGAGGGACGGCCTGCAGTGCAAGTGTGCATATACAGGATTGCATATGGAGTTTGTGTATCATAATTCTTTGGGCATCCCACAGTCATCCCTTATCCCCATCCAAGTTATTTCCCCTAAATAAAACAACAAAAGCAAGAGCCAGCCTGGTCAGTGTCTCCGGATGTGTGATATATGGTGTGATTGAGGGCATCTATAAGGTGAACCACTACTAACAGCCACTCTCAAGGGAGCACATGGCTACATTCCCATCAACTCTGACCAGCTTCTCTGTCCCTGCTGAAGAAAAGCATCCCCACAACATGATGCTGCCACCACCATGTTTCACGGTGGGGATGGTGTGTTCAGGGTGATGTGCAGTGTTAGTTTTCCGCCACAGATAGGGGTTGATTTACTAAAACTGAAGAGTGCAAAATATGGTGCAGCTCTGCATAGAAACCAATCAGCTTCCAGGTTTTTTTCTCAAAGCTCAATTAAACAGGCTGAAGTTAGAAGCTAATTGGCTACCATGCACAGCTGCACCAGATTTTGCACTCTCCAGTTTTAGTAAATCAACTCCATAGCATTTTTCTTTTGGGCCAAAAAAGTTAAATGTTGGACTTCTTATAGCTTTGGAGCTGTGGATCTCTGCAGCTCCTCCACAGTTACAATGGGCCTCTTGGCTGCGTCTCTGATGAATGCTCTCCTTGCCCGGCCTCTCAGTTTAGTCAGTTTGCTTGCTATGTTTACATGTCATAGATATGTGCAGAGTGAAAAACATGTTTTCATTTCGATTCATTATTTACATGTTTGTTTAGTTAGATTTGTTTCATTCGTTTTCGGAATTCTTTTAGTTTATTCGTTTTCGAGTCGATTAGAAGTTTTCGAATCGATTAGAAAAGTTTTCGAATCAATTTCTAATAGTTTTCAAATTTGAATCGTTTTCAAATTCAAATCGTTTTCCAATTTCCAAGGAGAATGGGGTGGAGTGGAAAGTGGAGGAATAGAACAGAAAAAGATAAAATACAATAGAGGGGAATATAACAGAAAATGAAAGAATATAAGGTGGTGGCGTGGAACAGAGCTGTTTTACTCTTTTGTATTTTATTCTTTTGTTTTCTGTTATATTCTTTTCTAGTCTATTGGGTTTTTTTCTGTTCTATTCCTTTGTTTTCTACTTAAATCTTTAAATAAATTAAGGGGGTGAATAAGGTTCAGGAGGGGAGTCTTTTCAATATGAAACCAAAATCAAGAACACGGGGACCTCAAACTAACTGGGGGGAAGTTCAAAACTAATCTTAGAAAGTATTATTTTACTGAAAGGGTGGTTGATGATTAGAATAAACTACCAACAGAGGTTGTGAGACAGTCAACAGTAAATGGCTTCAAACATGCTTGGGATAAACATAAATCTATAGTCAGACAACAAGGTTAATGTAAAAAAAATAAAAAATAAAAAGGGGCAGACTCGATGGACTACTCAGTCTTTTTCTGCCGTCACTTTTCTATGTTTCTATTCTAATTTGTTCTCTTTGGAGATTTGAAAACTTCAAATTTGAGGACTTTTCCAATTTGAAAACTATTCGGATTCGAAAAGTATTCGAAAACGATTTGAATTCGAATTTCGTCCAAATTTTCTTTTTCGTTATTTCGGATTAGTTTAAATTCGGTACTGTTGTAAAAACGAAAATTTGTCTGAATTTTAATTCGGAAGGAAACTAACTGCACATGTCTATTACATGAGCTCTCATAGCCCCACAAATGCTACCTTATACATTCACGTAATCACTGACCTGCTTGGTGAATCCTAACACCTATATAATTTACTGAGTAGAGTACTGAACCGATACCCCCCAAAGGAGCCGCTTTGTAATTTGAGTTCTCTGTTCTGTGCGTCGACTCCAAGGACAACCTCAGCCTCTCCGGCACACCAGGTTGAGTGCCTCAAGCACTTAGGAACAGAAGTGAAGATACCTTTAACTTGGCTGTGAATTAGCACCAGGAAATTGACATAAAACCATTTATTTGTAAATGAGCTCAGTGTATTATATGGGTTAGAATAATTGGTGATTTCAGCATAAATGAACACATAGAAGGTAGTATAGCGCTACCCCTGTAGGAGTCGCTGGATAGGATGTTCTTTGACTCGACCCTCTCAGCCCCTCTGACACACAAGGCTTAGTGCACAAACTTACAATGTCACAGGAATTCACTGAAAGTAATACTTAGTACCCAATAGTAGCACTATATCAAAGAAAACAGACACCAAGCCAGATAGTAAAGTATTGTCACCCAATATGGTTGGTACCTAGCCAAGCTATAAAAAGATTAACTATTAAGCATACAAAGTTATTAACATAGGGGCTAAGCATAAGATGACATTTGGCATCCAGGCGACCATAAACAGTAGCAAGGTCATCTCAATTGCAGCAGTGAGCAGTAGTAAATAGAGTTGAGCGAACCTCTGGAAGTTCGGGTTCTGCTGGTCCGTCCGAACTTCGGGACAAAGTCCGGGTCCGGGTCCGGACGGAACCCGAACGATCGCACGGACAACGAACCCCATTGAAATCAATGGGGACCCGAACTTTTATGCACAAAAATGGCTGTAACAAAGTCCTGGAAAGCCCTAGAGGGCTGCAAAAGGAAGTAAAATGGGGGTAAGGGTAGGGCAAGTGCCCTACAAAAAAATGGGGACAGGGAAATAACTGTAAATATTTTTAAAAAAATAAAAACATAAAAAAAGCAAAAATGGAGGTGAATGTGGATCATCTTCAAACTGTGTCTGAAAAGTATTAATTAACGGTAGAAGCCATATAACTGTTCTAAAATCATCTTCAAACTAGGGCAAGTGCCCTACAAAT
>BLSH010485638.1:674952-689163 GCA_018402905.1 Glandirana rugosa | reverse complement strand
GTTTTAAACTCGGTAACCACCGGGACAACCGTGGGAAGTCGGACTGTCGGAAACTTTTAGCTTCTTCACCCACCGTTTAACATTAGATTCGTAGTCGACGTAGGGTAGTTTACTTCGGTTACAAACCCACAAGACTGTTGGGCGGCCGCTGCAGTCTGTCCCTCCCCCAGATAGTCCTCTTTCTTCGCACCCCCCCCTCCACAGTGGGCGGCGTCGCGGCGACCCGGCGGCTCGGATGTCGGATCGGATTCACACAGCCAGCAGCCAGAGCTGCGAGTGCGAGCGCGCCCCCCCAGATGTTGCGCCCGGTGCGGCCGGCCCCCCCTGCACCCCCCACGCTACGCCTCTGACTCTGGGTGCTGGATGGACCTGTCCTAGTACTGAACCCCACCTTATAGAAAACCCAGTGGAAGCTTGGAACTATTTTTTTTTGTTTCCCAGGCACTGTGCACTGTCTCCTGGCATCAGTTCCTCAAGATCCTCTACACTGGCAGAGAACATATAACCTTGGAATTCACAGACCAAGGTTGTCAGAACACCCAAACATTGGCTTCATTTGATGGGATGCAGCTGATGCTTAGATTACAATTTGCCACCCACTTCTTCGATTTTCAAAGGCTGTCAGGCTGAAGGGTGCCAACAGGGCCACCAATGGCTCAAATTTTGGCTGAATCCGTTCAGCTTGTGGCCAGCTTTAGGCTGTTAACCACCTATCCCAAAGATGCTGGTCATCTGAAACCTGGAACAGGTCATCTCGGCATTCTTGCTTGGCAACTGTTCCCAGAACCCATTACAAGGTTCCCAGGCGTCTTGTTATATCTTGTACCTATTCAGAAAGCTGAACCAAGTCCCCAGAGCTGCCAATCACCGTTACTAGTGGCTGGAGCAGACCAACCAGTATAACATGCACCTTTTACAACAATTGGCATGCTTAGCAGAGCAGGTTCCCTGGATATTACTCATCACTCATTTTTATTTTGACAGAACAAGCGCCAAGCATGCTGTGCAAAATTGTTGATTTGCATGCTGGGTGGCCTGCCCCAATCACCGGAGTGCTCAGCAGTCATGGCCTCTTAGAAAAGGCATAGGAGATGAGAATTAACCTTGGTACCTTGTCCAGGGAGCCATGACAGGAGATAAGCATGTAGGGTGCCATGTCCCGGGTGTTGGAAAGGGTGCATGTTATACCATTTGGCTTACTCCTAATCACTGGTAGACATAATTGACAGCCCTTGACTCTTGATTAAGCTGCCGGGACAAGATAAGCATAAAATAATGCATTTGGGTACCAAGAACATGAATGCAAACTACTCACTAAGGGGAGAGCCTCTGGGGGAATCTAGGATGGAAAAGGCCCTAGGGGTCTTAGTAGAGAACGGGCTCAGCAATGGCATGCAATGCCAAGCTGTGGCAAGCAAAGCCAACAAAATATTGGCATGCATCAAAAAGGAGATAAACTCCAGGGATAAATCAATTATTCTTCCCCTCTACAAGTATCTGGTGAGGCCGCACCTGGAGTATGCTGTCCAGTTCTGGGCACCAGTCCTTTAACTGACAATTGCACGGTCATGCAACGTTGTACTCAAACAAACTTTGCGTCCTTTTTTTCCCACAAATAGAGCTTTCTTTTGGTGGTATTTGATCACCTCTGCGTCATTTGTGATCACCGCTATAAACAAAGAAAGCGCGACAATTTTGCAAAAAAGAACAATATTTCTTACTTTTTGCCAAAATACAAATCCAAAAAAATTATAAAAAACAAATGTATTCATCGGTTTTGGCTGATTTATATTCTTCCTCATATTTTTGGTAAATAAAATCGGCGATTGGTTTGCGCAAAAGTTGGCGCGTTTACAAACCATGAGAATTCATTTCTGGCGTTTTTCCATTTCTTTTTTTTTTAGTAGTAATGGCGGCGATCTGCGATTTTTATTGGGGCTGCGATATTGCGGCGGACATGTCGGACATTTTTGAAACTTTTTTGGGACCTTTGCATGACATTTATACAGTGATCAGAAATTTAAATATCCACTAATTACTGTATAAATGTCATTGTCAGTGAAGGGGTTAACCTGCAGGGGGAGATCTAGGGGTTAACTGTGTTCACTAGGTGTGTTCTAACTGTGAGGGGGCAGGGCTACCATAGACATAAGAGATCTAACTAATCCCAGAGACAGGGATCAGTAGATCTCTTACATGCCACCTGTCAGAGCTGTGAACCACCGTGTTTACATCGGCGGTTCCCCGCTTTTCTTCTCTGCCAGACAATCGCGGGTAGCCGGCGGACATCGAGCCCGCCAGACCTGCGGTGACACTGTTGCAGAGTGCGGCAAGCACGCTGTGCTCGAGCGAGGCGCCGTTTATAGATGGCGATTCGCGGGACAGCGCCACTCTGCAGCAGTAAATGTACGCGAGGAACTGGTTAAAGTATAACTAAAGGCAAAACCTTTTTTTTTTTTAAACACAATAAATAAATATGGCAGAATGGCGCTGCCAGAAAAGTGATTATGTGCAAGATGTGCAAAAAGGTGTATTAAATGTGCATTCCTTTAACAACTTGTGCAAATATGCTTGTGCATATGCCTAAGGGCAACAATGTGCAATACAAGAAAGGTGTAAAATTGGCTGCCGCCCTGCCAGAGCACTATTTGGTAGTGAATTGAATGACCAAAATAAATGGATATGGCAGAATGGCGCTGCCAAAAAATAATTATGTGCAAAATGTGCAAAGAGGTATATCAAGTATGCATATGCATATGCCTAAAGGCAATAATGTGCAAACCAGCAAATGTAATGTGTAAAAATTGTAAATTAAATATACTGGGACCTTCCTTTGTTTTCATTGGTTTCTCTGGATGATATATTATTGACGTTATCCCTTTTTACATATAGTTATTCTGCTCCATTTGTCCCCCATGTCCGCCGTGGGGGGATAGCCCCTAGTGGGCGTGTTTCTGGCCCTTGAAGTTGGCTGTGACCTTCTTGGGGTAAGTCAGTATCCAAATCTCCCAGCTTCATTCTTTATCTATGAATTGGTGCATATTAATTGACTGTTACTTTTATATTTATGTATAGTTTCTAAATGTCCCAGCTGTATTTTGATGACTAATCTCCTGAAGAAGCGGAATTCCCGCGAAACCGGTCGAGAGTATCAGAAATTATCTACAGCCTACATGTTATGGGCCGGTGGTGTCCCTATTGGGGACCACTTTAGGCACTTTGTGTAAACCCCACTATGGGATGTATTTAATATTGAATACGGTAATTGATTTTACTATATGTCGTTGTATGTATTATACCTCAAATAAATTGTTTTAATATTTTTTCATATAGAATTATGTTATCCTTGAGTGCTGAGATAGTCCATGCTTACACAATCAATGGTATTGGGTTGCTAGCGGGACACCCCATTCCCATATTTTTACTTTCATTTGTTCTTCTAGGATGAAGGCAATCACTATACCTTGTATCTTCCCATTTTGGCTCTATAACTAAATTAATAAATTAAATATACAAAGTGACTAAAAAGGTATGTGGTGTGCACAAAATAAAAACTAAATCCTTAGAGTTGGTATACAAAGAGTTATAAGATGTTTGTCCAGATTATCAGAAAATGTAAAGTGCCTTTAACTAATGTGCCAGTTGATCACCAAATACATAAACATAAATTCAAAGCCAAAAACTGAATATACAAATTCCATGCCAAATGTTCAATGTGTCTCTGAAACCAGAAAAATATTATATTGGATGCGGATTAAATGTAGAGCGCCCTCTGCTGGTTTCTCAGGGCTAAGTATGAGGCAGGAGAAGGAAGTGTAAGTAATCAACCCAGTCCACAGTATCCACAACGGGACCAGCCGGATACCGTTCTCATTCGTCCGTGCCAAATTAGGAGTCAGGACTGTATCCTCCGTTTTACCATGCAGGGGAGAGAGAAGAGAGCACAACAGTGTGATACTGTATGCAAGATAGAGCTAGGCACACAAGTGCCGTCCGTACTCACACTTTTATAAGTCAGATCAAGCCTACGGGAGATCACCGCTCCTCCGTGTGTAGCTCTGTGGGTTAGCGTCATGACGTGTAGGCTCCGCCTTACGCGTTTCGTCATCGGACGTCATCGGAGGCATTTTGGATGGAGTGGAGAGGGATTAGAACCCCTGTCAATTATTATTGCTGTCTGTGCCTACATTAAGGAGATTGCCCCGCTCTATTTGTCCTGTTTACCATTATCATTGAAAGTAAAAGAAAATTTTGGGCTGTTCCCAGAAAAGTAATAGGGGGGGGGATTTTCCAATGGGGACACTATTTCTGGTGACCTGGTTGTCCCCAAGGAATCCCCTTAATTTTCAGGGATTTACACTCACTTCCTGTTTGGCTATAGGACAGGGGAAGTGAAGGGAAATCTCCACAATGGGACAAAGTATGGGAAAAAAAATTGATGGGGGTTATAACCCTCCCTTACTCTTTCCAAAATGAAACATACATGTACCATAGTTCCCAACTGTCCCTGATTTCGATCCATGTCCCTCTGTCCCTCATTCCTCTTCATTTGTCCCTCAATTTGGTCTGCTATATATAATTGTATATAAAATGCACTATTTATCTTTCAAAAAGTGTTTCTTGGTACTAAACCTTTCATCCACTTTCTAAATTGCTGCATTTGTAAATTCCAAAAGCCAATATAAAGGGATAATAGTGGTAAAAAAAAAAAGCACTTGTGGGTTTAACTAATTATTTTTTGTATAATTCTCCTTTAAGGGGGTGTGACAGGGGGCGTGTCCTATACCTACATACTTTTGCTAATAGGTGTCCCTCGTTCCCATCTCAGAAAGTTGGGAGGTGTGCATGTACTGCGGGGCGGCAGCTCTCCTGCGCGAAATCACATACTTGTACGTGTTTTCACTCTTCCGGATCCGTGGCACCCGCACCGCAGGCAACCAGCTTCTGCTGTGATTGGACACAGCGGCAGCCAATCAGCGGGTCCGGCTGACCCGATGTCCGCCGGGACCCTCCGATCGCTCCTGAGAGAGGCAGAATTGCGGTCTGCCTACCGTATGCAAACAAGGGAAGACAGAGATCTTGTGTATCTACTAAGCAGGAACACGGATCTCTGTCTTACCACAGTTGAAGCACCTCCCCTACAGTTAAGCCTCGTACACACGCTTAGATTTTCGGATGACAGTACGTCCGTTTTTTGTTGGATGCTTATCTCATGTCGAACAATATGAAAATTTTCGTACGACTGAATTCAACTTCAGAAGTGACGCAATGTGTTGAATAGCTTTCTATGCATTTTTTTTGGTTTCTGAGAAAGCTTAGTCTTGATCGTCCTTTTTTTTTTGTACGAAAACCGTACTAATGAACCGAAAATCGCACGTTGCCTAGACGTACGAAAAAAATGTTATAGTCTGCACATCCAGCTTTTGTCGTCCGAAAAATCTAATTTGGCTGTCAAAAGGAGCGTACTAACAGTAAGAATTTCGGGCGATCGGTCGCCGTACGAAAATTCCCGTCCGAGATTCGCATTGTGTGTACGGGGCTTTGATGAGCACTCCCTCGGTACACAGATAACCCTTTGATCGCCACTGATATTAACCCCTTCCCTGCCAGTGTCATCAGTATTGTGATAATGAATATTTTTTTAGCACTGATCCCTGTGTCACTTGTCCCCAAAAAACATGTCAAAAGAGTCACTTAGTGTCCGATTTGTCCTCCGCAATATCGCAGTCCCACTATAAGTCGCTGATCGCCGCCATTACTAGTAAAAAATAAATAAAGAAATAAAAATTCCATAAAAACATCTCCGTTTGTAGACGCTATAACTTTTACGCAAACCAATCAATAAACGCTTATTGGGAAATTGTCACTCTTTTTTTGTTTATAGCGCAAAAAAATAAAACCCGCAGAGGTGATCAAATACCACCAAAAGAAAACTCTATTTGTAGGAAAAAAAGGGCGTTAATTTTGTTTGGGTACAACGTCGCACGACCGCGCAATTGTCAGTTAACCACTTCCCGCCCAGTCACGTCATATGACTTCGCAGAGTTTGAGTGGTGATAGCTGAATGGTGCCTGCGGTGGCAGCGATTCCTTGCACCACAAGAATAATCATAGCGTCTCCCACGCCCTCTGGCGCTTCTTCGGGTCCGCCCATGCCATTGGTGGCCCGGAGAATGAATCCGTCACCGGTGGAAGTTTGTCAGGGAGATGACTGGTGACTATCTCTATGACCCTCAGAGGCCCGGGCCGTGGATGCGGTTGGAGAGACCGAGATCTTTTTTTTTTATCTCGATCTTTCAAGCCTTTCAAGTCTTATTGACCCCAGATCCATAAAGAGGACCTGCCATGCACTAATCCTATAACAAGGGATGTTTACATTACTTGTAATAGGAATAAAAGTGATCAAAAAAAATTTTTTTTAAAGAGACAGTGTAAAAATAAAAAAAAAGTTAAAATAAACAATAATAATAAAAAAAAAATTTTAAAGCGCCCCCATCCCCGCGAGCTCGTGCGCAGAAGTGAACGCATACGTAAGTCACGCCTGCATATGTAAATGGCATTCAAACCACACATGTGAGGTATCGCTGTGATCGTTAGAGCGAGAGCAATAATTCTAGGGCTAGACCTCCTCTGTAACTCAAAACTGGTAACCTGTAGAAAATTTAAAGCGTCGCCTATGGGGATTTTTAAGTACCGAAGTTTAGCGCCATTCCACGAGTGTGCGCAATTTCGAAGCGTGACATGTTAGGTATCTATTTACTCGCGTTAAGGATGTGCTCGGGCGTGTTTGCAAGTGCACATGCCCGAGCCCGCCGGGAAGTGATCCCTGCACTGCGCTAATAAGAGGCAGTGAGACATTTCCCCCGATCGCTGCAGCCGCGCATCGGGGAAATGTCTCACTGCCTGTGATTGGCGCAGTGCAGGGATCACTTCTCGGTGGGCTCGGGCATGTGCACTTGCGAACACGCCCGAGCACATCCTTATTCAGCGTAACATCCTCTTTCACATTATGGAAAAAAATTGGGCATACTTTACTTTCTTTTTTCTTTTTTTTTTTAATGCATGAAACTTCTTTGAAAAATTATTGCGTAAATACCGTGTGAGATAAAAAGCTGCAATGACTGCCATTTTATTCCCTAGGGTCTTTGCTAAAAAAAACATATAGGAGCTAAGTGTCAGAATTGGCCCGGGAAGCAAGTGGTTAATGTCACGCAGTGATGTGTCGCAAAAAATGGCCTGGTCATGAAGGGGGGTAAACCTTCTGGAGATGAACTGGTTAAAGATAAATAATGTATAATGCACATTAAATTCACATACACACTTTACGAAATTAAAAAATACCCCCGCACTGCCTCACCAGCTGCTGTACCAAAAATCAATAAAAGAAATGAAATAAAACCGTATAAAAGTATAAACCTTTTGGAAGATTGTTATTGGAATGAAAGGTCTGGTGACAGGGTCTCTTTAAGAAGAACTCATTTGTCTCTCCCTCCCAGCCCCTCTCCTGCCTATTACCAACAGATGCAATACATTGATTATCAGTGCATTGATTAGTAGCCAACACAGCTCCCAGCAGAAGGAGCTCTGACAAATTCTGTTCCCAAATTGTTCTAGAACTGTTCCGGGTTTTTACTTCCTCCCCAACACCTGAGCTGCGCCATCGTATTCCGGTGAGCGAATCAGGCGGGCGCTCTATGCTGCAGTCACTTAACGCTGCCAACCAGCCTCTGCGGGGATTGGCAGGAGCTGCTGGAGACATGAGCAGGTGAGAGCGCAGGGGAGGCTGGGAAGGTAAAATGCTCCAAAATAATAGAAGGTCGGTACAATCAAGTCTAAAGTCTTGTACACACGGTGCGACGGTCGTACGACCAAACGGCCCAAATTGTATGTTGGCTCATGTATCTCATGTACTGACGTGCACTAAGCGATCATACAACCAAGCCGAACGTAGTGACACGTTACACGTTTATAAAGAGGAATTTCAGATGAATGTGATTTGTGAATTAGGAACGTAGGTCATCATCAACGAACACTTCTGGGCGTTCCTGACTTCTGAGCATGCGTGTTTTGCACAGTACAACTTGTTGGCCCAACTTCTCTGTACACACGAGTCAACAGTCGTACGACCGCTTGTTTTACAGCCAAAGTTTTCTAGTTTGCTCATCGAACTTTTGTTGTATGACCATCATACGTTGGCTGTTCTAATCGCGTGTACTAGCGGTCAGATGATTGTACGACCGTTTGCATACGACCATCGCACCATGAGTACGGGCCTTAAGGCTGGCCATACATTATACAATTTTCTATTCGATTTACCGAAGCCATATATAGGAGGTCAAAGCTAAACATTTTCAATTTTGTATGCAATCAGGCCGGCCCTTGTACTACATCATTGAAGGTTAATCCTAAACCTGGGTTCACAATTGTGTGAACATAGACATTGCATGTGATTCGCATCCGCACTGCAGTGCTGGTTGCATACAATGTCTGTGCAATGCAAGATCAGCCATACAGTTGTATGGCTGAACTCGCATTAGAGTCGCAGGAAAACCGGTACAGGAGCTTTTTTTTTTTTTTTTTTCCCACAGTGGAATCGGATCGCATGGTTCTTCTCTTCCACGTGATCCAATTCCTGTGCGAGTTCACAGTTTGCACTGCGATCTGTGAACCGATCTGGGGGCGTCATTATATTGACACCCGCAGTGGTTCGCTGAAGGCAGTGTGGTCTGCCTGCGGGGGAGATGCGATGTGCTGGAATCACGTGAATCTAAGCTGAAGGTAAATCCTAAAGCAAATTGTGTAATGTATGGCCAGCTTCAGCCTAGGTTACCTCTATTGCGACCTGAAAGTCTCGTGATTTTGCTGCAATTTTTTTGTTGTGTTTTTGATGTGACTTGAGGTCTATGGACCTCTAGTGGCATCAAAGTTGGACCAAAGTAGGGCAAGGACTACTTTGAAGTTGCACAGATATGAACGATACTCATTGGAAATCATGGGGTAAGACTTGGCATGAGACTTTGCAGTCCCAAGTTGCATGACAAGTCGCACAAGTGCAAAACGTAGCCTTAGGCCCCTTTCACACTTGTGTGACTTTTCCTGCAACTTTGGACATCAGTCACATGACAAGTCGTACCCCATGATTCCCAATGATAACCACTCATATCTGTGCAGTGTCAAGTCGCACCGACTTCAGAGTAGTCCCTGCACTACTTTGGTCCGACTTTGATGCGAGTTGAGGTCCATAGTCCTCAAGTTTACAGGGGCATTCCCTGAAATCGCATCAAAATTGTGGCAAATTCGTGGCTGCAATCACGGTACTTTCAAGTCGCGGCAGTGTGAAAGGGGCCTAAGGCTGCATTCATATTACAGCGTAATGTAATTGCGGGCAGATTTGCAGTGAATCTGCCCACAATTTGGCAGCGCCAATGTGTGAATGGCAAAACTTGGGACTCACGTTTGAGATGCCATTCATTTGAATGACACCTCAAAACGTGGTGCAGGTCTGTATTGTCGGGCAATAAAGCGCGCTGCAATCACAGCAACCCGCATCGCAGGAAACCCGTCACCCAGAAATAGTTCAGGAGCTACTTTTTGTTAAGGCTAAACTGTATATACTGCATACTATACTAAACTATACTGTATATACTGCATACTATACTAAGCTATACTGTATATACTGCATACTATACTAAACTATACTGTATATACTGCATACTAAACTATACTGCATACTATACTAAGCTATACTGTATATACTGCATACTATACTAAACTATACTGCATACTATACTAAACTATACTGCATACTATACTAAGCTATACTGTATATACTGCATACTATACTAAGCTATACTGCATACTATACTAAGCTATACTGTATATACTGCATACTATACTAAGCTATACTGTATATACTGCATACTATACTAAGCTATACTGTATATACTGCATACTATACTAAGCTATACTGCATACTATACTAAACTATACTGCATACTATACTAAGCTATACTGTATATACTGCATACTATACTAAGCTATACTGCATACTATACTAAGCTATACTGCATACTATACTAAGCTATACTGTATATACTGCATACTATACTAAACTATACTGTATATACTGCATACTATACTAAACTATACTGTATATACTGCATACTATACTAAACTATACTGTATATACTGCATACTAAACTATACTGCATACTATACTAAGCTATACTGTATATACTGCATACTATACTAAACTATACTGCATACTATACTAAGCTATACTGCAATAGTGTGAACCCAGGCTAAAAGTTTAAATTGGTAAGAAAAAAAAAAAAAAAAAAAATATATATATATATAAATATAAATTTTTTTTTTTTTTTTCTGAGATACTAGATAATAAAATGGCGACCGTTGCAATAATTTGTCACGCAGTATTTGCACAGCGGTGTTTCAAATGCAGGTTTTTTTGGGAAAGTTATAGTTGTATAGTATACCTACAGTGGCTGATCAGCAAGTGGTTAAAAGCAGAAAGAGTGTATGTGTGTATAATAAAAATATACAGTATCTCACAAAAGTAAGTACACCCCTCACATATTTGTAAATATTTTATTCTATCTTTTCATGTGACAACACTGAAGAAATGACACTTTGCTACAATGTAAAGTAGTGAGTGTACAGCTTGTATAACAGTGTAAATTTGCTGTCCCCTCAAAATAACTCAACACACAGCCATTAATGTCTAAACCGCTGGCAACAAAAGTGAGTACACCCCTAAGTGAAAATGTCGAAATTGGGCCCAAAGTGTCAATATTTTGTGTGGTCACCATTATTTTCCAGCACTGCCTTAACCCTCTTGGGCATGGAGTTCATATATATATATAATATTTATATTTTTTTTTTAATAATTTATTTATTTTTTTGACCCTGGAATGACCGGGAATCAGCGGTGAGGGGGGACAACCCTCCCGCCACTTCTAAAAGTGATCCCGCAGGAATCCCTTTTATCGGAAAGAGAATCCGCCAAAGTGAAAAAAAAATATACCAGAGTTATGGAAGCTTGCTGTGCCATAAGACCGGTATTTAACGTCAAAGTAATGACGTATTTTTACTATGGGCCGGTCGTCAAGTGGTTAATGGCACCCCCAAACGTGGTGCGATTTTGCTGCGTTTGTTGCACAACAAAAAAGTAAAAAATGCACCTGGCATCCCATCCCTCTCCACTCTGTCCAAAGCTAAAAAAATGTTTTTGCTTTTAATTACATTTTAAGTGCAAGAAATAGAAAGTGAGAGGAAATACCTGCAAAGTGAGGGATTACCAGGTTGTCACAAGACCTAGTGTCCCTATTGGAAGATTTCCCTTCTCTTCCTCTTCTGGTGACAACGCAAAATTTGGGATTTGCTTTCGCTCTCAGCAGTAATGGTAAACAGGACAAATAGAGAGGGTTAATCTCCCTAATGGGGACACACAACAATAAAAATCTGACAGGGGTTCTAATCCCTCTCCACTCCATCCAAAATGAAATGTTTTGCTTTTAGTTCTTTTTTAACCACTTGACCTCTGGAAGATTTACCCCCCTCCCCTTCATGACCAGAGCATTTTTTTGCAATACGGCACTGCGTTACTTTAACTGACATTCGCGTGGTTGTGCGACACTGTACCCATATAACATTTTATGTCTTTTTTTTCCTCCCCCACAAATAGAGCTTTCTTTTGGTGGTATTTGATCTCCTCTGCAGGTTTTTTTTTTTTTTTTTGCGCTATAAACAAAACAAAGAACATTTTTTTGAGAAAAACAATATTTTTTACTTTGTTATAAAAGATATCCAATAAAAATGTAAAAAAGTGATATTTCTTCATACATTCAGGCCAATATGTATTCTGCTACGTATTCTTATTTAAAAAAAAATTAATCAGAATAAGCGTATATTGATTGGTTTGTGCAAAAGTTTTATAGCGTCTACAACGATGGGATATATTTATTGGAATTTTTATTTATTTTTTACAAGTAATGGTGGCAAACAGTGACTTATAGCGGGACTGCGACATTACAGCCAACGTTCTGACACTTTTTGGGGACCAATGACTCTAATACAGTGATCAGTGCTAAAAAATATGCACTGTCACTGTACACTGGCTGGGAAGGGGTTAACATCAGGGGCGATTAAATGATTAACTGTGTTCCCTGGGAGTGCTTGCTAACTGTGTGGGTGATGGTTGCACTGTAGGAAGACAAGATCTTCATCTTCCTTACTAGCGGAACAGTAACCTGCCTTGTTTACTTGGGCAGACCGCCATCCTGCCTCTCTCCGAGCGATCACCAGGTTTCTGGTGGACATCGAGTCCGCCAGACCCACTGATTTGCTACCATTGTGTCCAATCACAGCGGGAGCGGGGTGCGCATACCCTAGAGCCCTTAAAAAAATCAGGTACAGCCACGTGATTTACGCTTAAGGGCCACCCTGCCGCAGTAAATGTACGTGGGCAGTCCTTAAGCGGTTAAGGGGGTGTGTCCTAATCCTGCATACTTTTGCTAGTAGGTGTCCCTCATTCTTATCTGATTGGTTACCGCTGTGTCCAATCACAGCGGGAGCAGGGCGCGCATACCCTAGAGCCCTAGAAAAAAATGACGTACAGTTACGTGATTTATGCTTAAGGGCCGCCCTGCCGCAGTAAATGTATGTAGGCGGTCCTTAAGCGGTTAAGGGGGTGTGGCAGGGGGTGTGTCCTAATCCTGCATACTTTTGCTAGTATTTGTCCCTCATTCTCATCTCAAAAAGTTGGGAGGTGTCGCTGGGTCCGAAATAAATACAATTTCTAATAAAAACGGGAAAGCTTTTATTTAAAAATGGCTTTAGTATGTTGATGCGGGGGAGGGTGAAAACGGGGGAAGGCAAAATATAAGCAGATTAAACTTCAGCTTTCAATTTATATCATTTGGGTTTGGATGCACTTGAAACTAGTTGCGTTTAAAGATACATTTAAGGATTTTTAATTAATACATAACGGTATTAATTGGCGCTTTTTCTATCTGCCTGGAGTTCAGCTTTAATCCCCAGCCAGTTTTCCCGGCAGAGAATCGGATCAGAGCGCAACACTTAATGTTTCCTTAACTCTGAAGGCAGCTGAAAGCGAAGGGAAAATACCGAGCGGCTAAACTGTTTATTCATTGAGTACATTAATATAACCTACAGAATCCAATAACTATATGTGCAGCTTTCCTCGAGGAACTTGTCCAATTTCATCCTAACTGTCCATAATGAATGTGCTTTAACTGCATTCTGTAGAAGCAAATTCCAGAATCAAATTACCGTGAGTGGCGGGGGGAGCGAGATATGAGCCGCGCCGCGGACGCTTATTCCAGCTTCTATTTAGCATGCCGGCATCTAATCAGCCGTGGGGCTCCTCTCTACGTGCCGCTGCCACAGAACCGGCCACAGTCAGCAGGCGAGTGGAGTTTTTGAAGGCGCCCTTGCCTGTGTTTGGGTGGTGGGTTGACTCTAAAGGAATTTGCATGCCCATGCCTTACTCCTCATGGAGGAGCTCATTATCCAGAACTGGCTGCTGCGGTGGTCTGTAGAAATGGTCGTGCAATTTGGAGAATACAAGACTGATTAGCGCAGTGCAGGGTTCACTTCCTGGTGGGCTCGGGCACGTTTGGTTCTGATCAAGCCCAAGCCCATCCTTGTACAAGAGCAAGAGGAGCGCAACTGGTGGGCCACAGCTGGGGACAGGTGGATATAAGTGGGTTTTCAACCTAAGGCAGTTGGTGAAATTGAGGATGGGAGGTCCGGCCCTGTCGTGGATTGACCGTTATAGTGCGAGGAGACTACTCTTGTACATAATGTCATATCTGATGACAACAGAATCCAGACTCACGGAACCACTCCAGTTGGTTTCGGTTATGACCAGTAACCACCGGGTTTAGGGAATCCAGTCACCAAGAGTTGAGGACAGGAGCCCTGGGTGATTGTCCGGTCCAAACGTCCTATTGACTTTACGTAGTGTCCACTATAGTAAACGACGAGTCACTAACGTCATAAGATCAGACGTAGAGGGGTTCCATTATGAATTTTAGACCGGACAACCACCCAGGCCTCAACTCTTGGTGACGGAATCCAACTTTTGGGTGAATATAGGTGGACAGGGGTCGACACCGGGTGGTCAACGCGAGGAGAACGAGAACATGTTCCTACCCGAACCCGAACTAGTCTT
>BLSH010485638.1:598263-608545 GCA_018402905.1 Glandirana rugosa | reverse complement strand
GCCAGCTTTTTTTTTTATATATAATCTGTGAACCTGGCTCTCCCCAGAACTAATGCCCCACTGGAAGATCCCCTCTCTTTTCCTGTTCTGGTGACAACCCAAAATTTTTGACTTTCTATCACTTTTGGTGATAGTGGTCACCAGGACAAATAGAGAGGGTGGCTCTCCCTAAAAGGGGCCCAGACAGCAATATAGTCCTGCCAGGGGTTCTAATCCCTCTCCATGTAAAAGTTTTTTTTAAGTTTTTTTTTTTTTTTATTTTTTTTTTTAGTTTTTTTTCTTTTAGTTGTACTTTAATCACTTCAGCCCCGGAAGGATTTACCCCCTTAATGACCAGGCCATTTTTTGCGATACGACACTGCATTATTTTAACTGACAATTGTGCTGTCATGCGACGCTCTACCCAAATAAAATGTATGTTCTTTTTTTTCCCACAAATAGAGCTTTCTTTCTTTTGGTGGTATTTGATCACCTCTGAGGTTTTTATTTTTTGCGCTATAAACAAAAAAGAGCGACAATTTTGAAAATAAAAAAATATAGATATTTTTTACATTCCGCTATAATAACAGATCCAAAAAAAAAAAATATATATATATATATATATATATATATACACACACAATGTATTTATCTGTTTAGGCCAAAACGTATTCTTCTACATATTTTTGGTTAAAAAAAAAAAAAAAATTTGCAAAAAGCGTATATTGATTGGTTTGTGCAAAAGTTATCGCGTCTACAAACTATAGGATAGATTTATGGATTTTTATTTATTTATTTATTTTTACTGGTAATGGCGGCGATCAGCTATTTTTAGCGGGACTGCGGCATTTGTGGAGGACAAGTCTGACCCTAAGTGACCCTTTTTGGGGATCAGTGACATTATTACATTGATCGGTGCTAAAAAAAATATGCCCTGGCAGGGAAGGGGTTAATATAAGGGGACAATCGCGGGGTTAATTGTGTTCCCTGAGTGTGTTCTAACTGTAGGGGGATGGGCTGCCTGGAACACCACCGAGATCGTCCCTTGTCAGAATGGGGATCCGCCTGTGTGTCCCGTGAACGCGGGTGGCCAGCGGATATCAAGTCCCTGGGGTGCGCTTCCGTGACATGCAGCACAGTGCCCACAGTATCAGATGCCCACACTGCTGTACGGGTATGGCTGTTTGTGCAATCAAGTCTCCCTGCCGCCATACGTATACAGTGGCTGGTTGGCAAGTGGTTAATAGTTGTGACTAAAGCAGACCCCCCTCTCCCCCATTGTCCTTCTCCTGTTCCAGGAATGGAAACAAGGATGAGATTGGAGAAATTTATCGGCCCCTCCCCCGCTCTCCATCCTGACAGATCCCCTGCAGCAGCCGGCGGGAGGGGGAAATCCGGCAGGGGAAGCACAGAGGGGCATCAGGATAGGGAGGCGGCGGGAGTGGCATGTGTAGGAACCCATGCCCTCCATTTCTCTCTTGCAGCCATTGAATGTCTGCAGGAGGGAGAGAAGGAGAAGCGGGCACTGTCATTTGGGTGCCATTGAAATAATGGAACCTGAACCATGCGTGTTTTGCGATTTGTAGTGCATTTTTGAGATTGCAGAATCGCAGCAGTTCCAAAATGCCCAGGTGTGAATGGAGTCTAAAGCCCCAATACACAACGTGCCGAATGGTGGGAGACATCAGCCAGTTCAATAACAACCGGCCGACATTCGGCGCGCGTGTACATGTGTGTGCCATCTTGTCCAAAAGAATCCGGACGAGCATGCTGCAAAACCAGCAGCTGATAGGCTCCCGATCAGCGCTCTCAGCCAATGGAATAAGAGCGCTGAACGGAGTGTTCTGGCGGGAGGGGGTCATCCCCCTGCTCAGTGGGGCAGATTGCTGTACTAACATCGGATTGTTAGTACAGCGGCTCCTACCGGAGCTGTCAGTTGGGTTTTGTTTTTTAACTATTCTTGTGTACCTGGCTTTAGAGGTCACTGGTTTTTCTTTGCTGGACTAAGCTTACCAGAAGCTCGCCTACCCTGTATAGATGGCAGGTGCACTTTATATCTGACTGCGATTTGGTAGTCGGCTTGCTGTTCCATGTTTTATAACATTCCAGATCAATTTTCCTTTGTCTTCCCACACAAAGCTCAATTCACTAAACTATAATTCTCCTTCGCCATAACAATAGTTATTTTCAGCGATGAGAGACGAAAATAACAATCATTGTGGCAAATAACTCCTCCGTCATGCCCTCCCTCTAATAATCTATTATCACCTCCCTGCATGGGCAAAGTACCGCCAAACATATAAAAAAAAAAAATCCCGTTTAAACATTAAAAAAATATAATGTGTTATTAAACATCCGTAATCCTTTAACAGCCTGGCTCAGGCTGGGAGACGGTGCAGTCAGTCTAACACTGTACATCCTTACAGGAGATTACTTTTTCAAATGTGCTGTTTAACCACTTCAGCTCAGATTTACCCCCCTGCCCCTTCACGACCAGGCCACTTTTTGTGATGCGGCACTGCATTACTTTAACTGACAATTGCGCGGTCATGTGATGCTGTGCACAAATAAAATTGATGTCCTTTTTCCCCCCACAAATAGAGCTTTGTTTTGGTGATATTTGATCACCTCTGCGGTTTTTAAAGAACAAAGACCAACAATTTTGAAAGAAAAAAAAAAACATATTTTTTACTTTCTGCTATAAAGCATCCAATAAAAAAAAATAAAAACAGTTTTGACCAATTTGTATTCTGCTGCATATTTTTTGGTAAAAAAAAATCCCAATAAATATATATTGATTGGTTTGCTCAAAAGTTATAATGTCTACAAACTATGGGATAGATTTATGGAGTTTTTTATTTATTTTTATTATTTTTACTAGTAATGGCAGTGATCAGCGGCTTAGAGCGGGACTGTGACATTGCGGCGGACAAATCTGATATTAAGTGACACTTTTTTTTTTTGGGGACCAGTGACACTAATACAGTGATCAGTGCTAAAAATATGCACTGCCACTGTACTGACACTGGCAGGGAAGGGGTTAACAGGGGCGATCAAAGGGTTAAATGTGTCCCTAGGGAGTGCTTACTAACTGTGTGGGGGAGGTGCTTTAACTGTGGAAAGACAGAGATTTGTGTCCCTGCTTAGCAGAAACACAGGATCTCTGTTTTCCCTTGTCACAGAATGGCAATTTTCCTTTGTGTACATAGGCAGACGCCATTCTGCCTCTCTCGGGAATGTTTGGCGGGTCCCAGTGGACATCGGGTCCGCCGACCCCACTGATTTTGGCTCTCGCTGTGTCCAATCACAGTGGGGGCTGGTTGCCGGCTGTGCCTGCATGCCGCAGACCCAGAAGAGCGAAATCAACTATCTGTCTGTGATTTTGCGCAGGAGAGCCACTGCCCGGCAGTATATGTACATGGGGCAGTCGGCAAGTGGTTAATTCACTTGGTGTGACACCACTATGATAAAAGCAGAGCAATGAATAGTCTATTAAAAGATAAAACAATTTAACCAACTTTTGCTGCAATATCAAATCTTTCACATGCCGCTCCAGGGGAGATCGGGCTCCACGCTGCACAATCACATCTCAGGTGCTGGCTCAGCTTCTCCCCAAAGCCATCAACTGTACCAGGAATGCTGCACATGGAGGTGCAAAATATTATTCTTCCTTTATTAAAATAGCCAGCAGGTTCTATTCTGACATCTTTCACAGTTCTTTAACAAAAATGATTCCGCTAAAGTTTAGGGATTCCCCCCCGCAATACTTTTTTTCTGCCACTAGATGCCCTCAGTCTGATGGCCGACATTATTCAACCCACTTCCTCTGAGCTCAGGTCACTCTGGACCCAACCCCAGCCTGTGACTGGACAGTGAAAGAGGAAGCAACACGGTGATGAGTTCATTTCTGTCACTCTGCTCTCTCCTCCTATCAGCATGCTTCTTGTCAGCACATGAATGCGTTTGCCCACTTACAAAGAAATGAAGGGTCTATTATTTTTATCATAGGTGTATTTTAAATGATGGAGACAGAATATCAACCAAAAATCCAGAAAAACACGCAATACAAATGTTATAAATTGAGTTTCAGTTCAGTGAGTAAAATAAGTATTTGATCCCCAAGAAAAACGACTTGGTACTTGGTGGAGAAACCCTTGTTGGCAAGCACAGAGGTCAGACGTTTCTTGTAGTTGGTGACCAGGTTTGCACAGCTCAGGAGGGATTTTGGTCCACTCTTCTTTACAGATCTTCTCTAAATTCTTAAGGATTCTTGGCTGTCAATTGGCAGCTCAAAGTTTAAACTCCTTCCATAAATTTTCTATAGGATTAAGGTCTGGAGATTAACTAGGCCACTCCATGACCTTAATGTGCTTCTTCTTGAGCCACTCCTTTGTTGCCTTGCCGGTATGTTTTGGGTCATTGTCATGCAGGAAGACCCATCCATGACCCATCTTCAGTGTTCTGGCTGAGGGAAGGAGGTTCTCATCCAACATTTTACAATACATGGCCCCATCCATTGGCCCCTCAATGCGGCAAAATCGGTCCGCACCTTTAGCAGAAAAACAGCCCCAAAGCATAATGTTTCCACCTCTGTGCTTGACTGTAGAGATGGTGTTCTTAGGGTCATAGTCAGCATTTTTCTTCCTCCACTCATGGTGAGTTGTGTTTAATGCCAAGGAGCTCAATTCCGGTCTCATCTGACCACAGCACTTTCTCTGAACCATTTAGATCTTCATTGGCAAACTTCAGATTGGCTGTACATGTGCCTTCTTGAGGAGGGGGACTCCTTGGCATTAACTCACCTCGCCATGTTTTAAGGAATAAAATGCTGACTATGACCCTAAGAACGCCATCCCTACAGTCATGGAGCACGGAGGTGGAAACATTATGCTTTGGGGCTGTTTCTCTGCTAAAGGTGCAGACAGCCTTTGCCGCATTGAGAACCAATACGGGGCCATGTATTGCAAAATCTTGGATGAGAACCTTCTTCCCTCAACCAGAACACTGAAGATGGGTCGTGGATGGGTCATGCCAATGACCCAAAACATACCACCAAGGCAACAAAGGAGTTGGATAGCAAGTGGATATACAAAGATCAAAACTGCAGCCATGGTCCTGTGTGTGCTTTTTTTTATTTTTTTTTTTTCCCACTCATCAAGCAATGGGCTTTCCTGAAAAAAAGCAATCTGTGTGTGGCGCTACAGAGCCCCCCCCCCCCCCCAAATTCCTCCCACCACTGTCCCTGGGCTGTCCTGTTTCACCGGGGACCCTGGAACCGCTGTATATGGTTGGGCCAGCTGCTCCCAGAGGAGATGGAGGAACATCAGTTCCCCCATCTCCTCTGTGATGAATGAAGCCGGAAGCAATACATTTCGTCACTTCTGGTTTGAGCTGTCATTCCCAGGCTGATATAGCCAGAGAAGCAACTGATCAAACCAATCTCTGTTTCTCACTGATCAGCTGCCTTAGAGGGCAGGGGAAACATTGAGGGACCGAACGGGACCATAAACTCAATACCTGTCCCTGCCCAAAGCTATTCTTGTCTTGTCTTGTTCACCCCTTGTGATGGTAATAAAGTTAAATGAAAGAGAAAAAGTATATTTTTTTTTTTAAAGCACCCCTATCCCCCTGGGCTCACATGCAAATGCCCACGTGGGTCTGGCGTTGCCTATGGGCAATTTTAAGATATCATAGTTTTTTTGGAGTGTGTTTTTGCCGTTTCACAGGCATGTTCAATTTTAAATCTAGACGTGTTTGGTATCGATTTACTTGACGCCATATCATCTTTTACAAAATTTAAGTATTCGTGTTTGCACCAAAATTCATTTTGGGTGTATTTTTCTTTCTGAAAATATGCGTTTCACAAATAACTGCGCACATTTTGTGTGACATAAATTGCAACTACCACCATTTTATTCTCTAGGGTCTCTACTTTCACAGGGGTTACAGTATTTCTAGCATAACATGCTGATTTTAACATGTACAAATTTTTTTAAAAACTGCCCCCATTTGCAAGTGGTGAATGAGTATGTAAACCCAACATTTCATATTCTTGATGTGTCTGCTGTACCTTGCACTCATATGAGAAAGTCTTCTGTTCTTTGTATTGCTTTATGTGCAATCCCTGGTGTTCCTACCAGTTCCTTCTGCTTTCCTATTACAAACTGACCAAACTAGTTAGGGGAACTCACCATGGTCAGTCCTCTAGCTGTGCTGGGAACTCAGCCAGCTCTCCTTTATTGATCAGATTTGTCATGACACCCCCTCTACCCACACACAGCCATTCACTTGGAAGATCAGTGTGCTGCTGTTTCACCTCCTAAAGCTCTTATGCAGCTGATAACAGAGCTTATAAAACGGGGGGGGGGGGGGAGACCTTTACATTTTTTTGTAATATCCATACACAAATGTTTTGCCTTTCATTTTTAAACTGAATGGGTTGACATATACACTTTTTTAAGCTCACTGGCCATTCTGCTACACCAATGTTGGCCTTAATGAGCAGTTCACTTCTTCCATATGGGACAGGTAAGACTGCAAGGTGCAATAAGAAACAGGCTCTACTTACAGAAGAGGTATCCTTTTTTTTTTTTTTTTTTTTTTTTTTTTTTTTCCCGAAACCTATTATGCAATATTAGTTCACACCAGTATTGCCCATTTTCTTTGCAATTAAATCGGCAATAAGTAGTGCAGGAACCTTTTTTTCAAAGGCTTGAACATTTCCATTGCTGACAATGGAGTGCAACTTTGGAACTGTCAAATCGCATGACGAATCGCACCAGTGTGAATGGGGGCTTAGCATTGTACTCTGAATATTAATAAAAAAAATAAAAAATTAAGTGATATTTTAACCACTTAAGAACCGGAAGGATTTCCCACTGTAGGACCAGAGCACTTTTTGCGATTCGGCACTGCGTCACTTTAAGTGACAATTGCGCGGTCGTGCAACATTATATCCATATGAAATTGACGCCCTTTTTTTCGCACAAATAGAGCTTTGTTTTGGTGGTATTTGATCCCCTCTGTGTCACTTCTGATCACCGCTATAAACAAAAAAAGGGACAATTTTGAAAATAAAAAAAACCTTTTTTACTTTTTGCTATAATAAATATCCAAAGAAAATCTATAAAAAAACAAATTTATTCATCAGTTTTGGCCGATCTATATTCTTCCTTATGTTTGTGGTAAAAAAAAAATCACGATCGGTGTTTGGTTTGCGCAAAAGTTGCCGCGTTTACAAACCATGAGAATTAATTAATTTTTTTTTTACTGGTAATTGCTTTGATCTGCGATTTTTATCGGGACTGTGATATTGCGGCGGACATGCCGGACATTTTTGACGCTTTTTTGGGAGCAATGACATTTATACACTGATCAGAAATTTAAATATCCACTGATTATTGTATAAATGTCATTGGCAGTGAAGGGGTTAACCTGCAGGGGGCGCTCTAGGGGTTAACTGTGTTCCCTAGGCGTGTTCTAACTGTATGGGGGCTGGGCTGGCAGGGGCATAAGAGATCTAACTGATCCCAGTGACAGGGATCAGTAGATCTCTTACATGCCGCCTGACAGAGCGCCAAACGGGGACCCATCATGTTTAAATTTTCATCTGTGCCAGGCAACCCTAGGTAGCCAGTGGACATCGAGTTCACCTGGCCACACTGCTGGAGAGTGCGCCGGGCACGAGCGAGCCGCCATTTCTAAACAGCGATTCGCGGGATCATGCCACTCTGCAGCAGTAAATGTACACAAGCCGGTCCAGAACTGGTTAAAACAGAATTGTGGTCGCAGTGGGTAACAGTACATATAATATAGACCTGTATATTAAATGTTAGTGCTGTAATGCTAAAGTGCAAAGCTTTGAGCGTGACCCGTCCATTCGGTGTGCGCCGCCTTCTGTCGATTTATAATTCTCAGACTTGGGTAGAACCTTGGCGTTTTCTCACTCACAGAACATTCATTTGGAGAGTCGGGATTTTTGCCACCCGTCCAGCCAAAGCTGTGTTATGTGCTGCAGTCCGGCATCCACTGACTGCTAAAATTCGCACTGACTAATCCGTGATATACATCTCAGCGCAATTTACTACCTACGTGCCCCCAGATCTCCGCTCCCTTCCTCTACTGAAGGGTGAGATTGCCACCTACTGGATATAAACAGAACCCCACTGTAATTTCACTGGGTTTTGTTAAAATGCATTCATTCCAAACTCAAAAACAAAAAAAACTGTGATATGTTGCAGCTTGCCAGTTTATGTTAAGCCTTTGTTCACAGTGGTGCAACTTGTCATGCAATTCCACGGGTCCAAATTGCATGACCAGTCTCATTCTATTGTCGGCAATGGAACTGTTCAAATCGGCGTGATGCCAACTTCGCGGGCCCACACTAATTTTAACCACTTTAGCCCCGGAAGGATTTGCCCCCTCAATGACCAGGCTATTTTTTGCAATACGTCACTGTGTCGCTTTGACAATTGCGCGGTCGTGCGACGTTGTACCCAAATAAAATTTTTTTTCCCCACAAATCTTTTTCTTTTGGTGGTATTTGATCACTTCTGTGGTTTTTATTATTTGCGCTATAATCAAAGAGCGACAATTTTGAAAAAAAAACTTTTTTATTAACCTTTTTGCTATAATGCATATCCCCAAAAAATATATAAAAAAACAAATGTATTCATCAGTTTAGGCCGATATACATTCTTCATATTTGTGGTTTTAAAAAATCGAAATGGGCCTGTATTGATTGGCTTGCGCAAAAGTTATCACATCTACAAACTATGGGATAGATTTATTGACTTTTTATTTTTTTTATGGTTTTTACTTGGTAATGGCGGCAATCTGTGATGTTTAGCAGGACAGCGACATTACGGCGGGCAAATCTGACCCCAAATGACACTTTTTGGGGACCAGTGACATTATTACATTGATCAGTGCTTTAAAAAAATGCAGTGACCAATGTAAAAATGACACTGGCAGGGAAGGGGTTAAACATTAGGGGACAATTAAGGGGTTTAGTGTGTTCCCTGGGTGAGTTCTAACTGGGGGGGGGGGGGGGGGGGCTGGCAGGGACATGAGAGATCACTGTTCCCGATGACTGGGAACAGAAAATCACTGTCGTGTCCCCTGTCAGAACGGGGATCTACCTTGTTTACATTGGCAGATCCCCATTCTGCTTTTGTACTAGGTGATCGCAGGTCACCGGCGGACACAGCCCGCGTGCGCGCAAATCGTGCATGCGTGGATGACGTACAATGACGGTGATTCGCGCACGCGTGCCCGTTGCACTAAAACTTTGGCGGCTAGTCGGGAAGTAATTAAAAAAAGGTTCCTGTCCTATTTTTGGCGATTTTTCAGCTGCGCCTTGCATAGACCACTGTGCATGAAGTTGCACTGATGTGGTTTTGCAATCGTAAGATTTCAAGTGCAGTCACACGATTTCAAAGTCGGATTCGGTGTCAATGGGGGCTAAGGCCAGTTTGGCATCTATTGATCCCTGCAAATTCACCTCCTACAGTCTAAAAAAAAAAATAATAATTTTAGTGAATATTTTACCTATAAATTTGTGTGTGTGTGTGTGTGTGTGTGTGTCTGTGTGTGTGTGTGTGTGTGTATTCACAAAAGTGAGTACACCCCTCACATTTTTGTAAATATTTTATTCTATCTTTTCATGTGACAACACTGAAGAAATGACACTTTGCTACAATGTAAAGTAGTGAGTGTACAGCTTGTATAACAGTGTAAATTTGCTGTCCCCTCAACATAACTCAACACACAGACATTAATGTCTAAACTGCTGGCAGCAAAAGTGAGTACGCCCCTAAGTGAAAATGTCCAAGTTGGGCCCAAAGTGTCAATATTTTGTGTGGCCACCATTATTTTCCAGCACTGCCTTAACCCTCTTAGGCATGGAGTTCACCAGAGTTTCACAGGTTGCCACTGGAGTCCTCTTCCCCTCCTCCATGGCGACATCACGACAGTAGCGTCACTAGGGTTGGTGTCACCCGGTGCGGTAAAACATGTAAAAAACTATAGATGCCCCTCAGTACAGGCCCCCCCCCTCCACCAATTATAGTCCTCCCCTCCCTCAGTACAGCTCCCCTCCTCCATCAGTACAGACCCCCCCCAGGAAAACCCCCACCCTCTCCATCAGTACAGAACCCCTCAGGACAAGCCACCCCCCCCCATCAGTACATACAACACAGGACCCCCACAACATACATGACTACCCCCCCCAGACATGACTACCCCCCACCAAACAGGACCCCCCACAACATACATGACTACCCCCCCCCACCGAACAGGACTC
>BLSH010485638.1:568113-583626 GCA_018402905.1 Glandirana rugosa | reverse complement strand
AGGTGAGGAGTCTCCAGCAGACGGGTCATAATAACTGGAAACTCAGAGTGCCCAGGATGGGCCTTGGCAAGCCCCGGAGTTTATTGAATTACTTACACAAGGTGATACAGCGAGCACATTTACCCGGGGACACAGTGTAATACTGGGCAGACGACCTCTGAGGAGTGGAGACTTATCTGAATAATATGAGAGATCAAAGATCTCTGGGGGTTCAGCATCTCTATTTAAAAAAATTAACCAGCATTAGGGAAAACTTTAGAATAAAACAAATGACACTGCAAAAATTTAAACTTAGCCCACCTTAGTGGATATTGTCAGTGAGTAGAGCAATGGACAGAGCCCCCTCATCACATCAGGGTACCTCCTAAACATCAGTCCCCATTTCAGGTTGGTGGGAGGAGGGGGCCCCCAGGAGGTGTTTGGATTGTTTACATTACAAAACTTTTCTGTCTATAAGTCTGTGTGTGTTGTGTCTGTGCTGGCAGGCCAGATGCCCTGTCAGTGTGCGTGTTATAATCTGTTCCCACATGAGAGAACTCTCCTGCACAGCAGTGTGTCTCTTACCTTAGAAGCTCCTGCCCCAGGCTGCTAATCCTGAGCTGAAACTCACATGTCTCTCCTCCAGCCAATACAGCGGGGCTAAGGTGGGTAGGCTTTATAGGCAGAGTGGCTACGTTCCTACATACAGTGGGCCTAAGGCAGGGTGGCTACGTTCCTACATACAGTGGGCCTAAGGCAGGGTGGCTACGTTCCTACATACAGTGGGACTAAGGTAGGATGGCTATGTTCCTTCATACAGTGGGACGAAGGCAGGGTGGCTTTGTTCCTACTTACAGCTGGGCTAAGGTGGGTTGGCTTTGTAGGCAGGGTGACTACATTCCTACATACAGTGGGACTAAGGCAGGGTGGCTACGTTCCTACATACAGTGGGACTAAGGCAGGGTGGCTACGTTCCTACATACAGTGGGACTAAGGCAGGATGGCTATGTTCCTTCATACAGTGGGACTAAGGCAGGGTGGCTACATTCCTTCATACAGTGGGACTAAGGCAGGCTGACGATGTTCCTACATGCAGTGGGACGAAGGCAGGTTGGCTTTGTTCCTTTGTACAGCGGGGCTAAGGTGGGTAGGCTTCATAGGCAGAGTGGCTACGTTCCTACATACAGTGGGCCTAAGGCAGGGTGGCTATGTTCCTTGATACGGTGGAACCATGGAGAATGAAAGTAGCCACCCTATAACAGAAAGTGGGATTGCAGCACAAAAAAAAAAGGAAATGGGAGATTTTTTTTTAACCAGAGTTTAGTGTAATTTTAATCACTCTTACCGTAAAGATCACCTCCCTATGCCGACACACAAACTCTCTTGCTCCATTCACAAAGCCTTGCGTACAAAAATTGAATACGCTGAGTGGCTTCAACAGACTGGAAATGACTTTGTTGGGAAATATTTATATTCCCTTGTAAAATCTCCATAACACCCGGCTATAACCTCTATTGTTCTGATCTCTGTAGCCTCCGCTCTCCCACCAGCATAGCGGCGTGTTCTGATTTTCGGAAGCCTCGCAGGGATGCAGCGTCTTGTATTTGTTCCCCTAATGTACGGAACAGTCACAATATGTTATTAAGTGTTTCTCCACTGAAGCTGCTAAGCGAAGCCAGGACGGAGGGAGAGAACATAGACTCGTGTAATGAGAAGGTACATTAGCCTGCGGGCTGCTCCCTTCTGACACCGAGCTCCGTGCTCTGCAGACGGCATCCTGGCGGGGGCATTATGCTCGTGTAAGTGGGGGATTAGTTCTGCCACTCGTAGTGTGGAGATGGGGGGTCATTTACCACAAACTCTGCCATGTCAGCGCTTCTACACATTGCACAAACAATGATCAACATGTAAAGCTAGCCGTGCATACATGAGCAGACGGGGGGCAGCCAAATGTTTAGCTGAGAGTCTGATCTGATTAATAAAAGGCACCGGGCACTTCTACCTACTAGAGATGGCATGGCGGAAGCATTTGTTTCGGTTTCATTCGTTAAGTAGATCTTCTTTTTTTTTTTTTTCATCATAATCATTTTGTTAGAATGATTGATTTATTTTTGGAACGATTCAATCGAGTATATATTCATTGATCCGAGTCGATTTGTATATTTTCGGAAGCTCTGTCATTTCGGTATTTTGAAAGATTGGCTATATTCATTTTAACGTGATATTTTGGTAGATTAGTCATTTATAGAACGAAAATATTCGGAATCATCAGTTTTACTCAGATACAATGGAATTGGTGCAGTTAGGCCCCACATTTTTCAATAGACTTGGGGTTGCCACCTTTTCTTCAAGTCAAACCCGAACACTTTAGCGGCTCACTTCAATTTTTTTTATAGTGTAAACTATAGATATATTTTGCTATTAAATAATTAACTCTGGGGACCCTAAGATAAGGGGTACTCTGGGGACCCTAAGATAAGGGGTACTCTGGGGACCCTAAGATAAGGGGTACTCTGGGAGCCCTGATTTATCAGCACCTTTCATCCAGCTGTATCTGAGGCCACTGGACCTCAAATTTCTGGCCCCCACTTTCCTTTTCTGAAGCACAGCGCCGGGATTGGAGTGTTGGGAGACACAGAGGGGTAGGGGCGGGAGGAAGAGGAGAAGATCATGCCCTCTTTCCTCTCCAATCTGTGTGTGTGTGGGTGGGGAGGGATTGTTAGTGCTGGCTTTGAGCAGTGTGAAAGAGAGTGAAACAGACGCTCCCGGCTTGCACAACTGCAGCCAGCAACCCTGCTGAGAAGCCATAATCCAATCTGAATAATGTGTCTGGGTTTCAGACAGTCCGGGTGAATCCTGGACAGGTGGCAACCCTAATTAGACTGTGGAACTGACTGACAATTACAAATTTACTTGAAATCACAAATTTTATTTTATTAGAACTATAGGCAAAACTTTATTTTATGTTGGATAAAATAAGGGAGGGCTATAACCCCTGTAAGGTTTATTTTTGCCCTCTTTGTCCCAATGGGGAGATTTACTCTGACTTCCTGTCCCATAGCCAAACAGGAAGTGAGAGGAAATGCCTGCATTGGTTGGACAGTCCAACATTGAAAGGCACAATTCTCCCCGAATTCCTTAAAATGGTTGTAAAGCCTGCTTGGTAATATTTACCTACAAGTAAGCCTATAATAAAACTTACCTGTGGGTAAAATTAATATCTCCCGTTTAGGAGATATTCACCCTGCATGCAGCCAGTGACATCACTGGTGCTTGCGCTCTGAAGGTCCGGCATACCTTGCTGGAACTTCAGAGCTTTATGACGGAACCAAGGGCTCCCACGCACATTGCAGAAGTGATGTCATTGTGGCTCCGGCCAATCACTGCGCTAGATGTCACAAACCCGGAAGAAAGACAGGGGGAACATCTCAGCTGTGACTTTACAGCACTGGAGGGCTTGGTTCCCAAAAAAAAGTAGCAAAAGTATGTAGGTATAGGACGCACCCCCTTTAAAGGAGAATTATACGGGAAAAAAATGGATTAGTACTTTTTTTTTTTACCACTACTATGTCTTTATATTGGCTTTTGAAATTTACAAATGCAGCAATTTAGAAATTGGATGAAAGGTTTAGCACTGGGAAAAACAAAGTGCATTTTATATACGACTATACAGATCAGACCAAAATGATGGACAAATGAGGAGAAAAGCGGGACAGAGAGACTTTGTTCCAAATCGGGGACAGTCCCTCAAAATCCGGGACACTTGGGAGCTATGCTAGTCTCATATAAAAAATGCAGAGGTTACTAAAGTTACGTAGATTTTTGTACTAAAATATCCCTTGGGGACCCCCCAGGTCACCAGAATTAGTGTCCCCATTCGAAGATTTCCCCTCCATTACTTTTCTGGAAACAGCTCAAAATTTTAGATTTTATTCAGTAATAATGGCAAACAGGACAAATAGAGAGGGTGAATCGGGGGGCACAGGACAGCAATAAAGCCTGACAGGGGTTCTAATCTCCACTCTATCCAAAACTAAAAAAAAAAAAAAAGCTTTGCCTTTAGCTATACTTTAAGACTACTGTGCTGCTCTCATCTGAACAAAACAAATTCATCTAAACTAATATGTATTCATTTGTTATATTATTAAAGCGAAAAAAAAACCCAGATCCTGTTCACTTAACCACTTCAGCCCGGGAAGGATTTTACACTTTAGGACCAGAGCACTTTTTGCGATTCGGCACTGCGTCGCTTTAACTGACAATTGCGCGGTCGTGCAACGTTGTACCCAAACAAAATTTGCGTCCTTTTTTTCCCATAGATAGAGCTTTCTTTTGGTGGTATTTGATCCCCTCTGCGTCATTTCTGATCGCTGCTATAAACAAAAGAAGAGCGAGAATTTTGCAAAAAAAAAAAAAACAAATTTCTTACTTTTTGCTATGATACAAATACAAATAAAAATATAAAAAAACAGTTTTTTCCATCGGTTTTGGCCGATTTATATTCCTCATATTTTTGGTAAAAAAAATCGCAATAGGCGTTTATTGATTGGTTTGCGCAAAAGTTGCCGAGTTTACGGACGATGAGAATTAATCTCTGGGGTTTTTATTTATTTTATTTTTTTTATTAGTAATGGTGGCGATCTGCGATTTTTAGCGGTACTGCGATATTGCAGCGGACATGTCGGACCATTTTGACACTTTTTTGGGACCATTGGCATTTATACAGCGATCAGTGCTATAAAAATGCACTGATTACTATGTAAATGCCATTGGCAGTGAAGGAGTTAACCTGGGGGGGCGCTCTAAGGGTTAACTGTGTTCCCTAGGTGTGTTCTAACTGTATGGGAGCTGGACTGGCTGGGGAAAGGGCATGATCACGGCTTCCATATACAGGAGCCTGTGATCAGTGCCCTTCAACAGAACGGAGATCCGTGTTTACATACACGGACCTCTGTTATTTCACTGCGGGGGGGGCATCGCAGGTAGCCGGCAGCGATCGAGTCCGCCGCACCCGCTCCCTGGCCCCCCCCCCCCCCTCGCTCACAGCACTAGTTATCGCAGCTGCCGTCATATGACGCCGGTTTGCGATAATGAGCCACTCTGTCGCCGTCAGACTGCGATCGGAGGTCGGCAAGTGGTTAAAGCAGGTTATACAGCACAGTGCTTGTGCTGTGTCATTTGGCCCCCTGTATCACCTGTAATACCTGTCTGATCCTGCCTGGTTCTGCCTTCCCCCTCTCCACTGACCCCGAAATATCAGGGCTGCAGAGCACAGACATCGGAGTCAGTACTAACCTCCGTCATCTGCAGCCCTTCTCTGGGTCTCCTGTGTTCTCTCCCTCCTCTCCCCCCTCCCCTCTCTGAGTGTCTGTTCATGTCAGCCCCGCTCCTGCTACTTTCATACTTAACATGAAAAGCCCCCATCCCGTCTGTATTAGAACAAGAAGTTCCCCTGTGTCTGTGTTCTATCATAAATATGCTTATCTGTACTGATAACACACAGTCTTCCTGCGGTCATGTGACTCCTCAGCTAGCAGAGGAGAGAAGAGGCAACTGATCACAGGAAGATGGTGTGTTATCAGTACAAATAAGCATATTTATGATATAGCACAGACACAAGGGAGCTTATTATTCTAATAGAGGGGGAGGGAGCACGTTATACAAGTGGCTTAACAACCACTTTAAGTTGAATTAATTTCCCCATTCCCAACTGACTTTGTTGGGCCACGCACATAAAGATTAAACAAATGGTCTCTCAAATTCTACCCCGATACAAAAAAGAATCTTATTAGAATATTCACGTTACGCTCACTAGAATAAAAACAAATTAATCTGCATCAATTCGGATCATTAGTTCTGCCGTTACGTTATTATGGATGCTTAAAACAGTAACAAAAGGCCTAAATTATCACATTGTTTCATCCAAATGTAACTAATTAATGCATATTAAATTTGTTTTAGTTTATTTCAGAATAATGGAAATGTGATACTATTGTGATTCGGATACATCCGAATTTTGATTCGGAATTAAACTGGTCGCACAGGTCTACTGCCTACAGCAGGCTCCTGGTGAATCCTCTACCTGGGTACATTCACCCAGCTCACCATGCATCTCTCACCAAGCTAGTAAGAAGAATCAGATTCCATTGACACACCTGGGAACTTGAAACTCAAAATCCCTTAGGCAGGCATAGATGGTGCAAATTTTTGCCTGCAGTCCCGAGTTGCAGGAAATAAATTCGCACAATACTTCTATTGGCACAGACAGCGGAATCCCTCCTGCTGGGCCATTGTCTTCTCCTGGCGGGGCGGGAGAGAGTAGGCAGGAGAAGACCGTGATTATTGCTAGCGGCTATAGCAGCCACTTGCGGTAAATGGAAGTAAATCCAGCAGGATGGTTCTACCCTGGTTGATTGATCTATCAACTTGGTACATTCAGCCTGCCCATTAATGATTCGAATCTTGGCCGGTTCTCGCCAAACAACCAAAAAAACGGAAAAGGCATTAACTCCTACCCTCCCGGGCCAGGACAGCGACTGACCTACATTCCTCCCCCTTAGACACAAGCCGTCTCAGCTGTGCCAAAGCCTGAAAGAGAAAATCTTCCACTGGGGACACTAGTTCTGGTGACCTGCGGGTCCCCAAGGAATTCCCTTAATTTACAGGGATTTCCTTTCACTTCCTGTTTTGGCTATGGGACAGAAAGTGAAGAGAAATCTCCCCAATGGGACACAGATGGCAAAAAATAAACTGACGGGTTATGAATCTCCATTACTCCAAAAAAAAAAAGTTTTGCTTATATTATACATTAGCATACACATAATAATGGTCACAGTGCAAACATAATTGTTGGGATCCAGCAAAAAACTGCTCCTGAGGTGGGGTGGAATCCTTGGACGCGGTGCACAACCGGCACCCATCAGGTTTTACGATTTCTACCCAGTCCATGTAGATGTGGCTTCCAGTATTGTTGCACTTAGTCTGTGAACCTCTGTCTCCACATATTCACTTTGTTGGGAAAAGCTTTGCAAGTGTTCAGGGATAAACCTTTTCTCCCATATGGCCCTACTATCGATCTCAGGTCTCTCTTCCTCTAATTGTTAAGACAATTGTTCCGAGACATAAGGAAATGTTCTCTGATAACGGGTACTCCCATATCTCCATTTAGTGGTGTAACTGAGCAATGCGGGTAATCCGTGTCTTGGAAGTGACCCTTGAGGCAGATAGATGTCAGGTGGCTGTTCTATTTGTACCTAGTATGCTCTATTAGGGCTGAAATAGCAGACTGAGGTTCCCATGGTAGAAGGGGATATAGAGAAGGGACCCCAGGCTCCAAAGATGGGGGTAACTCCTCGTCTAGGTCGAAGATCTTTCTCCCCCAAGAAATCCCTCTTGGACAATTATGGGCCAGCGTGGGCTTAGAAAAAAGTTGAGCCTTCTGTTCGGGCTTATTTTCCCGTAGGGGTCCTACAGATCAATCTGGTGCCAGCAAGTCCAACAGTGAGTCAAAAGCCATGCGATCCTTTATCATCCTCCACCGAAATCAATGATGTGTGATTGGAGAAGACAGGAACTCCTCAAAGATGAATTTCATTGTACAGCTTGGTCCTTCCCGGGGCGGGTACAAATGTAGTAGGAGTGCTTTGGGATGGCAACTCAACTCCGACTTCTTTGAGGGAGGCTGGGCCATAGAATCTTCGCTGGAGACTCAGAGGTGGATACCTCTCCGGCAGCAGGAGCACTCTGGGCAGGAAGTCTAGCCCAATCTTGGGTTCTTCCTCCAGAATCTGCTGGAATAATTCATCAGAGGCATTCTTTCAGAGCTGGTGTCTTCAAAGTGAACCCCAGGTTCTATTAACTTCTCATCCAGCCAGTGGTAAGCTTCCTTGCGGGTATCGTTCTCTGTCTTCCTTTACGGGGGCGTTGGACCTGATGTGGGCCCTGGGCCTCTCGAGCCACTCTGAATACTAAGCCATTAGTGTTTTCCTGATGGTCTTGCCTGTCTTTTTCACCAATCATTGTCCCTCAAGGGCTGGGCTGCCCTTTCCACCAATCTTTGACCCTCCAGGACTAGGCTGCCAATTCGACCAATCCTTGGCCGTCCAGGGCTGGGTGGGGCTTCCCTTCCCACTAATTGATCCTCCAGGGCTACCAATTATCATTCCTGCCCTGACCTTTCCACCAATCACTGCCCCTCCAGAGCTGGGCTACCCTTTCCACCAATCATTGTCCCTCCACGGCTGAGCTGTCCTTCCCACCGACCATGCCTTTGAATATTGGTATTTTTAAATATAATTGGATCCTTTAAATATGATGGGTGATACCAGAGACTTCTATGTTGGAGGTGGTGGGCCAAGTCTAGACTCTCTATGTAAAAGTCAAGATTTGCTTATAAAAATTATAGCTTTCTGGAAATTAAGATTTTAATTTTAAAGGGTCATAAATAAAAACATCTGTCTGGGAAGGTGGAGATAAAAGCACAAACACAACTGACAGACCACATACCATACCATGTAGAGTTTACGTATTTGTATTGTTCTCACTCCTAGATCAGTCCCCTGTGCTACCGCAGATCAATGAGGCTGAGCAGGAGCTGGATCCAGATGCTGGCCCCCTATCCCTGCTGGTCCCGGGACAGGCACATGTCTTCCTCTCCAAAACCGTGAGGCAAAATTTATTATGTTCTACCTTTTTTACATTCCAACTTTCCTTCTGCTTTTCTCCAACATAGTTTAAATGTAAGACCTATCTTTCTTACTCATACATTATCTGATGATGCATACTCTGTTGTATTACAGCTTACTGATCCAGCGCTTCTTCCTCCTCCATGCCAGCAAGGCACATAGTTATGTTTTACATATACAGTTTATTGATCCAAGCACTTCTTCCTGCGTTACTATTTGACAAGGCTCACACGGTCACCTTTTACACAGCTTACTGATCCAGCACTGCTTTCTCTTCCACCTTACAAGATACAAGCTGTCACCTTCTATACAGCTTACTGATCCAGCACTGCTTCCTCCTTCACCTTTCAAGGTACATGATGTCACCTTCTATACTGCTTGCTGATCCAGCACTGCTTCCTCCTCCACCTTACAAGATACATGATGTCACCTTCTATACAGCTTGCTGATCCAGCACTGCTTCCTCCTCCGCTATCTTACAAGATACATGCTGTCACCTTCTATACTGCTTGCTGATCCAGCACTGCTTCCTCCTCCACCTTACAAGGTACATGCTGTCACCTTCTATACTGCTTGCTGATCCAGCACTGCTTCCTCCTCCACCTTACAAGATACAAGCTGTCACCTCCTATACTGCTTGCTGATCCAGCACTGCTTCCTCCTCCACCTTACAAGATACATGCTGTCACCTTCTATACAGCTTGCTGATCCAGCACTGCTTCCTCCTCCACCTTACAAGATACATGCTGTCGCCTTCTATACAGCTTGCTGATCCAGCACTGCTTCCTCCTCCACCTTACAAGATACATGCTGTCGCCTTCTATACAGCTTGCTGATCCAGCACTGCTTCCTCCTCCACTATCTTACAAGGTACATGCTGTCACCTGCTATACTGCTTGCTGATCCAGCACTGCTTCCTCCTCCGCTATCTTACAAGATACATGCTGTCACCTTCTATACTGCTTGCTGATCTAGCACTGCTTCCTCCTCCGCTATCTTACAAGATACATGCTGTCACCTTCTATACTGCTTGCTGATCCAGCACTGCTTCCTCCTCCACTATGTTACAAGATACATGCTGTCACCTTCTATACTGCTTGCTGATCCAGCACTGCTTCTTCCGCCACTACCTTACAAGATACATGCTGTCGCCTTCTATACAGCTTACTGATCCAGCACTGCTTCCTCCTCCGCTATCTTACAAGATACATGCTGTCACCTTCTATACTGCTTGCTGATCCAGTACTGCTTCCTCCTCCACCTTACAAGATACATGCTGTCACCTTCTATACTGCTTGCTGATCCAGCACTGCTTCCTCCTCCGCTATCTTACAAGATACATGCTGTCACCTTCTATACTGCTTGCTGATCTAGCACTGCTTCCTCCTCCGCTATCTTACAAGATACATGCTGTCACCTTCTATACAGTTTGCTGATCCAGCACGGCTTCCCGCTCTACTATCTGATAAGGCACACATTGTCATCTTGTATACAACTTACTGGGCCAGCACTGCTTCCTTCTCACAATCCTTACAAGATACAAAGGGGTTGATTTCTGGTGCAGCTGTGCATGGTAACCAATCGGCGTCTAACTTCAGATTGTTCAATTAATCTTTGAGAAAAAAAAAATGCAAGCTGATTGGTTTCTATGCAGAACTGCACCAGATTTCCAGTTTTAGTAACTCAACCCCATACTGTCACCTTTTAGCCTAGGTTCACATTGGAGCGATTTGGCATGTCAAATCACAAGCCAAATCGGCGGCAATTGTCGCCAATGGCACCGTCCGAATCGGTGCGACACCGACATTGCAGCGCTGCACCGTTTCCCAAAAGTTGTTTCTGTACTACTTTTGGCGATTTTCAGGGTGCAATTTCCATAGACCTCTGTACAGCAACCCACACAGATGTCTCTGAAATCGCCCCCGAAGTCAGGACTGACATGCGGGAAAGATTTCATTCCCGCTGTCAGTGTGAGTCCAGGCTTACACAGCTTACTGGTCCAGCACAGCTACCTCCTCTACTATCCTGACAAGGCATGCATTGCCATCTTACAGAATATACAGCTTACTGGTCTAGCACTGCTTCCTCCTCTACTATCCTGACAAGGCATGCATTGCCATCTTACAGAATATACAGCTTACTGGTCTAGCACTGCTTCCTCCTCCACTATCTTACAAGATGCATGCTGTCACCGTATATACAGCTTACTGATCCAGCACTGCTTCCTACTTTAATATGTTACAAAGCACACATTGTCCTCTTATATAGAGCTTGCCATCCAGCACTGCTTCCTTCTTCACTATCTTACAAGATTCATAGGGGAGATTTACTAAAACTGGAGCACACAGAATGGTTGAACTAGATGGACTTGTCTTTTTTCAACCTGACTAACTATGTAAGAATCTGGTGCAGCTGTGCATGGTAACCAATCAGCCTCCAACTTCAGCTTCTTAAATTAAGCTTTGACTGTGAAACCTACAAACAAACAAGAAGAGTGCACACTAAGTGCAATAGAGTTAAAGGCTTTAAAGTGGTTCCAAACCCTTCCATATACCCCATGAAGTGACTGGCCTCAGGTGATACACAACGTTGAAACAAATCCTCCTACATACGTTGTACCGGTTTATCTGCGGTCATCTCTTCTACATCTATTGAACATGCCAAACATTTTAAGGCTTGTCTGAGAGTTCAGAAAAAGAGGATGGAGAACTGAAGTTACACTTAAGCAGAGCTCAGTAAGGAAAGCTCTGAGAGCCGATTGGAGGGAAGGTTCACACCCCTTTCACGCAGCTTACAGGAACAGAGCTGAGGCTGTCAATCTGCTGGGGGTCCCTCTCCTGTCACCATTTTTTTTCTTGATGTCAGGAAAACTTGTCAGAAGTGACTCATGCTGACAGCAGAAGAACAAAGCAGCAGTAAGAAATTACACTTAGTGCTCCGGACTGAGACAAGTACACACTATAGAGGGCTATGGTTTGTTCATATTTCATGCCTGAGGTTTACAACCTTAAAATCAAATGTAAATTGGCCACTCACAAAATTTTAAATAGAAAAAGCATGTACTCCACAGTCCCAGCATGGGCGCCTCTGTAGTCACATTTGTAGACCTGGATAGCAGTGCTCTCAGATGGAGGAGTAACCGCAGCTGGAGGACAGACCAGAGCTCTGTACTAAGGCAGTGTGTTGGAGGGGATCTTTTAGATGATATCACTCCTTATGATTCCAGTGCCTGGACTAAGGATTTGAGGTTTAATACACTTTTGGACATGGATACACATATATACACTTTGATTTTTGTTTACATTCCATAAGTTCCTTCATTTACATTTGTTCAATCCTAAGTATTCTAAGTGCGCTAAAAAAAATGTTGGTTTTACTGGACATCTGTTCTTGCAATGGTCAATAATATATTCCAAACGGACATCCTTTCTGACCCCAGGCGCTGTTTGCTGGGAGGTTTTGATATTCTACTAGATGCCTTTACTAAGGAAGCTGTTTCCAGAGCATTGTCTAAGGCACGTAAAATGATTCTCCTCCACTTGAAAAGCACTTCCCCTCCATCCCTTAAGGAATGGCTAGACCATATGGGTACTATAAGATATGAAAAGGTTATTTACCAGTATCGTGGATGCTCCGCTAAAGTTGCGAGGGTTTGGGGAGGTTGGCTTGATGCACCAGGCTTGGCCCCAGTAGGTCTGATTTATAGATGGCATATTTGGGTAGAATGCTGTTGCATTAACACATAACTGCATAACAAATGCATAACTCAGTGCTGGTTATTACTATCCGACTTTTTGGAGTGTGCAATATTAATGCTCTATTGGCACTGTCATTTCTGTTTTCAGCCACTAGGTGGGGCTGTATCTTCTCTTTAGTGAGCTCTATGCAGTTGGAAGCTGTAATTGCTTATTTGTTTGTTTTTTTTTCTGTACATTACAACTTTGCATTCTTTTGTGTGTGTTTATAGAACATGTATGCTTCAAATATATATTCAAATAAAACTTTCTTCTGATTTAAAAAAAAAAAAAAAAAAAAAAGTTAGGATTTTTATTTTTTATGGTTGAATATGTCAAGATGACAACATACGTTGTTAGAGTCTCAGAATGTAGACATTAACAATATGTAGAAAAGATCTACATAATGGTCCAAGACGGACATATAAGATACAAAATAACTTCAATGAACAAAATAGACAGACGGTAAGGACTTGCTTCCAACCCAGTTTAGGGGGGACGCAGTATAGTGTGTCATACAACCCCAATTATGTTGGAGTAACCTAAATGGGTAAGCAAGGTGAAGAAGTTAGGAGAGGTGAAAATAGAAGGAGAGAAAGAAGAGGGGGAGAAAGAAGGAGAGCGCAGAGAAAGGAGAGAGGGGAAATGAGGGAGGATAGGGAAGAGAAGGCAGCGAGTTTTAACTCCGGGTAAAACGACTGAGAGGGATAACTCGGGTATCCAGGTGTGAAAGGTAGATTATGTAATTATAGCCTATTTTTCAGTTTATCAGAGGAAGAGTTCCAGATTGACCAGATATTAATGAATTTCTCCCATTTATCCATTACTTTGGCCTGCATCTCCTCCATGAGCATGATGTCTGGATTTTATTTTTGACAATAAAACCAAGAAGCAGATTGGTTACTATGCACCAGATTCTGTGTTCACCAGTCTTAGCTGATCTCCTCCATACCTTATACACAGGTTTGTGATCCAGCACTGCTTCCTTCTCCACCTACTGCCAGCCTATGTAAGATTTCCTGATCCAACGTGGCTTCTGCTTCCACTACTGTTCCAGATTTCTTTCCTCTTCCATTATCTGACCAGCCATGTATGGCTACATTTCATATATAATTTTATTGATTGAGCACTACTACAGTCTGGCAAAGTACATACAGCATGTACTTAGTGGGAAGAATGTACAGTATTTGTTCATATACAGGTGCATCTCAAAAAATTAGAATATCATTAAAAAGTTCATTTATTTCAGTAATTCAATTCAAAAAGTGTATTTTATATAGATTCATTACTCACCAAGTGATATATTTCAAGCATTTGTTTTAATTTTGATGATTATGGCTTACAGCTAGTGAAAACCCAAATTTCAGTGTCTCCAGAAAATTAGAATACAGTATTGTGGAAAAGTTCAATATTGTAGACGCATGGTGTCACACTCTAATCAGCTAATTAATTTAAAAAATCTGTAAAGTTTCCTGAGCCTTTCAATCAGGGGTCTCAAACTGGAGGCCCTCCAGCTGTTGCGAAACTACAAGTACCATCATGCCTCTGCCTGTGGGAGTCATGCTTGTAACTGTCAGTCTTGCAATGCCTCATGGGACTTGTAGTTTTGCAACAGCTGGAGGGCTGCTAGACCCCTGCTTTAAATGGTTTAGTAGGTTACACAATCATGGGGAAGACTGCTGACTTGACAGTTGTCCAGAAGACATTTCTTGACACCCTCCACAAGGAGGCTAAGTCACAAAAGGTCATTGCTAAAGAAGCTGGCTGTTCAGGGTGCTGTATCCAAGCATATTAATGGCAAGCTGAGTTGAAGGAAAAAGTGTGGTAGAAAAAGGTGCACAAGCAACCGGGATAACCGCAGCCTTGAGAGGATTGTGCAGCCAAGGCCATTCAAGAATTTTGGGGAAGATTCACAAGGGGTGGACTATGGCTCGTGTCAGTGCTTCAAGAGCCACCACACACAGGCGTATCCAGGACATGGGCTACAGCTGTCACATTCCTTGTGTCAAGCCACTCCTGAACCAGAGACCACATCAGAAGCGTCTTACCTGGGCTAAGGAGAAAAGGGACTGGACGGTTGCTCTATGGTCCAGAGTCCTCTCCTCAGATGAAAGTACATTTTCCCAGAGTCTGGAGTGGAGAGGCACAGAATCCAAGTTGCATGAGGTCCAGTTTGAAGTTTCCACAGTCAGTGATGATTTGGGAAGCCATGTCATCTGCTGGTGTTGGTCCACTTTGTTTTATCAAGCCCAAAGTACATCCCTCTACCAGGAAATTCTAGAGCACTTCTTGCTTCCCTCTGCTGACCAGCCTTATGGAGATGCTGATTTCATTATTCAGCTGGACTCAGTGGCGTCGGTAGGGTGGGGCCTTCTAAGGCCATGACCCCCCCCCATGTGCCCCCCCAAATATATATGAAGCTATATATATTATACAGCCGCCGGGCAGGTGACGCACTAGATATATTATATATATATTTATATTATGTGTGTGTGTGTGTGTGTGTGTATATGTATGTATGCATGTATGTGTTTTTTTTTTTTTGCGTTTTATGGTTGGCCCCCCTACTTTGGTCCCTGTCCCCCCATGTGCCCCCCTAAATATGAAAGCTGGAGACGCCACTGACTGGACTTGGCACCTGCACACACTGCAAAAATAACCGATACCTGGTTTAATGATCATGGTATCATGTGCTTGATTGGCCAGCAAACTCGACTGAGCTAAACCCCATAGAGAATCTGTGGGTTATTGTCAAGAGAAAGATGAGAAACACCGGACCCAACAATGTAGACGAGCTGAAGGCCGCTATCAAAGCAACCAGGAAACTATCGCCGGAAGTCGAGCAGATGTAACAACCCAGGCCACAAAGAGTAGAAAGAGAACTGTTATTGGGTGTCTAAGAGATACCCCAAATCGAGTCAGCTCAAACGACCGGTTAGTTCGTGTACTATGGTACTAGTAATTTGGTCCATAGCCAATAAAAACGTCACACACGTCCACGGTTCAGGTCAGTCACCGCAGAGGTCGAAAGTATAAATCCCCCCGTGTACCCCCCTGTCCCTGGTTTCATCCCCCCGGTTGGTATTTTGCGTTTTTTTTTTTTTGTGTATGTACGT
>BLSH010485638.1:442872-458458 GCA_018402905.1 Glandirana rugosa | reverse complement strand
GCGCCAGCACGCTACAAGATGGGTTTTCTTTAAACGCAGGAAAAAAGGGGTGTTTATCTCGAAGTAAAACCACCATAAACTAGGGGAGACACAGTAAAAACTAGTTGCGATATTTATTTTTTTCTCGCTGTTAAAACGTTTTTTTTTTTGACAAAAAGAATGAAAAACGATTTTATGTCTAGTCTTTTTTTATAAAAAAAAGCAACCAAAACCGGCTAAATATAAGAAGGAGTATAAAAACCAATTTTTTTAACGTTAGCCGCAAATAACTAACCAAACGCGTTTTCAACGGCGCAATGCCACGGACACCCGAAAGTTCGGTACGGACCCGAACGTTACAGTCCGGGTTCGCTCAACACTACTCATCATCCGTAAACGCGGCAACTTTTGCGCAAACCAATCAATAAACGCCGATTGCAATTTTTTTAACCAAAAATATGAGGAAGAATATAAATCGGCCAAAACCAACGAAAAAAAATATTTTTTTCTGATCTGTATTTTAGCAAAAAGTAAGAAAAACAGTTTTTTTTTTTGCAAAATTGTCGCTCTTTTTTTATTTATAGCGTTGATCAAAAATGACACAGAGGGGATCAAATACCACCAAAATGAAGCTCTATTTGTGGGGAAAAAAGGACGCAAATTTCTTTTGGGTAGAACATCGCACGACCGCGCAATTGTCATTTAAAACGACGCAGTGCCGAATCGCAAAAAGTGCTTTGGTCCTAAAGTGTGAAATCCTTCCGGGGTTGAAGTGGTTACAAGAAAGAAATATATCACCCTGTGTGTAACACATCTAAATAAAATATAGGAGTTTCACTTTTTGAATTGAAGTACTAAAATAGATTAACTTTTTGATGATATTCTAATTTTATGAGATGCACCTGTATATATATATATATATATTTTTTTTTTTTTTTTTCTTCCTGAAATATTGACAGTGTTGATAGGGACACTGTTACTGAGCAGGGATTGTATGTATAGAGCGTTGGCAGTCGTGACAGGAGCAATGTGCTGCTGAGCAGGGGATGATATGTACAAAATGTATTAGCAGGTGCAAATGAGTGTCACAATCTCCTCTCTTCATTGAAAAGAATGCAAGGCATTTTTGGAATGGATGAGCTGCAGAGCCAGTGACATGCTGTAATCTGTGTACTCCAGCCAAAACTGTAAGGTGCGGTGCAGGATGTTCTGCACTGGCTGTACTGTACTGGGGGAATTAAGGTAAACATGACATAGCGCAGCAGTGGCCGCACATTGCACACATTTCAATCATTTTCATTTGTTTTTACAGTGCAGATGGCCAAAAATTGTTCAACATTTAAACAAACCAAAGTAAAAGTTCATTATTGCGATTTACATACGTTTTAATTGCTTGCTTGATATCAACTTATTAGAATGATTGCATTTCAGCTCATATTCAGAAGTGTATTAGATAAAAAGAAAAAGCATTAGAGCAGGGATATGCAATTAGCGGACCTCCAGCTGTTGCAAAACTACAAGTCCCATCATGCCTCTGCCTCTGGGTGTCATGCTTGTGGCTGTCAGAGTCTTGCTATGCCTCATGGGAGTTGTAGTTCTGAAACATCTGGATGTCCGCTAATTGCATATCCCTGCATTAGAGGAATCAGAAAGCTAGCCAGCTTAGAAGCAGTGAAGATTAGAGGATGCATATGTGTGATCTGGAGAAGCAATACTGCCAACACTTGAGTAATGAACATTATTAAACAATTATAAAATCCGTGCTCAGCTCAAAAAGAAGAGAGAAAAAATGTTAAAAATGTTATGACACCGCTTGTTGGCGGCCAGGCGTACATGATGTCATCACTCGTAGGCCACTCTCTGGCGCGTTTGGTCATCAAAAGACGTCTACGGAGGATGGGCCAAGTGAAATGAACATTCTTAAAAGGCAATTGTAAAAGAATTAGCTCTGATTCCTGCACAATATTCAATGACAGAGAAGTAATTACAATATGCCCTCTTATATACTTCATAGGGTATATGTAGGCAGGTAGAGGTTATCACTACCCTGGCTGGGAGGGTTAGTGTTATTTGTGTTTCCCGGTTCTTTTTTGACAGGCTTTCCTGGGTCTTTGTGATGTAAAAGTGGTCTGTACCCAGAGAGCTGTGGGGGGCTTGGGGACTCTCACGCACATGAGAAACTGTTGGTACTGCCGCCGGACACCGTCCTGTTAGCCTGTTCAATATGCAGAGTCCGGGATGACAAGATGACTAATGATGCACATGTGCCCTCAGCACCTAGCTACTGCCTAAAGGAGTTGCTGGGACTTGCAGTCTGCCATGAAGATGCCAATCCTGGACACTACCATTATGGACTCTACCAAAAACACAGTGCAGGTCTGCTGGGGTAGCCAAAAGCCTGAGTTAGGGATTAGGGATGTTAGGAAAATACTGCACTTTATGTTGAGCTGTCGAGTTAACTTATTCTTCAGTAAAGCTTTTGAAATTTTGCCTGGTCTGAGGTTACTTAAAGGGTGTAATGCAAGTAACTGCTACATATAGCTATAGCTCAGGTCAGCTGAGCACATAGGGGTATGAAGATAACAGTACAATTGGTACAGAGGGAAGATACAAGTTGTTACCAGTTGTTACTAGGGCTGTCTAGGTCGGTGGCAAGGACGGTTACTGATTGCGGCATCCTGTTTAAGAGCTTTTTGCTTTTGGTCTGTGCTGTCATCTGGGGGTGGGTCCTTTTTGGACACTGGGTGCCTTGCCTCTTTTGGGGTGAACAAAACCCCCCCCCCCCCCGTTCCAGCTACTCTGATTGGACATATTCTTACTACTACTTATTTGTGCTACAGAGTATTGCCCTACGTTCCTCCACATCCTGCATATTAGGCTGTTTTTCTATCTACAACTACATGTTATCATCATCCGTACATATTCTACCGTTTGCAGCTCTGGGTCTAGCTCTATCATCGTGAAACTTTGATGGTTCTAGTTTGCTTTGGCACACAGTCCCGTTCTACATTGTCTATTTTGATCATTGAACATATTACATTTAAGCGGAGGGTCTGTGCACCGCTTCATCTCCATATATATAGTATCCTGAAGTTTTCTAGATGATATTGTTGTTTTTAATGATCGACCACACACCCCTGAGGAAGTTATCCATCTGATAACATCGAAACGCGTTGGGTCTCTATCTGCCCCCTCCAGTGTGGCAGATCAGTGGTCTCTTTTTTAATGTGTTCCATGTTTTCATGTTGTACTGTCTCCAGACCCCATAGGGGATACTGTCTTTGGTGCCATCATTTGTTTTCAATTGACATTTTTGTGGCTTGATTTTTCTGTGTTTTTTCTGTGTTATTTTCTTTGATGATGATTACTATTTTTAAACTGTATTAATAAATGTTGATTATGTTTTATATACAATTACCTTTCCTCTTCTGTTGAGTTGGTTTTCCTATTTAAAGTCCCACTCTGGGGGTTGCCTCTCTATTTCGTACAAGTTGTTACCAAGGGTCATGAAGGTTTCTCTAGCAGCCTGCCATATGCATGTACATGTGTCAGGTGGGATAGCCTCTTGCAGGAGGAGTTGTTGTCGGCATTCACTTCATGAGCAGGTTCATCTCCCATCGCAATGGGAGCAGATCAGCACCGCAGAGGTCACCACCAGCCTATACACAGGTATGAAAGAGGAAGAAGTGAAGTGAAGTGCATGCATGGAGTCAGTGCAAGATGCACAGTGGGGCTCCATACCATTACTGGGAGTGAGTTAGCAGTGAGACGCTGGACAGGTGGAGAGAGCAAGGGCTCTGTGTGTTCCTCCTAATTGCACAAGTGACCATAGTGATGTATATTACACGGAGAGATTTTACTAGAGTTCAGTCGTCGGTTCAAGTAAGTTACCCCATGTGTAAGGCAGTAACCCTATCCAAAGTGCCTAGCATAGCCCAGAAGACCCCAACCCCAGGGCAGGCCTCTCATGTGACCCTTTCTTGATGCCCAATACTCAATAAAGGTAAGGTATTAAAGAGTGCCATCATCCCAGGAAATAATCGTATCAAGAAAACCCACTTTGTATGGAATTATAAAGGTACAGGGTCATAAAGTTTTTTTAATATAGAAGTAGAAAAGCTTTTATTAATACAAAAATGTTTTAAAAGAATGCACATATACAATGAGCAGCTTCAGATACAATACTGTAACATCTCACACTTTGTATTACAGATGGGAGCACAACAAGCAAGAAATACATGAAGTGGCACTTGATGCATTTTGAGGCAGGGTTTTGAGACTCTTCTTCAGAGGTGCCTAAGTCTAAATTGAAACAACCCATCTGTGAGAGGTGTACAAAAGAAAGGGAGCCGCCATATTTAAAAACCCAGGATCCCTACTGTCGCCATTCTGATATACCTCTAGATACAGCCAAGTGGTCTGGGCATCACAACAACACAGTACTGCTGGGGTAACCAAAGTGGGCAGAGATGAATGCCTCCCTCATTGAATAGGTGAGGTCATTTATTTGATGGTTCTGTAAAAATCCAAAGAGCACTTTATAAACATTGATGTTTTGGGTTGAGCAAAACGCAGTCAACAAAGTAGCCAAGCCCAGCATACCATTCTAATGGTAGGCTGAATGTTGTGTACAGGCAGCATGGCATAGCAGCTTTTTGCACCCAATGAGGAGGGGAACATGGAGGACACGATGACCACCCTATCAGCCTACCCTGCCTTCATATACAGTAGACTAGATTCAGCATAGATATGGAGGTGGCTGTTGGTTGTTTCTGCTGTTCTAGGCCAAGTCCTCCTTTTATAGAAGAACAATAAATGCACATACTGTATATTTGCAGGGAAATGAGAGATGAGGAGGGGAAAGAGATAAGGTGACTGTGTTCTTTGTAAATCATCAGCAATAGGATAAGCAGGGCTGACACTACATGCTTAGGAAATAAAGAGCTTTTGAATTGAATATGCTTAGGAATTAAGTCAGAACTTCAGATCTGCATACTTCTTCCAAGCTCTGAAAGCATTGGGACAGCAAGTCAGCCAAGAAAACAAATATTTTTTGAAGGATAGCTCAACAGCTTCCATATCATCTACTATAAGCTGCCCTCAAAAGAGCCCATTTGCAAAGCAATACAGGAGATGCTTTTGAGGACTTAAGCCGGCCATAGATGGGCAGGCTGAATGTACCCAAGTCAATCCATTGTACGACTTGGATACAACCAGCATGTTGGATTTTCAGGATGTGATTATTGCCAGAGGCTGTCTGAAATCCCCTGCTTGTTCCTGCCCTCCTATCAGTGAAATTGGAGCACCAGAGACTTGTTGTGGAGAACTCTGATTAAGCCCAGTATGCAAGGCGCATAGCTAGGAGGAATTCAGGCTGAAGAAGCCTTATCTTTACCTCTCTATATAGGGGCTGGGTTTCGTTGTGCGGTGTTTCCACCTTCTGTCTTCCGATCTGTCTCAAGTTGCTTGTGGTCTATTTTCTGTGTACAATCAGTGGTAAAATATTAATGCTTCAGCTACACATGTGTGAGTAACATATAACCAGGTGTGTCTGTGGGGACCAAGCAGCTTCAGGAGTCACAGCAGAGAACAGAGGAGCCAACATACCAAGTGGCTCCTGTGGGGGGGAGCGCTACAGATGTCTATTATCACTGACTGCGTACTAATTTCTGATCAGACACTAAACTGTAAAATCTTGACAGCCAGCCAACAGGTAAAAAATATGAATAAAATATCCCAAAAGGTAGCAACATAACCCCCCCCCCCATCTAAAAGCTATACTGCATGCAATATTGGGCTGTACTGTACAGCAGGCAACATACAGGCTCCATGTTTACAGCACGCAACATGGGATCGGTTGTTTACAGCAGACAATATGGAGACTCCCTATCTACAGCAGGAAATATGGGGAAATCCTGTCTTCGGTGGGCAGTAGGGTTGCCACATCATCCCTTTAATCCAGGACAAATTTCAATTCTCAGGTTCTGTGGCCGATTAAGGTGGTAATTAAACTCACTTGATGCCTTATCTGCATTTAATTAGCCTCAGAACCTGTGTAATTCATATGTGTCCTGGATTAAAGGGATGATGTGGCAACCCTAGTGGGCAGTATAGAGGCTCCCTGTCTATAGTAGGCTACTTGGGTGTATGACGTGTAGTATGTGGCATCCAGAGTTTTGTGTTAGATGAGGTTTCTGCTTTTATGCCAAGATTTTGCTATGCTCAAAAACACTGCAGGTGTGTTTGCTTTGCTTTTCATTGATAAATACATACAGGTCTTGCTAGCATGAAGGATTAAATCCCAACCACAATCATTGAAGTCAGCGGAGAATCATTCAGAGCTGGATTTAAAAAAAAAAAGCTGAATCTGAGGAACCATCAGTGGTGGAAGAAATGGGTGGCCGTCTAGGGCTTATGGGGATGTTGAATAAAACTGCATATAGACTTAAGCCTCATACTCACAGTTCGATTGTCTTACGACCGCGCTTCTGATTTTTGTCAAAATCGGCTGTCAGTATTTTTGTACAGCGTACTGACGATATGAAATTTGTCGTTCGACAAAGTGAACGTAGTACGAGTGTATAAAGTGGAAGTTCATTTTTGGTGCTTCACCCTTTGGACCCCTTCCACTAATTTCGCTATTAAAAAGATGATCCTGTGCACTGCATTTCGTAATTTCAATTGCCGCTTCACAAATGTTAATTGTGAATTACAATTGCCAGTTTACACGGCCGGACACTTCCGAGCCGTTCCTGGGCTCCGAACATGCGTGTTTGTACTTTCGACTTTTGTGTGCCGGATTTGTGTACACACCATCTGAAAATCGGATGTGGCGTTGTCCATAGACAAAAATTTACCAGTCTGAACATCCAGCTTTTGTCGAAAAAAGCAAATCGGCTGTCGAAAGGAGCATACTAACGCTAAGGATTTCGGATGACAGGCTGTCAAACGAAAATTCCTTGTATAATTTTCGCATTGTGTGTACGGGCCTTTACATTGTTGAAACAGACTCACTATAAAACAGATCTCAGGAAGAAAATCAAAGCTCCCAGGTGATGGCCAGGTGCTGTATCCATTACAGGAGAACCTGATTCTATGTATCATCCTGATTCAACAAGGAACACATGGGCTGAGTGCAGGCTATAGTTAATAATTAGAGCATCTAACTAGTTAACACATAAATTGCCGATGTATGTAGCATGGATATGTCTCCAATGGATTCATATTGGCATGGAGGAAAAAAAGTAGGGTGATGCTACAACAATGCATCTGTGTACTCCTTCATAAGACCCATTGCTAACGCTGTATTCCAGACCTATTGAAAGAGAAGCTTATGTAGACTCACCCATAGTTAGGCCCATTTTTATTGTAGTGGGGCCCTAATGTTTACATTAACATGCATTGGTTTAGACAGCCTATTCATTGAGACCAGATTCTCAGTGCATGAAACAATGCACCTATTTATGGCAGTTCATTGTACCAGAATTTACATATTATTAACATCTGTGTATAGTGGTGTTTTGTCATGCCAATCCAAAGGCTTAAATACATTCTGCCTCCAGGTTGCATACATTGCAACCTGGGAGCTAGCATTTTAGAGCACTTGCTGGTGCTGGTGTCAGACACAAATGCAGAGGGGGAAACTATTGTCTTGCATACTGTGTGCGCTAACAGCAGCGGCGGCTCTCAGATATGCACTCTGTACAGGGCTGTTCGTATGTAACTGCTCATCTGCAATTAGAGCTGCTGACCGGTCCTGAACACAGTGTGGTGTTGATTTACTAAAACTGGAGAGTGCAAAATCTGGTGCAGCTCTGCATGGTAGCCAATCAGCTTCTAACTTCAGCTTGTTCAGTTAGGCCCCTTTCACGCAGCCGTGTCTGTGTGCGGGGTCCGTTTTTGCTCGGTGGATGGCAGATCTGTCTCCGCTCACTGTGCAGAGACGGATCTGTCAGACCTCTGAGGAAGAGGTTGTGGCCTCGAAACGCGTAAGCCAGCCTGTATAGGACACCATCAGTGAACGGTGGATTGGATGCGTGGCCGAAATGCCTATCATTTGAATTTGTTTGTGAGTATGTTTTTATGATTTTACAATAAGTACTTTGTACTGAGGATAATGCACTAGGCCAGTGCATCCTTGTGTGTTTTTGTTCTTTTCAGTGTGTCGGGACTTCCCCAGTCCATCAAAGGGCAGCGCGGCAGCACATTACCTGGTGTCACAAGCAGAATCCCCCCCCCCCGTTCACCATTGTGGGAAGCCCCTCTCCTCAAGCGCAGGAATGACTTATTTTTTGGCTGTGTGATATAAGTTTGAAAATTACTAAGCTATTGGTAAACTTCACAAGTTTGTTGCACAATTGCAGCAAGTCTGCATTGCATGACTCCAGATCAACTTTCTTTGCAAACTTTCTCCAAGTCTGCTGCAAGTTCTGGTTCAGTTATGTTGTGCAATAGTCATCCCACCACAGGGGTCACTGTGGCTGAATTTTCATGCTGTAGAATTGCACAGCTCTTGCTGTAGACTTACCATTGCAACTTTGCTCTTGCTAGAGACTTGCCATGCAAATTTGCTACAAATTTCAAAAGTGTCAAATAAAACTTGTGATTCAAGTGCTCTGCAAGTCTACAACTTGCCAGTGAAAATGTGCAGCAAGTTAACAGACTAATTCAACACTGCCACAAATTTGTGGCAAGTTATCCTTGCTCTCTGGGTGGTAACGTACAGCAAAAGCGACATGCTGTCTAATTTTTGCCGTGGCACAGCCTCATGTCCTCAGTATGTATATAGCTGTGAGCAGCTGCATGTCAGCGTTCAGACAGTCAGTTGGGGGGCAGTAAAACTGTGAAATTGCCTGGTGTGAACAAGGCCTTATTGTGTAGATACTGCTACACAGCATAATAGATAAAATCAATAACTGCACATTACTTTATGTTCTTTAAATGTTATACCTCTGTGAGTGGAGGACAGGTGCAGGCAATTGGCACTGTGTACCAGTTTGTCTATTTGTTTCCTCCTTGACAAAGAACAGAGTCCTTTTAAAGTGTAGCATGCCGCCCTAAAGAGTCACTGGTGAATTTGGTCCTATTTTCCCCTTAGAGCCAACACAGCAATGCACACCTCATTTTCTGCATCCTTCCACTGGCTCCAAAGAACTAGGGGTTTATTTTATTTTTATTGGGAACAATTAAATTGGATAGGAAAAATACTGCAAAACTGAACAACTTGAGGACGCCTCAGCTTTTGGCTGAGCTGGACAAAATTGAATAAATGCCCCACGGGATCTCTATGCTGTTGGGGACTTGTACTCCTTCCAGAGTTAAACGCTACACACAGTCACTATTCTTCAACACTGGGGGCAGCTACTCACATAGCCACAGGACCATGGGTTGCCTTCTGCTGATATGCACCAGGCTCTTCTTAGAGAAGGACATGTAAACTCGCAGGACCATAGGACAACTGGACCCTCTCCCACCAACTTCTTCCTAGCTCTCTTCAGTAAGCTTCTCCAAAACCAACTTGATCCCCAGACAGGGATTTACAAATAGACTCCCCAACTAAGCCTAGCTGGGACTTTGGTGTCTTCCTGAAGATTTCCTCTAGGATCCTGCATCAGAGCCCATGTACTGGGATCTCCTCCTGCAGAAGTAGACCCGGGACAACTGCCCCCCCCCGCCTCAGGCCTCACACTATTTATGGGCTCTTCCACTACCTACTGGGCACATCTCTCTGTGGATTGGCCAAAGTGCCATAAATGTTCAGGCTGCCCACTCTGTTCTTCCTCCCACTATTATTCAAAAAGACAGGGGGAAGTAACAGAGCAGCAGCCTGTGGGACACTGAGCTGACCTAGATAATCAACCCCTGCTCCACTGATAACAGGGCAGCCAAACTAAAGTTACCTAGCAGCCTACTTTACACTAGGAGGGTGCAACACATGACAAAACAGTGTTTTTGCAACATTGCTTAGATAAGTGACTCCTTGCAAATGACAGTGGTCACCATCTGGGACTCAATTGGTATGACTCCTAGCATTTTTAGTTTGACCCAGACTACAAGTCACATAGTTACACAGTTACATAGTTGGTGAGGTTGAAAAAAAGACACAAGTCCATCCAGTCCAAACTGTGTGTGTGCTTATATTATGTTAATAGTACAATGTATACCCCTGTATGTTGTGGTCATTAAGGTGCCCATCTAATAATTTTTTGAAATTATTGACGCTCCCCGATGAAACCACTGCTTGTGGAAGAGGATTCCAAATCCTTACCGCTCTTATAGTAAAGAACCCTCTACGCAGTTTGAGCTTAAATCGCTTCTCTTCTAATTTTAGTGAATGTCTGTTTGTCTTTTTAAATTCTCTTTCACTGAAAAGTTTTTTTCCCTATTGTGGGGTCCTCAGTACGGTATTTATACACTGAAATCATATCCCCTCTCAAGCGTCTCTTCTCCAGAGAGAATACGTTCAATACTTGTAGTCTTTCCCCATAGTTGAGATCCTCCAGTTCCTTTATTAGCTTTGTTGCCCTTCTCTTGACCCTCTCCAGTTCCAGCACATCCCTCCTGGGAACTGGTGCCCAGAATTGGACGGTAAGGATGGGCCCGATGTTCGAGTTGAACGCAATTTCGACTCGAACATCGGGTGTTCGCCCATTCGCCGAACAGCAAATTTTATTGGGTGCTCGCTGCGAGTTCGCCCACCGCGGAGCGCCCCATAATGCACTGGGTGATCGTGGGGAAATGCTGCCATTCCATGCACAAGACCTGCATGCTTTGGCCAAATCACAGCGTGCTCTACTGTGAGACCCATGATTGGCCAAAGGCATATTAATGATAACACAAAAACATTTCTTTCACTCATGGTCAGTGTTTGGCTGAAGCCATTTATTATCAATCAACTGTGTTTACTCTTTTTAAATCATAATGACAACAGAACCTATCCAAATGAGCGTGATCAAAAGTTTACATACAGCAGGTCTTAATACCGTGTATTGCCCCCTTTAACATCAATGACAGTTTGAAGTCTTTTGTGGTATTTGTGGATGAGGCTCTTTATCTTCACAGATGGTAAAGCTGCCCATTCCTCTTGGCAAAAAAGCCATCAGTTGATGGAATTTCTTGGGCTGTCTTGCATGAACTGCATGTTTGAGATCTTCCCAGAGTGGCTCAATGATATTGAGGTCAGGAGACTGAGATGGCCACTCCAGAACCTTCACTTTATTCTGCTGTAGCCAATGACAGGTCGTCTTGGCCTTGTGTTTTGGATCATTGTTATGTTGGAAAGTCCAAGTACATCCCATGCACAGCTTCCTGGCTGATGAATGCAAATGTTCTTCCAGTATTTTTTGATAACATACTGCATTCATCTTGTCATCAATTTTTAACCAAATTCCCTGTGCCTTTGTAGCTCACACATCCCCAAAACATCAGAGATCCCCCTCCGTGTTTCATAGTAGGAATGGTGAACCTTTCATCATAGGCCTTGTTGACTCCTCTCCAAATGTAGCGTTTATGGTTGTAGCCAAAAAGCTCAATTTTGGCCTTGTCACTCTAAATGACTTTGTGCCAGAAGGTTTGAGGCTTGTCTCTGTGCTGTTTGGCGTATTGTAAGCGGGATATTTTGTGGCATTTGCGTAATAATGGCTTTTTTTCTGGCGACTCGTCCATGCAGCCCATCTTTCTTCAAGTGCCTCCTTATTGTGCATCTTGAAACAGCCACACCACATGTTTTCAGAGAGTCCTGTATTTCATCCGAAGTTATTTGTGGGTTTTTCTTTGCATCCCAAACAATTTTACTGGCAGTTGTAGCTGAAAACCATGGTTTAGTTTCAACAGAACCCCTCATTTTCCACTTCTTGATTAGAGTTTGAACACTGCTGATTGGCATTTGCAATTCCTTGAATATCTTTTTATATTACTTTCCTGTTTTATACAGTTCAACTACATTTTCCCACAGATCCTTTGACAATTCTTTTGCTTTCCCCATGACTCAGAATCCAGAAAGATCAGTGCAGCACTGGATGAAAAAGATGCAAGGGCCTGTCAGGAGTCCAGAAACTCATTGACCTTTTATACACACACACACTAATTACAAGCAAACAGATCACAGGTGAGGATGGATATCTTTAACCAGTACAGAACCGCGCTATAGCCGAAAGACGGCTACAGCGCGGCTCTGAAATTCCGGGAGGACGTCCATGGACGTCCTGCCTCGTGCGCGCTCCGCCCGAGACCCGCCGATCACTTGTAGCAGCCTCAGAACGGGGAACCGCCGATGTAAACATGGCGGTTCTCCGTTCTGTGAATGGGACAAGACAGATCTACTGATCCCTGTCACTGGGATCAGTTAGATCTGTTATGTCCCGACCAGCCCATCCCCCCCACAGTAAGAACACACCCAGGAAACACTGTTAACCCCTTCACTGCCCCCTGCAAGTTAACCCCTTCACTGCCAATGACATTTATACAGTAATCAGTGGACATTTACATTTCTGATCGCTGTATAAATGTCATTGGTCCCAAAAATGTGTCAAAAACGTCCGACATGTCCGCCCCAATATCACAGTCCCGATAAAAATCGCAGATCGCCGCCATTACTAGTAAATTAAAAATAGTAAAAACGCCATAAATCTATTCCCATAGTTTGTAGACGCAATTGCTTTTGCGCAAACCAATCAAAATACGCCGATTGCAATTTTTTTTTACCAAAAATATGTAGAAGAAAAATATGTAGAAGAATATATATTGGCCAAAACTGATGAATAATTTTCTTTTTTATATTTTTTTTTGGATATTTATTATAGCAAAAAAGTTAAAAATATTGTTCTTTTTTCATAATCATCGCTCTTTGTTTGTTTATAGCGCAAAAAATAAAAACCGCAGAGGTGATTAAATACCACCAAAAGAAAGCTTTATTTGTGAGAAAAAAATGATAAAAATTTTGTTTTCCCCCCAAAATCCATACCAGACCCTTATCTGAGCATGCAGCCTGCCAGGGCGGGGGGGGGGGGGGCGAGCAAGCACCCCCCCCAAACGTACCAGGCCCCATGCCCTCAACATGGGGAGGTGCTTTGGGGTCCCCCCTAAAGCACCTTGTCCCCAAGTTGATGGGGAGAAGGGCCTCACCCCCACAACCCTTGCCGGTGGTTGTGAGGGTCTGCGGGTGGGGGGGCTTATCAGAATATGGGATCCCCTTTAATAAGGGGGCCCCCAGATCCCAGCCCCCCCATGTGAATGAGTATGGGGTACATTGTACCCCTACTAATTCACCAAAAAAGTGTCAAAAAAGGAAAAAACCACAGGAGACAATTAGGGACAAGTCCTTTTTTAAAAAATGAAAAAAGTCTCCCCTGTTGTAATCCATCGTCAATCACGGCACTGAGACCTGAAGAAAAAACAAAAACAAAGGAGCTCCTCCCTAATGAGAGGGCTCCCGCTGACTGCTGTCTTTTGCCGTTTTACAGCTCTTATAAAGGCTAGGGCGGGGCCAGACGGTAATGTAACTGACTGCCCCGCCCCTTCTGATGTCATGTGACATCAGAAGGTGGCGGGGTCAGGTAACGTCACAGGGGGACCCCAAAGCACCCTCTCATGTTGAGGGCATGTGGCCTGGTATGGTTCGGAAGGGGGTGCTCGCTCATTCCCCCTCCTGCCCTGCCAGGCTGCATGCTTGGATAAGGGTCTGGTATGAATTTTGGAGGGGACCCTCACACCATTTAAAAAAAAAAACTGGTGCAGGGTTCCCCTTAAAATACACACCAGACCTGAAGGGCCTGGTATGGATTTTGTCATGGGGTTCAGCCTTAAAATCCATACCAGACCTGAAGGGCCTGGTATGGACTGGGGGGACCCCCATACAATTTTTTTCAGTGATTTGTGAGTGTGAGTGAATACATTACAGCCACGAGCGATTTTGATTGACAATTTTTCCTTTACAAATATCATTTTGCTCTGGCACTGTTCTAAACATCACACATATGCACCACTTTACAGGCATACAAAGGGGATCCCACAGGCACGATATTTAAAGGAATATTTCATTTTTATTGTTTCACTTTAAGCATTATTAAAATCACTGCTCCTGATTTAGGGCAGGACCCAGGTCCCCATACACATTTTAAGACAATAACTTGCATATAAGTCTTTAAAATGAGCACTTTTGATTTCTCATGTTCGTGTCCCATTGACTTTAATAGGGTTCACACATTCACACAAATTTTTTGCCTGTTCGCAAGTTCTGGTACAAACCAAACCGGGGGGTGTTCAGCCCATCCCTATTGGACAGGATACTCCAGGTGCGCCTGGACAGAGTCTTGTAAAGTGGGAGAATTATTGTTTTATCTCTGGAGTTAATCCCCTTTATAATGCATGCCAATATTCTGTTAGCTTTGCGTGCAGCAGCTTGGCATTGCATGCCATTGCTGAGCCTGTCATCTACTAGGACCCCCAGGTCCTTTTCCATCCTAGATTCCTCCAGAGGTTCTCCTCCTAGCGAGTAAACTACATTCATATTTTTGGCACCCAAATGCATTATTTTACATTTTCCAACATTAAACCTCATTTGCCATGTAGTTGTTAATTTCTTTAGATCTTCTTGCATGGTTTCCACATCCTGCGTAGAAGTTATTGCCCTGCTTAGCTTAGTATCGTCCGCAAAAACTAAGATTGAACGGTTTATCCCAACCTCCAGATCGTTTATAAATAAATTAAATAGGATTGGTCCCAGGACAGAGGGGGGACCCCACTTTCTACACCAGACCATTCCGAGTACAGTGCTCACTTTAAGCATATTTAAACCCAAAAAGAAAAATTTTATATATTGCAGCCTACCAATCCTTAGATGTGGTGGCTGCATTAATTTCCGTTTTTTTTTTTTTAATATATTTCATCTGGTGATTCTGCCGAAAATATACTACCCGTGTAGTGCCCTCTACGTTAGGTAGGTGTTACAGTGAGATTTTTGCTAGGTGAGGCAAATTTAGTCAGGCCTGACTTAAATGCAGGCCTGATTGTTTTGATTCTGGGCAGGGGAGTGGCCCACGGAGAGCTGGAGACTGCAGGAAGAAACACCCCTCAGTTACTCCTCCCCTTTTCTTCAGAAAGTTCTGGAAAGGGGGATGGGAAGAGGAGGTGAGGCTTCCTGAAGTATGTTAAGGAGCCCTGACCAATCCCCAACCTGGATTGGCAGGGGGCAGGCCTCCTTAACCACTTCAGCCCCGGAAGGATTGGCTGCTTTAGGACCGGAGCCCTTTTTGCGATTCGGCACTGCGTCGCTTTAACTGACAATTGCGCGGTCGTGCGACGTTGTACCCAAACAAAATTTGCGTCCTTTTTTTCCCACAAACAGAGCTTTCTTTTGGTGGTATTTGATCCCCTCTGCGTCATTTCTGATCGCCGCTATAAACAAAAGAAGAGCGACAATTTTGCAAAAAAACACAAATTTCTTACTTTTTGCTAAAATACAAATCCAAAAAAAAATATAAAAAAACATTTTTTTTCACCATTTTTGGCCGATTTATATTCTTCCTCATATTTGCGATAAAAAAAATCGCAATCGGCGTTTATTGATTGGTTTGCGCAAAAGTGGTCGCGTTTACGGATGATGAGAATT
>BLSH010485638.1:400175-422790 GCA_018402905.1 Glandirana rugosa | reverse complement strand
CGAATAAAAAAAATGGACGGGATCTATGTGAAGAGATTGTGTGTAAGACACGTTCCAAGATTTTAGACTGTTATGACTCGGTTTACAGAGCCACTTAAACACGTTTACAAGATTTTCTCAATGATTTGGGCGTTGTCATTTTTGTCAGACATATACGTCTTTTCGTACGAACAATATTAATGACACCTTGGATTCCCCAATTAGGACGCGTAACACACTTTTCCGACAAACTAGGACAGAAGAGACTAGAAGGGGAAGAAGGTGTCAGGGGTCAGGTAGAGAACAATCATGTAACGGAACCTCTGTGAGACGTGCGAGTCAAACCACACATAAAGGACTCTCGAAAAAAAAAAAAAAAAAAAAACCGCTCCTACGTACACTAGCCGTGTCCCGGTTACCCAAAAAAAAAAAAAAAAAAAAAGCTCTCAGGAAATACACACCAAACTGAGCGTGCAGAGTGTCTCCAAGGCAATGTACTAACAAGAGATGGACTGGGGACTGTGGAAGAAGGGGAAGATCAGAGAAGACAGGATCAAACAGCCTTTTCACACAATGCGCAGGATTAACCCCTTAGGTTCCACAGTAATTATAACAAGCATGCTTTTCTGCATATACAGACTGTTTTTACTGTTGCGGGTTTAGTAACTCTTTTAGAACATTTGCACAAATTCACCGAGACATTTGGCTCAGTATTGTCAGATTTTAGAACCTTGCACAGAATGTGTGTTAGAGAAGTGTATCTAGGGCAGGTAAAAAAAATAAGCACAGCAGTAAGTAAACCATTTATTGTAGATAAAAATAGAGCAACTCACAAGAAAGCAGCAAGTTGCTCTATTTTTATCTACAATAAATGGTTTCCTTACTGCTGCACTTAGATGGCGCTGCTCCTTTATCCTTGTATCTTCTCCAGAGTTCCTTCTAGCTTGTTATGAGCCAACCGCCACTGAATCAAGCACCTTTTGGATCTTAGGGACTGTCATTCGGACTTAATTTTTTTATATTGCCCTTACTCTTTTACAGTGCCTTGAAAAAGTATTCATACCCCTTGACATTTCCCACATTTTGTCATGTTACAACCAAAAACTTAAATATATTTTATTCGGATTTTATGGGATAGACCAACACAAAGTGGCACATAATTGTGAAGTGGAAGGAAAATGATAAATGGTTTTCAAAGTTTTTTACAAATAAATATGTGAAAATTGTGGCGTACATTTGTATTCAGCCCCCTTTACTCTGATACCCCTAACTAAGATCTAGTGCAGTGGTTCTCAACTCCTGTCCTCGGGACCCGCTAACAGGCCAGGTTTGCAGGATAACTGAAATATATCACAGGTGATCTCATTTGTTGCTCAGTGATTGCAGTATTCTAGTCTGCATCTCCCCAAGGTAATACTTAAAATCTGGCCTGTTGGTGGGTCCTGAGGACAGGAGTTGAGAACCACTGATCTAGTGGAACCAATTGCCTTCAGAAGTCACCTAATTATTATCCCAAGCTTTGAACATCTCACAGAGCACTATCCATCATCGGAAAATGAAAAGAGTATGGCACAACTGCAAACCTACCGAGACATGGCCGTCCACCTAAACTGACCGGCCAAGCAAGGAGAGCATTAATCTGAGAAGCAGCCAAGAGGTCCATGGTAACTCTGGAGGAGCTGCAGAGATCCACAGCTCAGGTGGGAGAATCTGTCCACAGGACAACTATTAGTCGTGCCCTTCACAAATCTTCACAAATGCCCTTTATGGAAGAGTGGCAAAAAGAAAGCCATTGTTGAAAAAAGCCATAGGAAGTCCCATTTGCAGTTTGTGAGAAGCCATGTGGGGGACACAGCAAATATGTGGAAACTAAGACTGCACATCACCCTGAACACACCATCCCCATCGTGAAACATGGTTACATAGTTAATCAGTTTGAAAAAAGACACAAGTCCATCCAGTTCAACCAAAAAAAGAAAAAATAGAAAAATTATATATAACCATACAATCCCTTATACAATCCTTCACCCACAGTTGATCCAGAAGAAGGCAAAAAAATCCCAGCAAAGCATGGATCCAATTTGCTATAGCGGGGGAAAAAAATTCCTTCCTGATCCCCCGAGAGGCAATCAGATTTTCCCTGGATCAACTTTATCTAAAAATGTTAATACCCAGTTATGGTGGTGGCAAAATCATGTTGTGGGGATGCTTTTCTTCAGCAGGGACAGGGAAGCTGGTCAGAGTTGATGGGAAGATGGATGGAGCCAAATACAGGGCAATCTTAGAAGAAAACCTGTTAGAGTCTGCAGAATACTGGAGAGGAGGTTCCCCTTCCAGCAGGACAACGACCCCAAACATCCAACCAGAGCTACAATGGAATGGTTTAGATCAAAGCATATTCATGTGTTAGAATGGCCCAGTCACAGTCCAGACCTAAATCCAATTGAGAATCTGTGGCAAAACTTGAAAATTGCTGCTCACAGACGCTCTCCATCCAATCTGACAGAGCTATTTTGTGACAAAGAATGGGCAAATTGTCCTCTCTAGATGTGCAAAGCTCAAAAGACATCCCCAAAAGACTTGCAGCTTTAATTGCAGTGAAAAGCGGTTCCACAAAGAATTGACTCAGGGGGGCTGAATACAAATGTACCCCACAATCTTCACATATTTATATGTAAAGAAATTTGAAAAACATTTATCATTTTCCTTCCACTTCACAATTATGTGCCACTTTGTGTTGGTCTCTCACATAAAATCCCAATAAAATACATTTACGTTTTTGGTTGTCATGACAAAATGTGGAAAATGTCAAGGGGTATGAATACTTTTTCAAGGCACTGTAATATTATTGTTTTGACACACCCCACGTTAGCCTCCCCTGAGTGCGCCAAATACCCCCTGGTTATCTAGGACAAGTATGTCATGGTGCAGCATGGTCTAAAATTGATTTAGCATGCAGGTACATACATGTTTTTAGCCCTAGGTTCATATTTGTATAAGGCTGAATTCACACATACTGTACTGCGGTCACAGGCATTTTACTGCATTGTAAAACGCCTGTCACCACAAGGGCACAATTGTTTCCCGTGTCCCATTACACAGCCTAGGGCTGTGCTAAAATTTAGACATGCTGCATTTTATTGCAGAGCACTGTACCAAATTGCATGACAATGTACAGCATTGCAACGCATCGTGCTGCTGTACATTACCATTAATGGAATGTAGGTTTTGTACACTTCACATAAGGTTTGTACGCAAAAAAAAAAATGAAGGGTGCCGTGTGATGCACGGAATCATGCACCACACTGCCCCCTACTGCAGCCAGCAACAGCGAGCTGCAGGAGCTGTACAGCACTGCAGGAGCTCTCTGTTGCAATGTGAATGGAGCCTACAAGTGAGCTGAATACTCAGAAAAGTCTAAATAAAATGAATGTAAATGAACAAAATATGAAAAAGGCAGGGGCGTAACTACAGGGGTTGCAATTGCAACCGGGTCCCCCCATGTGCTTCCCTTGTACACCTGAATAGGAAGGATGGGGGGGGGTGGCATTTAGAGGAGCCAATCTCCTCCATTTTCCTCCTAATGGAGGAGATTGGTTCCTCTATATGCTGCCGCCACCATCCCTCCTATCCAGTTTACTTGTCTTCTGCTGTTCTCAGGGTCCCTGTGTGCTTCCCTGGTTCCCCCACAGAGCTGCTGTCTTCCCCCCTCCTCTCTCCTGCCAGCTGCTGTAGAAGATGTGTCATGATGGAGAGATGGGTCCAAAAATTTGTCATTTACCAGCTCTTTCCTTTTCTGAATGTACAGAGTCATTGATTGGTACCAATTGGTTAATTCATAACTGAAGCATAGTAAACTGTTTTTTACTATACTTCTGTTTATGAATGAATGGGAGGCGGCGGTGCACAGCTATTGTTGTCCATTGATTCTGTGCAGCTGAGGCTACACAGATGGAGATTGAGGGCTGAGGTTTGTTTAGACCCCTGATATCTTATCAAAGCCCCCCAACAGGGCTCCTAAAAAAAAAAATGAAAAAAATGTAAAAATAAAATTGTAAAAGAAATAAAATGAAATGGTAAAAAATAATAAAATCAAAATCAAAAGGAAAACTACTGACACCAGTGAGGGAACTATCAGGATTGCAAAGGTTGCAATTGTGACCGGCCCTGGCATTTCACCACCATGGGGAGGCCTGAAGATGGCAGAAAGGGGCCCGCTGCAGAACTTGTGAAAGGGACCCCACTGCAGTACCGTAATAAAGGGACCGGCGATGGGAGTAAAGGGCCCCAGGATCAGTGGGAAGAGGCAAGGGCCCTGGCCAGGGGGGCCCTAAATAATTTCTTGCACCAGGACCCTGAAGGTTCTAGTTACGCCTCTGGAAAAAGATATCTGGATCTTAAAAATGGCGTTCACAAAAAGGAAGGATGTCTGATGCATACTAGTACAGTATGTGGCTTGCACCTGATTTTGGCTCACCAAACGCAAGGCATGATGGACTTTTAGTAAATGCCCCATGTCCACAGACGTGTGATAGCTCAACATCCAGGCGTACTGACTTTAGTAGGGACCAGCCAAACTTCTATTAGGGCATGGGCCTCCCCAGCTTGACAGAAGTCCATTGTACTTTTCTGTAGAAGGGGAAATTTTCCCATCAATCAGCAGCTTAAGCCACTGATCAGTGTATTCTTATAGTGGTTCTTGGCATAATGTGTCGGCGGGGGGGATTTCTCTATCCATACAAGTAAGGTGGGATATGTCCATTTTTTTAAAGGCCAACTCTGGGTAAACTTCTTTCTTTCCCCATGCAGTGAGGCTGTGTCCCCACTTCATGGGTCAACTGCTCGTTTTTTCTAGGGGTGAGCACAAAGTTTATACTCACCTGATCCACCGATCCTCCGGAAAACCACACTTCCCCATGGTCCAGTGATGGGCTGTTCCTGTCTATGGAGCATGCTCTGAGTGTGCTGACATCAAGAACATTCCATTTTCAAGACTGGTGGAGCGCGGGGGTGCCGGGTCTATCTGGTGTGGTCAGGTAAGTTAATCTGCGCTGTCCTCTCCCTAGAACCAAAAGAGCAGTTGCCCACACTACACAGGGAAAGTTTTGCTGTAAATTTTGTTTGTTTTTTGTTTTCTTCCTCTATAATATAATAAATCTTTCAGTATGTGGAGTGTAGAATAATGTAACATTTGCGTCCAGGGCCGGCCCTACCATGGGTCCCAGTGGGTCCATTGGACCCAGGCAGCACTTTAAGAGGGGCAGCAAATTGATCCACGGCCACCTCTCCTTCTCTTCTATTTACCCAGCAAATTGATGACCACGTTTCTTTTCCAGCAGTTTTGTGTGTCATTTTATTATTATTATTATAATACAGGATTTATATAGCGCCGACAGTTCGCACAGCCATGATGACAACTGCCCCCCCCCCCCCCGGGCCGCTTCATCTGCCCCTATACTACCCTAGCGTGCCCATTTACTACCCTAGCCTGTCCATATACTACCCTAGCGTGCCCATTTACTACCCTATCCTGTCCATATACTAACCTAGCGTGCCCATTTACTACCCTAGCCTTTTTATATACTACCCTAGCCTGTCCCTATACTACCCTAGCCTGTCCCTATACTACCCTAGCCTGTCTATATACTACCCTACACTGTCTATATACTAACTTGGCCCGCCCCTATACTGCCCTAGCTCGTCCCTTGGAATTGAACATAATGGTATTTCATATAATTTTGCATATAGACAAGATGCTATTGCATGTAAATCTGACTTCATGATAAATTTAATTTTAATTGTAATTATCATGATCAAAAAATGGGTGGGGGGGCCTTTTGGTGGGCGTGATTTTTTTTTTTTTTGGGGGAGGCAGCATTTCATTCTTGGACCCAGGCAGCACAATGTCTTGGGCCAGCCCTGTTTGCGTCTGTAAATTGTTTGCATAATGGATCTCCATAACTGGGACATACAGAAAAATATCACCCATATTAGATGTCTATTGATCATAATTTGCAGATATAACAACCAGGGCCGGCCCCACCATGGGCCCCAGTGGGTCCATTGGACCCAGGCAGCACTTTGAGAGGGGCAGCAAACAATCTCGGCCACCTCTCGTTCTCTTCCATTTACCCAGCAAATTGACAACAAAGATTTTTTTCCAGCAGTTGTGTGTCATGACAACTGCCCCCCAGCCACTCCATCTGCCCCTACACTACCCTAGCCTGTCCATATACCGCCCTAGCCTGTCCATATACTGCCCTAGGTCGCACCTTGGAATTGAACATAATGGTATGTCCTATAATTTTGCTGTTGCATGTAAATCTGACTTCCTGATAAATTTAAATTACCATATAAAATAATGGATGTAGGGGCTTTTTGGTGGGCGTTTTTTTTTTTTTTTTTTTTGAGGGGACCCAGGCAGCACAGTGTCTTGGGCCAGCCCTGATAACAACAATCCGGAATTTGAAAGAAAAAGTGACTCTTTATGGCTGAATGTACAGTAAACGGCCTTCCCAACCTTTGTGGAACATTTCAACCAAAATGTCCTTAGCCAAATAGGTCTTTTACTCATATTAGATGTCTATTGACCTAGCTTTGTACACATGACACCAATTCGGGAAAAGAGGGAAGTTTATTACATAAATGCACAAGGCACTTGCAATGGCGTTAGAGCCACATGTACATCATTATGTTTATCGTCAGTCGGTTTCACAATATATGTTGAACAGAGCTCCTGCAGATTTGCAATATAAAGGACTGCATTAGTTTAAGTTTCTTTTGGACAAACTATGACAATTTGTTCTGTTTGACTGAGCTATAGGTATGTGTTGGCTTCACAATAGTTAAATATTACTTTGAACACCGCTCTAAACTGCTTGTAAATCTGCATCTGTCATCTATTTCTCTGATCTTCACACTGTGTCGTTTGAATAGTATGCACTTTTGCATACAAATAGCTTTATGTGGATTGTGTTTAAGTTGTCATGTATAGTAATTGTTTGACTATTGAATGTCTCCTTAACCACTTCAGCCCCGGAAGGATTTCACACTTTAGGACCGGAGCCCTTTTTGCGATTCGGTGCTGCGTCGCTTTAACTGACAATTGCGCGGCCGTGCGACGTTGTACCCAAACGAAATTCGCGTCCTTTTTTTCCCACAAATAGAGCTTTCTATTGGTGGTATTTGATCACCGCTGCGTCATTTCTGATCGCCGCTATAAACAAAAGAAGAGCGACAATTTTGCAAAAAAACCCAAATTTCTTACTTTTTGCTAAAATACAAATCAAAAAAAAAAAATATAAAAAAAAATTTTTTTTCATCGGCCGATTTATATTCTTCCTCATATTTGTGATAAAAAAAAATCGCAATCGGCGTTTATTGATTGGTTTGCGCAAAAGTGGTCGCGTTTACGGATGATGAGAATTCATTTTTGGGGTTTTTATTTATTTATTTATTTTTTACTAGTAATGGCGGCGATCTGCGATTTTTAGCGGTACTGCGATATTTCAGCGGACATTTCGGACCATTTTGACACTTTTTTGGGACCATTGGCATTTATACAGCGATCAGTGCTATAAAAATGCACTGATTACTGTGTAAATGCCATTGGCAGTGAAGGGGTTAACCTGCAGGGGGCGCTCTAAGGGTTAACCGTGTTTCCTGGGCGTGTTCTAACTGTGGGGGGACTGCCCTAACAGGAGAAGGGAAGTGATCACACCTTCCGTGTAGAGCTGGCTGTGATCACAGCCCTTCCCCCTTCACAGAACGGAGGTCCATGTTTACTTACACGGACCTCCATTCTTTCACTCCGGGGGGGGGCATCGCGGGTGGCCGGCGGAGATCGACTCCACCGCACCCGCTCCCTGGCCCTCCCCGGACACAGTGAGCGCGCGGGCGCGCCTCCGGCGGCGCGCACGCGATCACTGGGCTCGATCTCGCGGCCGCTGTTGTATGACAGCGTTCCGCGTTACAGAGCCACTCTGTCGCCGTCAATTGCCGACCAGCGGTCGTCTCAAGCGGTTAAGATGAAATCTATTTATTTCCTAGGACATTGGTTCTCAACCACCAGGTCGTGGCCTACCTCTTTCCTGGGCCTCCAGCCAGTTGCATATCTAACCTGCCACCATGTCTCCCAGTTCCCTTAGTGCCAACCAGCCTTCCATAGTGGACTGCAGCATCCCTCAACCTCCCACAGTGACCTCAGCCCCCTAGCTTCCTCCAGAGCCTCCAGCACCCCTTAGTAATCACAACCCGCAACAGTTTCCAACAGTGTTCCTCAATCTCCAATTGTACCCCCAGGCCTCAGAGCTCTTAGATTTCACAGTGCCCTTCAAGCTCCCCCAGTGTCTCCCAGCCCCCTACGGTGGCCCATAGCTTGCTGCTGAGGCTCCAGCACCCCATAGTGCCCTCAGCCACCAACAGTGTCCAACACAGTGCCCTCTAGCACTTGCAGTGCCCCCCCCCCCCCAGTTGCCCCTGTTGCCTCTGCAAAGTCCTCAGCTTCCTAGGGAGACCCTCTACCCCTCCAGATATACATCCCCCACTGTTGCTCCCAGCTCCCTCCAGAAACCTCATCCCTTGCAGGTCCACCAAGTCTGATGCAGAGCTCCTTAACCATCTCCACAACCACCACCTAGGGTTGCCACCTGTCCGGGATTCACCCGGACAGTTCGGGTTTGGAATCATGCGTCCGGGTTTCAGACTGCCTGAAACCCGGACACATTATTCAGACTGGACTATGGCTTCTCGGCAGGGGTGCTGGCTGCAGTTGTTTAATCTGAGAGTGTCTGTTACACTCTCTTTCACACTGCCCAAAGCCATCACTAACACCCCCCTCCAAACACACACAGACACAAATGGGAGAGGAGTGAGGGCTCGGTCTGCACCTCTTCCTTCCGCCCCTACCCCTCTGTGTCTGCCCACACTCCAATCCCCGGCGCTGTGCCACAGAAAAGGAAAGTGGGGACGAGAAATTTGAAGCCCAGCAGCCTTGGATACATCTGGATGAGAGGTGCTGACTGCCAAGGGGTGAGTGAGCTCCCCATCCATTCCTGTCTGTGAGTGAAGTCTCCTCCCTTCTCTCTCCTGCCTCTGAGTGAGTACACTTAGGTAAATCAGGGTTCTTAGAGTTCCCCTTCCCACCAGAGGCCACAGTGTCCCACCTTGTCATCAGAGTTCTCTCCGTGCATCAGATTTCTCAGTGCTCCCCCTTAAATCAGGGTTCCCAGAGCATCCCTTATGTCAGAGTCCCCAGAGTTCTCCCTAACATCAGAGTCTGCAGAGTTCCCCCTTACAGTGAAAGGGAACTCTGCGCGTTCAGATGTAAAAGGGGAACTCTGTGGATGTAAAGATGGACACTTGTTAACTTCATATGATTAGAAATGTTATTTAATAGCAAAATACTCTATTTGTATAGTTTATACTATAAAAAAAAAATTGCCGTGCATCGCTAAAGTGTTCGGGTTTGACTTGAAGAAAAGATGGCAACCCTACCACCACCCCCACTGTGACACCCAGCTCCATCCAGAGCCTTCCAGAATTTCAATACATATGTCGCATTCCCATACTTTTATTAAATGAGTGGAAACTTTTTTTTTTTTACTGTTGGTGTTTGGAAGGTTTTAAGAGAATTTACCGGACCCTGGTCAATAAGGTTGAGAACCACTGCTCTAGGAAACATATGTCCTATGTCAGAAACAGTGATGGGCTTGGGCTTGTTCGTGATCTTACCATAGTCCAAATCAGCCAGAGCCAGGAAGCTGCCGCCTGTAATCTGTGGCCAGGGCATTCCCCCTTCAGTAACTGCATGCAGAGGCGGCTCTCTAATTAGGCAAATTAGGCGGTCGCCTAAGGCCTCACACTCACAGGGGCCTTGCAACCGCCTAATTTGGCACTGACACCAGCAGCACCGAGATAGAGAGTCACTGACACCAGCACTTTGAAGCTCTTAATATTTGCAATTTATAATTTTTTTTTTTTTTATCGCTTGACTTATTTTTCCCATTATGGACGTGAGTAGGGCCTCATGTCTAGGTTTTGCCTAAGGCCTCACAAAACCTAGAGACGCCTCTGACTGCATGCATACGCTCCCCTTTTATGCATGTGTCTGATGGATAGATACTAACCTTTTATCCCCTTCCAATTTAAATATATAAAATAAGTAGCGGAATTGTTTTCTAAACTATTTGTTTCACCTTTACATAATTGATCGTTTCTCACCCCTTGGGCTCATTAAATCTGGCTACACATTATACAATCATCTTGTACGCTTTTCCTTTAGATTTACCAAAATCATATAATCTGAGGTCAAACCTAAACTTTCAAATTGTATGCAATCAGGCAAGCCCTTGTACTACAGAGTTGAAAGTAAATCTAAAGGAAATTAAACAAAAAAAAAATTGTTGCATTGTATTTTTAAGAGGGAATATGACAGGTGGTGAAAGTCGCCTCCTCACAGGGCAACTGGTATGGCAGTACAGGCTGCCCTCCTGTACTGGGCCCAGCCCTCATAAGTTCAAAAGGGGCGCCTGGGCATCTGACGAGCAGGAGGGCTGGCTGCACTGCCTTATTGCTGACACTTGTGACTCTTGTGGATCCCCCTGCAGCACTGCTGGCTTCTTCTCTTATTTCTCCCTCCAGCTGCCTGCAGGGGGATTGGTTCTTGGATCTCTGCCCCCTTCCATCTGCTGTCTGGTGCTCTCTGTGTGCCCCCCTCCCCTGCAGCGCTTCTGGCTTTCCCCCCGTCTTCTCCCACTGCCAGCTCATGTGGGCACACAGGGGAATTGGTTTTAGGATGGAGAGCGGGGAGGAGACCCTTCCTTTCCTGAATGAACACAGTAAGTGATCAGTACAGATCATTCCTGTGCCCATCCATCACTGAAGCATAGTAAACAGTGTTCACTTGCTTCAGCTTGTGAATGAACAGTGTCAAAGCACTTCCAATTCATTCACTGTCCAGCGAGGCTGCAGAGAAAGGGTCCTTTCACACGGGCGGTCCGCCCGGTGGAATCTGCTTTGCTTAGTGGGGAATCGTTCTGCTAACTCCCCTGAGCAAGCGGACGAGAGGCCCCACTCTCATCTATGGGGAGATCAGATGAAAACAGACCGCCTGTCCGTTTTCATCCGCTCTCAGACGGGTGGAAAATATGGTCCAGCCTGGATTTCAGGGACTGGATCAGATCCAATAGCAGTCACCACTGACATCCGCCGCTCCATAGGGGTGAATGAAAAGCTGACAGGCAGACCTGATTGGAGCGCTCATTTGAAAGGGTACTAAGGGACTGATTGAATATGTGTCATAGGCCCATTTCTCTGTTTTATGTGTGAGGCATCTGGGGTCTGTTTGACCCATATTTCCCCAAAGGGGCAGTTAAAAATAGGAAAAATAAATACAATTCTAAAAAAATAAAAAAAATTTAAATTCTAAAAAATCATTAAAAAAAATGAAGGACTCGTTCAAATAGACTCTTCTCTGAAGAGCGATTCAAATGCTGACTGCTCTTCAGAGAGTGGTGAGGAGGCATATTACCCCTTTACCGCTTGCTTTAACCCCGCACTAGCGCAACCTCCTTGCAGAGAAGTGCTATTCATTTGAATGGGTCCCGTTCGATGGGGGTACAATTCTGCCATGGCCGCAGCAAAGCATTGCATCGAGGCTGTGGCATTTTAGTGAAATTATCTTTTGATATTGTCGGGTGGAGCCCTGTCAAGTAGGGTGTATGGTAGGGTTGCCACCTCATCCCTTTAAACCCGAACACATACTAATTACACAGGTTCTGTGGCTGATTAAGGTGGTAATTAAACTCACTTGGTGCCTCATCTGCATTAAATTAGCCTCAGAACAACCTGTGTAATTCATATATGTTTGGGTTTAAAGGGATGAGGTGGCAACCCTAGTGTATGGGGCACCGTGATTTGTAACAGCAGCCCTGCCTCCTCGCCACCAGTTTTGACCCTTAAAAGCATGCACTACTGCACATCAACTGCATGCATTGCACAGGATTGCAGGGCTGTTGCAGTGCGTCCCATTCTTGAATGGGTCATGTTCACCGGGGGGGGGGGGGGTACACTTGGACAGGGGGAATCATTGTTTGCTGCACCATAGCATGTGTATACCCCTGTATGCTTGTGGGTGGGGGGCAGTGAAAACGCAGGTCAACTGCCTGTTGTTACCACCCCCCAACTGCAAGTGTAAACTGGGCCTTTCTTTGGCCCAGAGTTATGTTGTGTCCCTTTTGAAATTCTCCAAGTGGCCCAGATATTCTACACATAAAACCTTATCCTGAAGATGCACAACCTGACCCTCTACAGCTGTGTGTATTTTATTTTCTGCAAAGCTGAGTTTAATTGTTTAATTAGAAAATACTTCAGGTGTGTGTAGCCTGAGTAATAAGGGAAGGCAGCCAGTGTATGTCCCCCCCCTACCTGTATCATGCCATGGATAAATTAATCTATGGGCAGCTTTAAGCCTTGTACACACGATGCGACGGTCGTACGACCGTTTTCATACGACCGCTGCACCGTGTGTACGGGCCTTAAGGCTCCATTCACACCAATGCGTTTTTTTTCATGCTTTTTTTTATTTTTACAGAAATGCAGGGAATCTTCTTTAACATGGGTTCCTATGGAACATGTTCACATCAATGCTTTTTTGTGCCTCTGTGTTTTTGGAAAGAGTCGGGGACTTTTTTAAACGCAAAACGGTGCTTTTTTGCTTTTGTTTGGTTCAATAGACGTCAATGGAGAAGCTGCAGAAAAGCATGGAGCGCATTTTACAGTGATTTGCATTTTTAAATCTGCCCAACAACAAACTTTCCTCCCAAAAAAAAAAAAAAAAATCATAAAAACAGTTGAAACGCCCAAAAGCAAGATGCATAGATGTGAATCGAGCCTAAGAGCAGTGCATCCCTCCTGATGTGGATCGGTGCAGCCTGTCAAAGTCTATGGCAGATTGCGGCTGGACAGGGCTGAACGCTGTACCGCATTGTGATGCTGTTTGGGGCCTTGTGCGGTCATGTCATATTTTTTAAAGAGGCATTAAAAATGCATTTTCTGTAACCATCCAGGAAGCTATACTCCTAAGAAAAAGCCAATTAAGGCTTGTTCACACCTAGTGCACAAAACACTCTGCCTTTTGCAGACGCACCGGTGCCACTGCCACTAATTCTTAATGGCATCCCCACGCATCTAGCAAATGTGCGTTAGATCACGCCCACATACATACAATCCAATGAGAGTGCCAAACAAATGTTCAAGGTATTTTAACCGCTTGCCGACCCGCACAACTTAGTTATACGGTGGCAGAGTGGCTCTCCTGTGCCAGATCACATACTAAGTACGTGATCCAGCACTTCCGAGTAGGGGGCGCGCACGTGGGCCCTCGGTGCCATGGCTGTGCTATGATTAGACACAGCTGATTGGCCAGGAGAGACACAGAACAGAGCCTTGCCTATGTAAAAAAGGCAGAGCTCTGTTCTGTCAACAGGGAAAGAAAATCCATCACTTTCCTTAGTAAAAGCAGCACACTGTGTACACAAAAACACTGGCTAGGCACACATTTAACCCTTTGATCGCCCTAGATGTTTAACCCCTTCCCAGCCAGTGTCATTAGTACAGTGACAGTGCATATTTTTGCACTGATCGCTGTATTAGTGTCACTGGTTCCCACAAAGTGTCAGTTAGTGTCCAACTGTCCACCGCAATATTGCAGCCCCATTATAAGTCACTGATCGCCGCCATTACTAGTATAAATAAAATTTAAAAAAATTCCAGCATATATTCCATAGTTTGTAGACGCTATAACTTTTGCGCAAACCAATCAATATACGCTTATTGTGGTTTTTTTTTACCGAAAATATGTAGCAGAATACATACTGGCCTACGTTTATGAAGAAATTCGATTTTTTAAATTTTTTCAATGGATATGTTTTATAGCAGAAAGTGAAATTTTTTTTTTTTAATTGTTGGTATATGTTTGTTTATAATGCAAAAAATAAAAACCGCAGTGGTGATCAAATACCACCAAAAGAAAGCTCTATTTCTAAGGAAAAAAAGGACATCAATTTTATTTGGGTACAGTGCTGCACAACCGCGCAAAAAATGTCCTGGTCATGAAGGGCGGTAAATCTTCTGGAGATCAAGTGTTTAATGATAAAAATGCGCACATGCGTTTCTTCGATGAGATCGTGCCGCAATTGGACATGCGCGGGAGTGACGTTACGCGGCTCCTGCCAATCACAGATTTATTTTTATTTTATTTACTTATATAGCGCCGTCAATTTACGCAGCGCTTTACATATACATTGTACATTCACATCAATCCCAACCCTCAAGGAGCTTACAATCTAAGGTCCCTAACTCACATTCATACATATACTAGGGGCAATTTTTAGACAGGATCTAATCAACCTACCAGCATGTCTTTGGATTGTGGGAGGAAACCGGAGTACCCGGAGTAAACCCATACAGGCACAGGGAGAACATGCAAACTCCAGGCAGATAGTGTCGTGGTCGGGATTCGAACCTGCGACCCTTTTGCTGCTAGGCAAAAGTGCTATACACTACACCACTGTGCCGCCCAGATGCAGGTAAGTGTCACATAATGGGCTAGTATGCAATGCATACTAGCCTATTGTGCTTTTACATTGCAGGGTAATGAAATGGAACGAAGAGGAAGTAAAACCCATCTTAATATTCAGCCATTTGGGGTCAATGGAAGCTAATTTAAATACAGTTTTGCCAGAGAGATTTGCTAACCACTTGCAAGGCCAGTCACATGATCTAGGAAAGTCAATTACCAAATTCTAAACCAATCCCAGAGTGTGTTTTGCCAATGACTTCAAAACGAGTATAAAAACCTGGTCTAGGCTCAATACTCCACCAAATATTCAAGATGGATCTATCCTAAATGGGGGAGAAAGGATTCTTGTTTTACAAATGAGGGGACAGTTGTGAAAGTGTATTTGGGCTCTTTCACATGGGTGGTAGTGCCTACCTCCGGATCTGCATGAATTACTTTGCAGAGGGTGGCATAGCAGCAGCTTCCTGGAGTCCAGGGGATGATCTTGTCACCTCTTATGGGGTTTTTTCCCCAAGGGCAGTGGTGTATCATCCATGGGTGCAGGGTGTTCACTGAATACGGGCCCTGAGGGGTGGGGGGCCCACTGTGCTCTGACCCACACTGCACCCATGGATGATCTCTCCCTGGATGACAGCCGGGAATGATCGGTGCGGTGTGGGCTTGCACATGGGCCCACTAATTTCAGGATACGCCCCTGCCCAAGGGGGATTCTTTATTGAAAAAAGTTTGGCTCACGGTTGCGGTACACTCCCCTTGACCTCCATGGATGAGTTTGACAGGTGGTGCAAAGCATTGCAGTCAGGGCATGTGTACAGCCCCACCTGGCTGTAATGTTGGAATTTAGGTGGTCAGCCAGGGTGCAGAGCGTGTTTACCGTACCCCCCACTGCCCATGTGAAAGAGCCCTAAGCCATCATTCCTTGCAGCAAACAATGAAAACCATCTATCATGGTAGGGAATTTACTAATGTTTGGCATGTAATATCACGCCACAGACGCAGTGATGCACACGTCAACATCCTGTATTGATTTTTACAATGCTTTATGGCATGCAATTGCACACAATTTTATACGGATGCGCTAATATGCCCCAGGCGAGCGCAGTCTGTAAAGCCACGGTTTTATGGCAAGCTGGTAGTAAATCAGGACCTTAGCCTCAGGTTTGTTAACAAAGTACTTGCGCAATCAAATATGATTTCCGATGTACTTTATACAACTTTGGTAATCATGTATCCATTTTGAAATGAAAGGTTATTACACATTTTGGACTTTCATCCTTAACAATGGCATATGGAGAATATCCTTTATGGATTGTTGCGCACATGTGAAGGCCACAATCTGTCTTGAGAACCTATTGTTAAAGTGACCCTATTGCAATAATTAAAATGGGAAAAAAGATATACTTCCAAAAGAAGAGAGTATACAGTATATTTATCTATCCCACATCCCACACTGCAATCAGGGGAGGGCTGGGCCAGGGGGCAGGGTGGCAATTGCCCCCCAGGCCACCCCAACTTACATTCGAAATGGCTGGTGGCCATTGCCTGTTGAGAATATTTTCTTTTTGTGGAGGAAGTAGGGGCCAGGGGCACGGCCGCCAACTAACTGCAAGCAGAGGGAGTCGCCCAGGGCCAGCTCTACCATGGATGATGTCTATTATAGGAGGCGGCCCAAAAGGCGGGACTTCGTATGACAGCGTCCGCGCCAGGTAAGCAGGAGATCCCTGCTCTTTGTAATCTGGCGGCTCTCCTCTTTCTGCATTGCAGGCTGCATTGGATGGGCACTGGTGAGGCTGCAGGGCACTGGTGAGGCTGCATTGATGGGCACTGGTGAGGCTGCAGGGCACTGGTGAGGCTGCATTGATGGGCACTGGTGAGGCTGCATTGATGCATTCTTTATTAAAGCTCCTTTGTTGCTATTAACATTAAATGATGTTACCACATTGTATCATATTTGTATTGCTTCATAACATCAATATCCATTCTAAAACCAGGTGGGCATGGGTGGTGAGCTGATTCGGTGGTTCAATGGGCCACTTTATTGGACTTGCCCCCCAGGCCTAAGGCTGCCAGCCCTCTCCTGACTGCAATCCACTGAGGCTTGGCTGAGTTAAGCCTCTTACGCACGATGCAATGATCATATGACCGAACGGCACAAATCGTTTGTTGGCTGTTGTATCTCGCGTACTGACATGCCCTAAACGATCGTACGACCAAGCCGAACTTAGTGACGTGTTATGAACGTATAAAGAGAAAGTTTAGATGCATGTAATTAGCGTGCTGGCCATTCCTGACTTCTGAGCATGCGTGTTTTGCACAATACAACTTGTTGGACCAACTTCTCTGTACACACGATACAGCAGTCGTACGACCGCTTGTTGGTACTACCAAAGTTTACTAGTCTGCTCATGCAAATTCTGTTGTACGACCGTCGTAAGTAGGCTGTTCTAATCGCACGTACTAACAGTCGGATTATCATACAACGAGCGGTTGTACGACCGTTTGCATACGACCGTCGGACCGTGTGTACGAGGCTTTAGTGTCAGGCCTAACCAATTATATGCTAGCTGATCCTGGGAGCTCAAGCAAAAGAAGTTGGAGGAGCAGAGGAGTAATGGTCTGCAGCAAGAGTAGTGCTGGAGGTGTTGAGCAGTGGTTTAACATCCCTCAAACGCCTGATTTTAATGGCAGGCATTTGTGGAGCAGTCTTAAAAGAAAATGCGAACCCAAGGGCGCTTGTGTGCAGTGTTGCCCACTGTCAGTTTGTAACACCAAAGTAAAAACCAGCAATATTGCCTTTGTTGAAATTGGTACCAAACAGGACCAGCCTGACGGTGACAGGACTAAGCGGTGTCGCGAAACATGTCTTCACGCTGATGGGACCCCCTATCCAGTGCCTGCATTGCAGACACCAGAAGCTCTTGCCCTCCGTGCCTTGGTCTCTGTGTTCTAGTGAGGCAAATGTCACCTCCACTGCACAGCCTACATCATCTCCAGTGGCTCTGCGAGGACACGGTGGCTCGATCCCCTGCTGGATCACACATTACCATAGCCCAGGGAGACCTCCGGTTCCACCAGGGAGTACTGTTAACCAGCCTGTATAGCAACGAGCATCCCGGCTCCTCCCCAAGCCTTCCATGGGTTTATATGTAAGTCTTCAATAAACTTTCAATTTTTAATAGTAACCCAGGCTGGTCCTGTTTGTTACCAATTTCAACAAACACAATATTGCTGGTTTTTACTTTGGTGTTACAAACTGACAGTGGGCAACACTGCACACAAGCGCCCTTGGGTTTGCATTTTCTTTTATTTACTGTACTCCCACCCCGGAGCTGAACCTAGGCTGCAAGGTACCTGCAGCAAGTCCCTCAGTCCCCTGTGTGTCCACAAGTCGCAATATATTATCAGCGCCTAATCCTTTTTAGTTTTCTTATGGAGCAGTCTTAATGTGCCTTAACGCTCATCAAATGCTTCAAAACTGCGCATAGGGCATTTGGGGATCATTTTTAACTCGTTATTAATGCTTGTAAAATGCCAGTGTAACACCCATACTAAAGCTCATTGACACCAGTGTAACACCCATACTAAAGCTCATTGACACCAGTGTAACACCCATACTAAAGCTCATTGACACCAGTGTAACACCCATACTAAAGCTCATTGACACCAGTGTAACGCCCATACTAAAGCTCATTGACGCCAGTCTAACGCCCATACTAAAGCTCATTGATGCCAGTCTAATGCCCATACCATAGCTCATTGACGCCAGTGTAATGCCCATACTAAAGTTCATTGACGCCAGTCTAACGCCCATACTAAAGCTCATTGACTCCAGTCTAACGCCCATACTATAGCTCATTGACGCCGGTGCAATTCCCATACTAAAGCTCATTGACGCCAGTCTAACACCCATACTAAAGCTCATTGACGCCAGTGTAACAATTTAAAAAATTATGTTGCGCTAGACCTTAATAGTTAAAGTTAGTTAAACAATATTGTTTTATATTGGAACTAAATACATGGTAGAATTGGTTAAATTTCCTCGCTCTGGTTGGATATCTCACAACATATATTCATACGGTATCTATGCGATGATATCATCGCTTTGACTAACTGAATGTAGAGCCAATGATTACTATTAAGAGTTAACTTGTTCCTTGTGTAAAAATGAGGCTCGTTGATTGAAAGCAGGTAATCGCAATCATAGCGAGGTTTGGAACACAAATATGGAGCGCGTGTGCTATGTAACCAGAGCGAGGTTTGGAACACAAGTAGGAGGTATCTATGGTGGTGACGCAGGACGTTGCCCGTGCCCCAGGAAGACATGACCTATCACAAAACATGTAGGGCGGAGTTTACGACTGACATCACTACACCACATGTTGTATCCCGCGAGGACGGGCGTTTTTGTTATTCTGCTGGCAGAGTTCGTTTATTGACCAAATGCGAGAGATTGTATTGAAAATTGTGAGTACCCTGTTTTAGAATTTTATGTCCTAAATAAACAAGTGTTACAGTATTACGCTACGAAGTCCCTATTTTTTATGGCATATGGCGTGAGAGCCTGCTGAGGTCTGCTGTCCAGATTACCTTACCCTGCTGTGGATGCCGTGGAATTCCGGTGACCTAGGAGGATTGAGCTGCTACCATCTGGTCCCTGCAGAGGGCTATATCTGCCTGTGAGGTTTGACCCTTGCTAGCGATAGCGGTCTTTATTTCTGGTAAGGGTTTATATTTACCCCTTCCCTGTCACTGGAGGTGCCTGCATGGTCTATGGTGGTGGAAGTAGGAGTGATCTCCTCTCTGGATCTCATCGGGACTCTGGATGTGTCAATTTTTTGCTTATATTCTCAATCACGATTGACCCTTTCACACGATTTGGGACTATATATCATATATTTTTTTGTTATATTTTTTCATTATTTTTCCTCACAATATTTTGCACTGTTCTTTGTTCTCTTTCGCACTATAATTATGTTTATGTTATGTAAACATTCTTATGATATGTTTATTCATATTGATATATGCACGGTGTTATTTAACTATTAAGGTCTAGCGCAACATCATTTTTTATGTTATTGTTGCAGCTGTCACATATGTTAATTCCAGAAGCGCGGTATTGTTTTGAATGTTTGACGCCAGGGTAACGCCCATACTAAAGCTCATTGACGCCAGTCTAACACACATACTATAGTTCATTGACGCCGGTGTAATGCCCATACTACAGTTCATTGACGCCAGTCTAACGCCCATACTAAAGCTCATTGACGCCAGTGTAATGCCCATACGAAAGCTCATTGACGCCAGTCTAACGCCCATACTAAAGCTCATTGACGCCAGTGTAACGCCCATACTATAGCTCACTGACACCAGTGTAATGCCCATACTAAAGTTCATTGATGCCAGTGTAACGCCCATACTAAAGCTCATTGACGCCAGTCTAACGCCCATACTAAAACTCATTGATACAAAAGAGAAAGGGTAGCCCCTGGAAGTCGCACTTCCAAGATGCCCTAGAGAGGTGAATAGAGTGGCAACCTCAGCCTGAACTTCAACCAAGTCACGTCCCAATGCGTTTCAGTCTGCCCCCCGGAGCTTAGTCATGGGGTTACCCCTTTCTCTTTTGTACCTTTGCAGGAGGCAGGACAGGCTCCATCCCCTGTCAGCACTCCAAACACCAGCTGTGGATGCACCATCTGCATACCCCCTTTCTGCCAAGCCTGAGCGGCACACACATCCTTTTATCAGGTTAAAGCTCACTGACACCAGTCTAACACCCATACTTAAGCTCATTGACGCCAGTCTAACACCCATACTAATGCTATAGGAGTGTGTGTTAAAAATTAAGTCAAGTGTGCACAAGCCCTAAGAGCAGGAATCTGGGCACAGTGCAGACACACAGGGGAGCAAGTACCAGGCTAGAGTTCGCCACACTGTAATTGATGAGATATGGCTCTTGTTGGGGTACCAGGACTGGGTGCACCGAGCCTTCAGTGGAGTTTTTAAAGTTACAGATGGATTTTTTTTGACATGACAATTTCAACATATGACCCATGGGATTGTCTAGGTGGACACCTGCGCACAAAGAGAAACACACAGCGTGAGTGTGCCCATACACAGCATACAGGCAGATAAGGATCAGAAGCCAAATCCAAAACAGGTCAGACCAGGATACTGAAGACAGAAGAGATTACCCCAAATACAGGAACAGGCAAACTTGTATTAAGTATATAACTGGCCACAGGTTCTGCTTTAAAGAGTTTAAAAAACAAGCAAGCCAAATCCCATTTTAATCCCAGGCCAAATATATATACTGTATATGTGGTGACATGCTAGTCAGTAGAGTAAATTCTTCAGCAGATCTATTTTATTAACAAACAAAAAGAAAGGAAGTGAGGATAATAAATATCTGTGGTCAGACAGGTAAATACAGGTTGATATCTTATCTCTTTCTTGGTGATAAAACTGTTATTCTATTACAGAAGCATATCACTAGTTCAGCAAAAAAAAATAATATCTGCTTATTTCACTGGGCCACTTCTGTGGTTCTGCGGTATTAATCATCAGGGGTAAAGCCGGGTACATGGATCGAAATTCGAACGGTTCAGCAGGGATCGGGCAAATTTGATCCATTTATGGGCAGGCTGGTCATACACAAGTTGACCAGTGTCTGGTTGGCACAGCCACCACATCTAAGGACTGGTAAGCTAGAATATATTACAAGTTAGCTTTTGGGTTTAGATAGGCTTATGCAAATTAACTTGCCTTGACAACCTCCCTATTAGGGCCCTTTACCACTCCAGGGCCCCATAGGACATGCAAGGGCTGCTATTATTATTATTATACAGAATTAATATAGCGCCAACAATTTACGCAGCGCTTTACAACTTGAGGGTAGACAGTACAAACACAATACACTTAAATACAGTAGGAATTAGAGGGCCCTGCTCGTTAGAGCTTACAATCTAAAAGGGAAGGTCAAGAGATACAAGAGGTAATAACTGTGGGGGATGTGCTAATGGAGAAGATAAATGTACAGTTGTTAGGTGGGAGCCAGATAGGCTTCTCTGAAGAGATAGGTTTTCAGGGATCGTCTGAAGGTGGACAAACAAGGAGAAAGTCAGACAGATTGGGGTAGAGCATTCCAGAGGATGGGAGAGGCTCTGGAGAAGTCCTGGGGGCGAGCATGGGATGAGGTGACAAGGGAGCTAGAGAGCAGGAGGTCTTGGGAGGAGCGAAGAGATCGATTTGGTTGGTATTTTGAGACCAGGTTAGTGATGTAGCTGGGGGCTAGGTTGTGAATTGATTTATAAGTTATTGTTAGGATCTTGAATTTAATACGTTGGTTGAGTGGCAGCCAATGTAGGGATTGACACAGTGGTGTAGCAGATGCCGAGCGGTTTTTAAGGTGGATGAGCCTGGCGGCAGCGTTTATAACGGACTGAAGTGGGGATAGACTATTTAGAGGTAAGCCAGTGAGGAGGGAGTTGCAGTAGTCGAGGCGAGAAATGACCAGGGAGTGGATTAGTAGCTTTGTGGCGTCATCGGTTAAGAAGGGGCGTATCTTGGAGATGTTGCAGAGGTTGAGGCGGCAAATTTTGGATAGTGATTGTATGTGGGGCTGAAAGGTTAATTGGGAGTCTAGGATTACACCTAGGACCTTGGCGTGGGGGGACGGGTTGATAGTTGAGCCATTGATTTTGACAGAGAAATCTGGGGAAGTGGCACGTGGGGGAGGAAATATCATAAGCTCGGATTTGGATAGGTTGAGTTTGAGGAAGTGATGTGACATCCAAGCTGATATGTCTATCAGTAAGTTTGTGATGCGTGAGGAGACAGATGGAGAGATCTGGGGGGTTGAGAGGTAGATACTGAAAGCCATGGGAGGCAATCAGCTGACCCAGGGAGGAGGTGTAGATTTAGAAAAGGAGAGGTCCAAGAACAGAACCTTGGGGGACACCGACAGAGAAGGGAAGATGAGAGGAGGAAGCAGAGTTGTAGGTGACACTGAAGGAGCGGTGGGATAGGTACGATGAGAACCAGCTTAGAGTACAGTCA
>BLSH010485638.1:330123-340182 GCA_018402905.1 Glandirana rugosa | reverse complement strand
CCTTACTCCTCCACACCTTGTCCCATACATTTCCACTGACGTACAGGTTTACACCGTGTGGAATTGACCGGAAGAATGGATAAGGGAGCCCCTAATGGATGGGCCGCCATGGGACACACTACACATGGCTATGCTTAATTCAAGTTAAATCCAGTTGTGTGTACTACACTCCTCACAGGACCTGAAATGACTTGTGAAGGAAGCATGGTGCTTACATTGTAGTGTACATTAAAATCCAACTTGATCATTGGCATACTGAAATCACAGTTTTTTTTTTTTAATTCCGGCACCTCCAGCAGGCATAGGTCCTGACTGGGGAACGCTGTGCACCTCAAGATCAGTGGCAGTATTTGCCACCAGTTAAGGTGTGCCACATTTGGACATGCAGTCACCTTTACATACCCTGTTCCACACCTCCTCATTCCATATACCATGCTGTACATTCCCTGTTCGACATTGCCTCATTCCATAAACCATGCTGTACATTCCTTGTTCCACATCACCTCATTCCATATACCATGTTGTACATTCCCTGTTCCACACCTCCTCATTCCATAAACCATGCTGTACATTCCTTGTTCCACATCACCTCATTCCATATACCATACTGTACATTCCCTATTCAGCACCACCTCATTCCAATATGCAATTCTGTATTTTCACTATTCCACACTGCTTCATTCCATATACCATGCTGTACTGTATATTACCTATTCTGCACTGCTTCATTCCATATACCATGCTGTACTGTATATTACCTATTCTGCACTGCTTCATTCCATATACCATACTGTACTGTATATTACCTATTCTGCACTGCTTCATTCCATATACCATGCTGTACTGTATATTAGCTATTCTGCACTGCTTCATTCCGTATACCATGCTGTACTGTATATTACCTATTCTGCACTGCTTCATTCCATATACCATGCTGTACTGTATATTACCTATTCTGCACTGCTTCATTCCATATACCATACTGCACTGTATATTGCCTATTCTGCACTGCTTAATTCCATATACAATACGGTACTATATATTGCCTATTCTGCACTGCTTCATTCTATATGCCATGTTGTACATCTCCTATTCTGCACTGCTTCATTCCATATATATGCTGTACTGTATATTACCTATTCTGCACTGCTTCATTCCATATACCATACTGTACTGTATATTACCTATTCTGCACTGCTTCATTCCATATACCATACTGTACTGTATATTACCTATTTTGCACTGCTTCATTCCATATACCATGCTGTACTGTATATTACCTATTCTGCACTGCTTCATTCCGTATACCATGCTGTATTGTATATTGCCTATTCTGCACTGCTTAATGCTATATGCCATGTTGCTGCGTCATTTCATATACCATACTGTACGTCCCCTATTCCAGACTGCCTCATTCAGTATTTATGCTGCTGGGGGATTAATTGATGCTTCTGGGGAATGATTATTGCTGATGTGGGATTTTCTTTTGCTGCTGGGAAGATTTATTTTTGCTGCTGGGGGATTTATTGCTGCTGCTGGGGGGTTTTATTGGTGCATGTGTGTGCTTCCCCCTCCCATCTTTCCTTTCCTATTCGAGAGATTCACCCTCACTTTCTGTCCTGTAGAACAGAAAGTGAGAGGAAATCCTCTCTCAGGCAGTTGTCAGCAGAACATTGAAAGACTTTTCCCTTCTACTCCTGTTCTGGGAATGGATACACATTATGCATTTTTCATCACTTTCAGACCTGATGACAATTGTCACTCGTACAAACAAGTGAATCTCCCTAGGGGGAGGCAGATGGCGAAAAAAAAAAAAAAATATGACCAGACTTCTAATCAATTACCACCCTGTCTGAAATTAAAATAAAAAGTTTTAACTTGAGATACACTTCAACTACAACTAACACGTTTTAAGCAATGGCAGGAGCTACTTTTTTTTTGGGGGGGGGGGGGGAGTGAGTTAAAAGGATTAACCCTGTTGACCAGAGACATTTTTGTGTGTGTGTTTTTTTAATGTAATTTTATAAAATTTAAAAGCCCAGAGATGCTCATCCTGTGGTCCCCCAGCTGTTGTGGAACTACAAGTCCCATCATGCCCAAGCCTTTGGTAAACATGCTTGTAACTGTTAGCCTTGCAATGCCTCATGGATCGTGTAGTTCTGCAACAGGTGGAGGGCCGCAGGTTGAGCACTCATAAGTAATTTATATGGATTAAACTATATAATTTAACCACTTGCTGACCCTGGATTTTTATGACATTTGATGTTTACAAGTAAAAATATTTTTTTTTTTTTGCTAGAAAATTACTTTTTATATATATATATATTTTTTACAGAGACCCTAGAGAATAACATGGCGGCCACTGCAATATTTTATTTTATGCCTTACTGTATTTGCGCAGCTGTCTTTTAAACTCAATTTTTTTATGGAAAAAAATTAAAAATAAAGCAAAACTTACCAACCGGGCCCCTTTTTTACATTTGTTGGTTACAAGCTAAAAAGAGTTTTTTTTGCTAGAAAATTACTTAGAACCCCCAAACATTATATATATTTTTTTCAAACACCCTAGAGAATAAAATGGCGATTGTTGCAATACTTTTTGTCACATGGTATTTGCGCAGCGGTCTTTCAAGCGCGATTTTTTTGTAAAATTTTCACTTTTTTGAGTTAAAAAATAAGACAACAGTAAGTTAGCCCAATTTTTTTGTATATTGTGAAAGAGGATGTTACACCGAGTAAATAGATACCATACATGACATGGTTTAAAATTGCGCGCACTCGCAGAATGGCGACAAAGTCCGTTACTTAAAAATTTCCATAGGCGACGCTTTAAAAAATTTTATTGGTTACCAGGTTAGAGGTGCAGAGGAGGTCTTTTGCTAGAATTATTGCTCACACTCTTGTACACGCTAAAATTTTTGCGCAAACCAATCAATATACGCTTATTGAGATTTTTTTTACCAAAAATATATAGCAAACTACATTTTTGACCTAAATTTAAGAAGAAATTTGATTTTTTTATTTTTTTTATAGGATTTGTTTTATAGCAGAAAGTAAAAAATATTTTTTCATTCAAAATTGTTGGGCTATTTTGTTTATAGCACAAAAATAAATTTAAAAACCCAGTGCTGATCAGATGCCACCAACAGAAAGCTCTATTTGTGGGGAAAAAAATGACATACATTTAATTTATGTACAGCGTTGCATGGCCGCGCAATTTAGTTAAAGTAACGCAGTGCCGTATAGCAAAAAATGGCCTGGTCATGAAGGGGGGTAAGTCTTCCGGAGGTCAAGTGGTTAAAATTCAACTCCAGTGTGGGCATTAAAACAAAAGTGGATGACCCAGCAGCTCCTGAAAACAATAAAGCAGCCCCTAGTGCTCTACTCGCCTGGTCTCCAGTGCTGCCACCTACAGGCTACCTAGTTAAGCATTGTGGTGCCACTCCTTTTCCAGCTTAAATGATGCCCAGTGTCCTTCAACCCACTTTCTTGAGATCGCTTTAACATTATTTCATTAACCCAAAGTTCTTTTCATTTGCAGGCCTTTGCGGAACATTTGTCCCTTGCATTTTGGCATGCAGAGTAGCCTCAGACTTCGGGGAGTGCTGCTGCTTGCAAATTCTCTTTGGTAGCGCACTGGCCCTGCGCACCGGTATAAGAGAACGATACCACATCCCGGTATGGATTAGACTAACGCACACAGTCATTTCTTCTGTTTTTGCTATTAAAGCGGAACTAAACTGTATCTAAGCACTATTTCATTCATTTTTAATATTCAAAGCAAGCTCCCCCATCCATCCACGTCTCCATACTTTATTTTGCTGAGAAATCACTTTAAAAAAACACCCTCCTAGCATTTCTAGCTGCAGCCATCTTGAGTAAGGGCAGATGATTTGTGTAGCATTTACTTCCTGGAATTCATCTGCCCTTAGCTCAGGCATGCAGGCAGAAGGGGGTGCTTAGCTGAAAAAGCCCTCCTCCCGTTCTCCATATGAGATAACAAATGCCCATAAGGACTCCTGGGATGCATGACATCATCTTTGCCTAGGTCAGAAACCAGGAAGCAACTACAGAAATTTAAAACAAGTAAATAAAATATACCTTCCTATCTATTTACTAAGGCTACCAGCGTAATGATTAAAAATAGTACTGATGATTGAGAGTTTAGTTTAGTTCCGCTTTTAATTTTTTTTTTTTTTTCAAAGGGAATATATAGCGGCTTTGTGTATATGTTTATAGTGGTTTTGTGAATATTTTATTTATTATAGTCAAGATTTTTTTTTTTTATGAATTCTCAAAGGATAGTTATAGTTTTGCACAATTCTTTAAATGATCTCATCCACTCTGCTGCAGTCAATGTTCCTGCTGGTTGATTGATAGCTATTCTGATTATTTAGCCCCTGAAACGGGGACTTCTGTAACAGAACCTGCCACTCTTGCTGGACAGCTTGGCCTGTTACAAAAAGTGTTTAAAAAAATTCCTCTCCACCACACGTGAGAAACAGAACTAAAAGGCACTTGCCGACATTAAAGCTGCCAGAGGAAAGCAGCAGCATACGTATTTGTGTCAACAGGATCCTCATGGTCAACCAACTCCATGGTCAACCTGCAGTACCGTTTATCACCACTGGGGACAGTCAGAAGGGTTGCTTGATACTGTTTGGGAAAAAACACTCACCACATTGAGCCACAAGTGGGGGACCACATATGGTGTAGTATATTTATTAACCACGTCAGCCCCAGAAGTATTTCCCACTTTAGGACCAGAGCACTTTTTGCGATTCTGCACTGCGTTGCTTTAACTGACAATAGCGATGTCTTGCGATCTTGTACCCAAACAAAATTTGCGTCCCTTTTTTGGGACCATTGGCATTTATACAGCGATCAGTGCTATAAAAATGCACTGATTATTGTGTATATGCCACTGGCAGTGAAGGGGTTAACCTTGAGGGGGCGCTCTAAGGGTTAACTGTGTTCCCTGGGTGTGTTCTCACAGTGAGAGATATTGCAGCCGCCGTCATATGACGGCGGTTTGTGATATCAAGCCACTCTGTCGCCATCAGACTGCGGTCGGCAAGTGGTTAAAAAGTATAGATTCCACATAAAAAAGTAAAAGGCACCATCCACATGCCAATAAAACAACTGTCATGACAAATAAAACAGTGCACAAAAGAGAGCTGCCAGTTCCAAGCATGAAAGTGGCTGCGAGACGTCAGCGTGTAGCTCCTGCCCCAACGCCAGCGCTTTATTTGTCATGACAATTGCTTTATTGGCATTTGGATGAAGCCTTTACAGTTTTATGTGAAATCTATACTTTTTAACCACTTCAGCCCCGGAAGGATTTCCAGCTTTAGGACCGGAGCCCTTTTTGCGATTCGGCGCTGCGTCGCTTTAACTGAGAATTGCGCGGTCGTGCGACGTTGTACCCAAACGAAATTTGCGTCCTTTTTTTCCCACAAATAGAGCTTTCTTTTGGTGGTATTTGATCACCTCTGCTTCATTTCTGATCGCCGCTATAAACAAAAGAAGAGCGACAATTTTGCAAAAAAACCCAAATTTCTTACTTTTTGCTAAAATGCAAATGCAAAAAAAAAATAAAAAAAAACATTTTTTTTCTCCGTTTTTGGCCGATTTATATTCTTCCTCATATTTGTGATAAAAAAAATCGCAATCGGCGTTTATTGATTGGTTTGCGCAAAAGTGGTCGCGTTTACGGATGATGAGAATTCATTTTTGGGGTTTTTCATTTTTTTTTATTTTTTACTAATAATGGCGGCGATCTGCGATTTTTTGCGGTACTGCGATATTTTAGCAGACATGTCGGAACATTTTGACACTTTTTTGGGACCATTGGCACTTATACAGCGATCAGTGCTATAAAAATGCACTGATTACTGTGTAAATGCCATTGGCAGTGAAGGGGTTAACCTGCAGGGGGCGCGCTAAGGGTTAAGTGTGTTCCCTGGGCGTGTTCTTACTGTGGGGGGACTTGCCTAGCTGGGGAAAGGAAGTGATCACAGCCTTCACTTACAGGAAGGCTGTGATCACAGCCCTTCCCCCTCACACAGAGCGGAGGTCCGTGTTTACTTACACGGACCTCCGCTCATTCGCTCCGGGGGGGGGCATCGCGGGTGGCCGGCGGCAATCGAAGCCGCCGCACCCGCTCCCTGGACCCCTCCGGCGGCGCGCGCTCACAGTGGCTCTGTATCGCGCCCGCCGTCGTATGACGTCGATTTGCGTTACAGAGCCACTCTGTCGCCGTCAATTGCCGACCAGCGGTCGGCAAGCGGTTAATAAATATACTACACCATATGTGTTCTCCTGCTTGTGTTTTTCCTAAACAGTATCAAGCAAACCTTCTGACTGTCCCCAGTGGTGAGAATCGGTACTGCAGGTTGACCATGGAGCTCGTTGACCATGAGTGAAGGATCCTGTTGACACAAACATGCATGCTGCTGCTTTCCTCTGGCAGCTTTAATATCGGCGAGTGCATTTTAGTTCTGTTGCTCACGCGTGGTGGAGAGGATTTTTATTAGCTGGTGAAAGAAACTTTCTTTGCGGTGATATTTATCACATATTTTGGACTCTTTTTGCATTGAACTTTTATTTGCACTGATATATTTTTATTATCATTTTTGAATATTGTGAATGCTTTTTGCACATTATGAATGATGTGTCGATAGCACATGCTTTAAGTTTGTAATATTCAATATTTGGGGGGCTTGCATTGCTTTCTTTGTCAGTTTTTTATTTTGCCCATAGTTCCACTTTAAATCCCTTCCTTTTGGCATCCAGGTTATTTTTTAAAATAATTCTTCCTAGATCTATCTTTTCAAATTGCTTCGTGATGTCTAAGTTATATCTATATTTGTCCTATAGGGAAGTATCTGTGATGACTGGGTGTGGCTCACATTCTGTGGACAATGCACCCTCTGTCAGATGGCGCGGGAGCTGAAGGCCAGGAAATGAGGAACCAATAGCAAGATGGTATCATGGCGGGCATCTATGGACTTTTTTCACCTTCAAGAGAACTTGAAAAACAGCACTGAAATCTCATTGAAGGGGGAGAGGTTACCACGTCTGTCACCCCTGACCCCCCTTCCCCACCAACCTCTGGCAGCACTTCAGGAAGGACTGTGATTTTGCGTGGACACTACATTACTAGTTAAAAATGTAAAAGCATTTAGAGCCAAGTTGAAAACTGGATTTTACATTTTATATTTATTTTCCTTTAATGCCAGTTCAATATTCCGAGCTGTGATGTGCACCTCTGTCTGGATTCCTATATCAGTCTGGCAATACCAGCACTAAGATTTCACTAAGGGCCCCTAACTGCACATTCTGCAATAGGGCATTACATACCTGCACTATACACGAATACCTTTGCACAGTATTAATGTACATATACATGCAAGCCTCCTGCGTGTATCCCTACCTTGCAAATGTCACCCCTTTCAGTAGTAGCAGCCTTGCAAAACTCTAGAATCAGTGGGTGGCTCTCTTTGCGGCAGCTCAGTGGGTGGAGTTGTGATGTCACAAGACTCCACACCCAGCTCTATACTGAGAGCTGGAGGGCATGGGAGAGGGGAGTGTGAAGCTCTGTATGCTTTGTGCAGGAGATAAGAAAATAATCTGTCACTCACTCAGCACGGGATGAAACGACTCCTTTTTCTCTCTTAGTCTCTAAGGGGTTAACTGTGTTCCCTCAGTGTGTTCTAACTGTATGGGGGCTGGGCTGGCTGGGGGAGGGGAGTGATCATGGCTCCCAAACACAGGGAGCCTGTGATCATATCCCTTCCCCCTCTGTTAGAATGGAGTCCGCCGTACCCGCTTCCTGACCCCCCCCAAACACAGTGAGTGCACAAGCGCACCCACAATACTCGTTCTCGCGGTGATGGTGTTCAGCGATAACAGCCAAGTTATCATCAAGCTACGGTGGGCGGTCAGCAACTGGTTAATGGTGCCTGCATAGTTCCGGATCCAATGCCATTTGGCAAAGCCAGCAGCATGACCCCAATGATCTTTTTGGATACTGTAAGAAAGGCATTCTGACAACCACGGCAAGGGTTACTTCCTTTCCACTTACCACCAATGTAAGGCAGGTTTTTCCTAAGCCCCCCCCCCCCATGAATTGGCTTTAGTAGGGGTTCCCTGAGACCTGAAAATTATTATAGGGGTTCTTCTAAAGCAGGGGTCTCAAAGCATTTCAAACAACGGGTCAGTTTAATGTCCTTCAGACTTTAGGAGGGCCGGATTGTGACCGGTGGGGGCAGAAAATGTCCCAGGCCCAGTATCAATGAGAATAAACATGGCCTCAGTTTTGGTGGTCAGTAGGAGGAAGAGTAGTGTCCCTATTAGTAGGAGGAATAGTATCTCATCATTGGTATCAGTGGAAGAAATAGTGCCCCCTTGTTGGTGTCAGCGGGAGGAATAGTGCCCCCCTGTTGGTGTCAGTGGGAGGAATAGTGCCCCCCTGTTGGTGTCAGTGGGAGGAATAGTTCCCCCTTGTTGGTGTCAGTGGGAGGAATAGTGTCCCCTTGTTGGTGTCAGTGGGAGGAATAGTGTCCCCTTGTTGGTGTCAGTGGGAGGAATAGTGTCCCCTTGTTGGTGTCAGTGGGAGGAATAGTTCCCCCTTGTTGGTGTCAGTGGGAGGAATAGTGTCCCCTTGTTGGTGTCAGTGGGAGGAATAGTTCCCCCTTGTTGGTGTCAGTGGGAGGAATAGTGCCCCCTTGGTGGTGTCAGTGGGAGGAATAGCGTGTCATATCAGTGGGAGGAATAATGCCCCAAGGGCCAGATAAAGGCAAGCAAAGGGCCACATCTGCCCCTTGGGCCACAGTTTGGAGACCCCCTGCTCTAGGGTAAAAAGGTTGAGAAAGGCTGTTCCACTCTAATTTAATGAAAATAAAAGTTCCCAAGGGTAACTTCTTAGCAAAGTATACCCAATGGTGTAGTGCCGGTGATGATGTAACAAATTCGTATTTTAGCAGTTCATTTTTTTTGAAAAGTATGACATTCTTTCACATTGATGTATATGGCCAGCAGATGAATATTCTACACTAAAGCATCCTTCCAAAATAATCAATGGCATAAAAGAATAATGTGGCCTCGCCCATGTCAACAAATCCAACGCTTTTCTGAAGTTCTATTCTCTAGGAGAAGGAAAGTTCCATTCTGCTTGTTGTAGGTACCGCCATTTATTTGCACTTGTATAAACCTGTGTGTATAATCCTTTCATAACGCCTACCTGTACAGAGATTAATAGATCATTTTATTCAGTTTTCTTTAATCTGCATGCATAGATTTCTATTTTTTTAAGATGAAAATAAAGTTATTACAAATGCTCTTGGAATAGAATTAAATTATAGCATTTTGCACAATTTAATCCACCTACAGAATTAGCCAGATCCACGCCAACCATCAATACATTCATTTAAACTCAATCATTAAAATCTTGTGTAAGCTTTCACTTGTTATTATGAGTAAATTTTCATTATTTAAGGCTCCATTCACACGACTTGTCATGCGACTGTGGACACATAAAGTCGCAGCCCAATGTTTTCGATGGCACCCGTTCAGATTGGTGCGACTTAAAGTTGCAGTGACTTTGAAAAGGCGCCTGCACTACTCTGATGCGATTTAGTGCCAGAGAGTGTAAAGTCAGATCAAAGTGGCGCTCCAAAGTCGCACTGGAAATCGCGAGATATGGAGTTACGCAAGTGCGAATGGGGCCTTAAAATCTGCAGTGTTCATTGAAATAGTTTTTGTTACTAAGATCCTTGTTATATGTAGAGCCTTGTGGTGGCTGCATCCGTTTTTATTTTTTCAGGCTCATTTAACAACCCCTTCAGCTCCGGAAGGTTTACCCCACTTCATGAGCAGGCCATTTTTTGCGATATGGCACTGCGTTACTTTAACTGACAATTGCGCAGACGTGCGATGTTGTACCCTAATAAATTTTATGTCTTTTTTCCCCCACAAATAGAGCTTTCTTTTGGTGGTATTTGATCACCTCTGCTGTTTTTATTTTTTACACTATAAACAAAAAAAGACCAACAATTT